>JAAIXJ010000380.1:0-215023 GCA_013403705.1 Heliconius hermathena | reverse complement strand
ACTCAACTGTATGATATTGCAATGAAATGACTGGCAGTGTCAATTTCACGGGCGAGCGCCGTCAGCATACGGCACATCCGCACAATATGCTAGATATAACGTGTTATAGGAATATATTATATTTTATTTAGGTTTTATCTTTACATATCTTTTATAGAGGCCGTCGTGGCGCAGGGGTACAAGCATGCGAGTGTAAACAACGGCTGTGGGTTTGATTTCAACTCGAGGGAATGAAATATTGAATATTTTTTTTTGCTCTGGTAACGAGGCAAAGTGTTGAGTTGATTTCCGCCACTCAACACGCAATGCCTTCAGAACTCGGCGGAAAGTGAGAAATGTAAATGTCTTAATGGGAACAGAATGTCTTAACTCAAATTCTCTTGGTTACAAAATGGTTCTCAAATTCCCTCTGCCTACCCTGCTATGTGAGGCATACAGAGAGAAAATAAAAAAAATATATTTCGTATCTGTTATGCTTTGAAACCACCGTGGTACAATAGAATAGAGTTTAACCATAAACTAGATAGCAGTGGGTTTAATGACCACTCGGTGCAATGGATATATCTATATCTATTTTTAATATTTCATATTATGTTCATTTCCTTGCTCTTGTAAATAAATAGCGGCGTTCAGCTCCAGCCTTATAGCTTATTATGTCTCGAATGGCCGAGCGGGCTTGTGGGCGGAAGATGCCTTAACATTAGGCGGCGGCCTTGGAAAAAGAATGAAGCAGCTTAATTTTTTGTCAGTCTTTGCCTTGGATGGTTGGTTACATGACCTAACGCTACACAAGTCTAAATGAAGCAAAAAGAAATTTAGTAAAATGTAATTAACCACAATTTGATATTGTGGCAAATGTGATTTTAATATTTAAAGTAACATTTTCCACAATTTATAAATTTCTAATTGTAAGCGCTATAGTCATGGGTTTGATTACCACATGAAAAATGTTTTATTCGAAAAATCTTTTTAAATTTTCGAATGTAGAGGCGAATTTATATTTTCATATAATTTATTTACTTACAGCGCTTAATGTAGAAGAATAATAAATATTTAAGTAAGTAATACTTACTTTTAAAATTCATTTTCAAAACCACCTGCATAAATTGAAAAAAAGCCTCTTTGAACACACACTACACTAAACACACAATTTATAGCGCACCAAAGACATAATATGTACGGACACATAAATTCTTGTATCGAAATGGTCCGGAATACGAAAATTTAAGCATCGCCGAGCCCAAAGATCAGTATCTGTCGGTTTTTTACAACTTAATCACTCGCAGCGTTTTCCATACAAATAAACGGCGGTAACGACGACATAAATTGGTTCGAACGCAAAATATGGCTTCGACGGCGCGAGGCGGAGGCTAGTGGACAAATGGAATTAAAAAACATGAAAAAATATCGCCTTTTTGATAACTGTTATTGGAATAGGAGGTCTAAAATAATATGGTTATACGGGTCGAGTTTGTTTAATATTTAGAGTGTGTGATATTTAGAGAGGAAGCGTATGGAGAGTTGCAATGGTTGAATTAAAATAGTCAATATTGAATATTAGTTTTGGCTTAGCTTTTTTTGGTCTTTATACTGTAACCCGCATGTAGCAATGAAGAAAAGGAAAACGATGTTTCGTTAAATATTTCCATTTCTTCGCAAAGAAATATTTGGTTTAACTTCATTCTTTTTTAAAAATGCTTATAGCTCACAAAAATCAAACTAGATAAAAAGCTAATATAAAGCACTCCGTTTTCCAGTTAACACTTAAAAAAATATACGTATTTTAATACTATTAAGTGTTAACACTATTAAAGATAGAAAAATATTTTTAGAAAATATATAAAAAAATTGTCGTAGCGGGGCTCAAACCCACGACTGTTGTTATATCTATATATCTTTCTAAGGGCTCAATATTAAGCCATATGCTTATCGAACTATGTCGTACTGTTAAACACTTTTAATAATAATTTATTTTCGGTATGTTGTCAAAATCACTGAAGGGAAATTTATAGTTTTAGTTACTCAAAGAACATAGCTAAGGACAATAATTGCGTGTTGAGTTAAAATAATTCTTTAATAATTAATTAACCCTGTATTTGTAATTTTTACCTCAAAAACCACTCATGGTCATAGTATGTCTTTCAGTCAATTTTAACAAGATTGGTTTAAATTCTAGTATATTATATATGTGTATATTATAGGCCAGTCGTGGCGCAGGAGGAGGAGCACAAATTGTGACTGTAAAGGCGACTGGTTGTGGGTTCGATCCCCACTCCCCACTCCCCAATTATATATTTATTTAAAATTGAATGATTGAGAAATGGAAATATCCATTTCTTCGCTCTGGTGTCGAGGCAAGGCGCGACGCAATGCCTCCAAAATTCAGCGGTAAGTGAGGAAAGGAGTGTCATAACACTAGGTTCCCTCTGCCTACCGTGCTGTGTGCGGGATACAGCGTGAAGCTGATTTAATTAGATTTTATTTTATATTCTAAAATAAGTTATTGAAGTGAATTATATTACGGCATTATATGTTCGGATGGATGATTCATGAATTACCTCTGTATAGATTACAAAATTAATACTAGTTAATAGTAGAACTAATAAGTAAAATCTGTACTTAGTGAAAATCTAAAGTTTAAATTACTAACAAATTCACTCAAAATGATTTTATTTCTCAGCTCTGGTAGACAAAGTGCCGCATTAAGTTCCGCTACTCAACAAGCAACAAGATTCAAACGTTATAACACTAGGTTCTCTTACGATTATCCTGCAATATAATGGACTATGTATACATCTGAAATGGTCATGCGTTATCCTAAATGCGACGATAAGATTTTTTTTTACTAACATTTCAAACACATTGGAAATTACAATTCACGTTGTTCAAAAATGTAAAAATTTGTTCAGATATTCTCGAGAATATATATTTAAAAAATTGTGACTTATTTACTAAGACGATACACTGAGAATTACAGCGATCAAGTGAAGTATATACAAATTGCCTGAAAGTTGTGGTTCGATAAGAATTTTTAAATTTCGTGGCAATTTAAATAAACGTTTTTTATTTATTATAATACAAAATAGAGCTTTTACTTTCTACATTTTTATACATTATATTTTTTTTAGCTTCGCAATTTTTCCTATAAATAGCGAGGAACATAGAACCTAGTATTGAGACACTAATTCCTCTTTATATACAGTTTTCCGAACATTACGTATTGAGTAGCGAAACTTAACGCCGCAATTTGCCTTACTGGATTGGAGAAGTAAAAATATTTAAAAAATAATCATCATTCGCGTGGGGATCGAACCCACAATCATCTCTTTTATAGAAAATCGCCCTACATAGCGTTACGATGTGACTTAAATAAATAATTTGGAAAAGCATAATATATGTTATAATCATGTGTTTTAAAAAAAATGTAAACTTAATAAGCTTTTAATTTGTCAAATTACAAAATTGTATTATATTTCACATATAATAAACAACATCATGAAATTCACAAATCTTGACTTCACGTTACATATTTTCATCTTTATTGCAGGCCTCAGTCTAATTTCGAGTCATTGTGTATTAAGTAGCGGAATTCAACACCGCACTTTGTCTTCTTACCACAAAGGAGAAATAAACTCATATATTATTTACATAGCAAAACATAAATCACTAAAAATATATAGAACTAGCGGCTCGCCCACGGCTTCGCCCGCTTAAAATACATGATTATTGATTTAATAAGCAGAATTGATTGACAACTATAATGACTTCTAATATGATTTTTTTACGACATTATCGTCAAAGAATTTTTGATTGTTTTAAATAAAAAAATACGACCATTGTTGATATTTAATATTTATAAAATATACATAAAGCTAATTATTTATTACACGTATATATTTTTGTAACTTTATGTTCTTTTTACCTATATAATATACTCTGTTAAATGTGCTGATGTCAGTGAATAATTTAATTTACTCATTCAGAAACAGCCTTAAATGTTAAATTATTGATTTGAAGGATTCATAATATTCTTTGTAAAATAACTGTAATAATTGCATATTAACTCCTGTACAGTTTTTAAATTAGTTACATATATTATATGAACGAACCAACCAAAAAATCTTTGTATTTACTTGATATTTCTTTCAAGATCGTTCTTTATCTCTGTGTTGAATTAATTACGACTTCTTTCAAATGACGATAACTTTTTTTTTAATGAACCGATTTTGATGAACTAAACTTTAGTAGTTAAGTTGAGTTAAAACAAAGCAATTGGTGAAATTTTCAAGTAAATCGGTTCAGTACTTTCAGAGAAAAATGCGGACAAAAATATGTCGACAGACAGACAGACAGACAGACAGACAAGAAATTCAAAAAAAATCTTTTTGCTTTCTATTATTCTTTTTAAGTGTCCCTCTATCCATTTCAGTCAAAATTACTAAATGTACAGACAAAATATTTTTACTGTCTTATTATATACAGAGATAAGACAGTTTATTATATGCACTTACAATTTAAAGATATATTTACATCTTAGACTCTTTAGAGAGGCAAAATAAACCAATCATTTAGATAGGTCTCCCGCAGCGCTTACGGTCCCAAGTGCTTACGGGTCATTCAAAATAATCGCATTATTCCGAACAGTTGTTAGTGCTTTGACTAGTGAATGAACAAAGCTGGTACAAATGACTGTAAGTTTCTTAACGCTAGAAATAATACATATCAGCATTATGCATATTAAATAAGCCCTTTATAGGCTGTATATGTAAACGCGAAAGTAATGACTTCGATTCCCATTCGAGTGAATGAATTATTTTCATTTCTCTACTCTGACATAGCAATTCGTAGCGATGTGTTACGCCATTTAACACAGTCTCTCGAATTCGAGCGAAAAGCGGAGAACAGAGTGCCTTGAAAGTAGGTTCCATTTGGCCACCCTGCTTTTTTTTGCTTGATCTTGATGTGGATATTGTTTGTGTTCTACGAAGTATGAAATATCTTACGTACTTTGTGTGATAAACTTTCATAAGACTACACTACGTTCTACAGTTTCTAACCAAATATTGGCACTGCATATTGCTTGGGGAAACTCAACACTGCACTTGAACACGTAACAATCAAAATTTAAATTTCAATGTTATTTATTAACTCATAACTCATATTTATCTATGAGGGCACAAAGTGTGACTGTAAAATCGACTGGTTGTAGGTTCGATCCCCACCCGATGAAATAAAATATGTATTTACATTTACATTTCCATTTCTTCGCTCTAATGTCGAGGCAGAAGCTCAGCGTTGAGTTCCGCCACTCAACACGCAATGCCGCAAGCGTGTGACTATACGCTACGGTTGTGGGAAATGCATTATTTAATATTGTCGTTTCCTTACTCTAATAACAAGACAGAGCGCAGCGTTGAGTTCTACCACTCAACACGCAATGTCTCGAAAATTCAGAGGAGAGCGAATTTTAGCTTCCCTCTGCCTATCCTATTACTTTTCATTTAACCCTCTTTTAATTTCAAACATAAAATAGGACGTTTCTGACTTTTTTTTGATTTGATTGAACACACACTGCACTCAACTTTCAAAATAAAAGAAAAACCGTAAAAAGTATTTTAAAACTGATATATCTATTTTCATTAAATTTCAATTCGACCAGTATCAGTATAGATTTCTCGATTTAATGTTCCGTAATCGTTTCGGACAAATTAACGAGCGAAGACGATGATATAAATCGGCTATAAGAGGAAAAATATGGCGAATAGACCGTGTAGGTAGTGGGGAAAGGTGGACATAGTAAATTGAAATGGCAGCTATTAGAAAATTCCCTAACATTAATATATTATAAGTTCAAATTCAATATAATTCAGTAAGTTGCGTTATATTGAATTTGAACTTAGTATATGTATTTTCAAGGCCGATGAAGGTATAGTTTAAAAAAGAAAAAACTAAACAATTAAAAATCAGCTTCACGCTTTGTCCTGCATACAGTATGAGAGGCAGCGGGAACCTAGTGCTAAGACACCCTGTTCCCCTCTGTGCTCCATACAGATTAATTTTCATACAAATTTTCGTTAGTAACCAGAGACTGTTTTGTATATTAACATGGTAATTTAGAATGATCATAAAATGTTTGCAATTTTGAAATATGCTTTTATTTTTTATTTCAGCTTCACGCTGTATCCCGCACATGGCAGGTTAGGCAGAGAGAATATGGGAACCCAGTGTGAAGATACTCTGTTCCCATTAAAATACTTCCGTTCTTCACTTTCCGGCGCATTCATCGTTTTGTCTCTTTACCAAAGCAAGGAAATTAAAATATTCAAATATTTTATTCTCCCAACTGACATCGAACCTGTATGTGTTGCATTACCAGTCACACCCTTGTGCCACCGGGCCACGACAGCCTTGAAAATCTAAAACTTAAGTTAAAGTATCTTCATTAAAAAGCACTAGTAAGGCAATGCGCAACGTTTGGTTGCGCAACTTAACATGGAATATTTCAAAATTGAATGAAAATTGGAGAACAAAATATACAACGGGTTCTTCAAGCGAAATATCGAACCCACACCAGTACAATTTTCTTAAAACCAACATATTCTTTGAACACGTACCTACCATCGATTTCAATGGACTATTACAAATTACACTCAACTGTATGATATTGCAGTGAAATGACTGGCAGTGTCAATTTCACGGACGAGCGCCGTCAGCATACGGCACATCCGCACAATATGCTAGATATAACGTGTTATAGGAATATATTATATTTTATTTAGGTTTTATCTTTACATATCTTTTATAGAGACCGTCGTGGCGCAGGGGCACAAGCATGCGAGTGCGAGTGTGCGAGTATTGAGTAGCGGAATTCAACACCGTACTTTGTCTTCTTACCACAGCGGGGAAATAAACCCACATATTTACATAGCAAAACACAAATCACTAAAAATATATAGAATAGGACAGTATATAATATGCACTTATAATTTTAAGATTACTTCTTAGACTCTTTAGAGAGGCAAAATAAACCAGTCATTTTGATAGGTTTCCCGCAGCGCTTACGGTCCCAAGTGCTTACGGGTCATTCAAAATAATCCCATTATTCCGAACAGTTGTTAGTGCTTTGACTAGTGAATGAACAAAGCTGGTACAAATGACCGTAAGTTTCTTAACGTTGGATATAGTACATATCGGCATTATGTGTCTGAAATAAGAACCTTTAGAGGCCGTATATGTAAACGCGAAAGTAATGACTTCGATTCCCATTCGAGTGTATGAATTATTTTCATTTATAATGTCTCGAATTGGGGCGAAAAACGGGGAACAGAGTGTCTTGAAACTAGGTTCCCTATGGCCACCCTGCTTGATCTTGTATGCGGGACATGACGAGGATTCAACACGCAATGTCTCGAAAATTCAGAGGAGAGCGAATCTTAGCTTCCCTCTGCCTTTCCTATTACTTTTCATTTAACCCTCTTTTAATTTCAAACATAAAATAGGACGTTTCTGACTTTTTTTAAATTTGATTGAACACACACTGCACTCAACTTTCAAAATAAAAGAAAAACCGTAAAAAGTATTTTAAAACTGATATATTTATTTATATTTCCAGGCCAGTCGTGGCGCAGCGGGACAAAATGTGACTGTAAAACCTGGTGGACTGGTTGTGGGTTCGATCCCCACTCGAGGAAAAGAAATATTTACTTAAATTTATATTTCCATTTCTTCGCTCTGGTGTCATTTCTGACTTTTTTGTCTTAATTGAAAAGCTTCACAATGTTCTTGCAGTTTCAAAATGAAAGAAAAACCGTAAAAAGTAAAAAATATGGCGAATAGACCGTGTAGGTAGTGGGGAAAGGTGGACATAGTAAATTAAAATGGCAGCTATTAGAAAATTCCCTAACATTAATATATTATAAGTTCAAATTCAATATAACTCAGTAATCTGCGTTATATTGAATTTGAACTTAGTATATGTATTTTCAAGGCCGATGAAGGTATAGTTTAAAAACGAAAAAACTAAACAATTAAAAATCAGCTTCACGCTTTGCCCTGCATACAGTATGGGAGGCAGCGGGAACCTAGTGCTAAGACACCCTGTTCCCCTCAGAAACGACTTTTCTACAGATTTATTATAAGTATAGATTTTCGGTTCCTTACTCTAATAACAAGACAAAGCGCAGCGTTGAGTCCGATCACTCAACTCAAAATAGGCCGTTTCTGACTTTTTTTGATTTAATTGAAAAGCTTCATTCAAGTTTCAAAATAAAAGAAAAACCGTAAAAAGTATTTTAAAACTGATATATTTATTTTCATTAAATTTCAAATCAACCAGTATCAGTATAGATTTCTCGATTTAATGTTCCGTAATCGTTCCGAACAAATTAACGAGCAACGACGATGACATAAATCGGCTGTAAGAGGAAAAATATGGCGAATAGACCGTGTAGGTAGTGGGGAAAGGTGGACATTGTAAATTAAAATGACAGCTATTTGAAAATTCTCTAACAGACTGCGTTATATTAAATTTTGAACTTAATATATGTATTTTCCAGGCCGATGAAGGTATAGTTTAAAAAAGAAAAAACATACAGTATGGGAGGCAGCGGGAACTTGTGTTAAGCCACTCCGTTCTACACTTACCACCGAATTTTTCGAGGCATTGCGTGTCGAGTAGCGAAACTCAACGCCGGACTTTTGCATTGGTGCCAGAGCGAAGAAATAATATTAATAAATAATAATTAATTACCTTAAGTAGAGTCACACCCTTGTGTTCCTGCTGCCTCGAGTAAAAAAGTACAAATCAAAAATAATAAAACATGCATAAAACCANAAAAAAGTACAAATCAAAAATAATAAAACATGCATAAAACCAAATCAATTTGAAAAATCAAAGGCTCACAAATCAATGCCGCCCATATAGTTTCCATTAGTGTAAACCACATATATGTATATGTGTGTATAATACATATATAACTTCTGTGTAATTCCTACGGGAACGAAAATTTGAGAACGAGGACATTTTATGTTTTATACTTCACGCAAACGAAATTACGGGCGGCTCCTCTTTAATGACAGTGTCTGTACATATACATACATACATTTAAAAATATTACCAAAAATCTACTTCACTTGTTGTTTGTAAAGTCGGTTTACGGGTGATGATTTTAGTTGATAGCTTCATAAGTAAATATCGATGAAAATTAAAAAAAAAATAATTCAATTATTTAGATTCATTACAAAATTACATTGAATGAACAGATGTGTCACATGCCGAACGTTAAGACCGATCCTACCTTTACTGTTTATTTGCGCTCTCGCTTGCACACTCGCCTCAGGTGGAACGTGACAATGAGTCATGCACTTTTTCGTAAGCGCAGCCGGCGTTCATCGATTTATAGAATGTAATCAAGTGAAAATTATTGAAAATTATAAAAATATAATATTATATAAAAAAAATACATCAGGGTAGGCAAAGGGAACCTATTGTTAAGACACCCCATTTCTTACGCACTGCCCAGCTTTCAACACATTGTGTGTTGAATGGCGGAAATTGTTGGCAAAGCGAGGAAATAAAATAATTTATTCCTCCATACCGCCGGAATCGAATCCCCAGCCGTTACGATTGCAATTAAACGCCATATTTTTAAACACATAATATTGTGAAAATAAAATAAAATGCAATTCTTGAAACAGAGCGTACGAAGCCCCCACGTTGTCACAGTAAGTGCGAAAACGATATTATATCTAGTGTGTTAACAGAATCACAAATTTGATTATCCCAGCTTTAACGTTTCATTTTTAATCCTATGGCGGCGTGCGTGCGTTAATATAGCTATTTTCCATATAACATTTTCCATTTTGTAAATGAATATGGAAGTGGTCTTTGATAAATATAATTTTATACTCCCCTTCACTGTGCTCCATACAGATTAATTTTCAAACAAATTTTCGTAAGTAACCAGAGTGTGTTAGTATTTTGTATACTAACATCGTAATTAAGAATGATCATATATAGATATATTTTTTTCAGCTTCACGCTGTATCCCGCACATGGCAGGTTAGGCAAAGAGAATATGGGAACCTAGTGTGAAGATACTCTGTTCCCATTTAGATACTTCCGCTCTTCACTTTCCGGCGAATTCTCGAAGCATTGCGTGTTGAGTGGTGGAACTCATCACCGCGTTTTGTCTCTTATTAAATTATTAATTAAATAATTTATTTCCCCAACTGACATCGAACCTGTATGCGTTGCATTAACAGTCACACTTTTGTGCCACCGGGCCACGACAGCCTCGAAAATCTAAAACTTAAGTTAAAGTATTTTCATTAAAACGCACTAGTAAGGCAATGCGCAACGTTTGGTTGCGCAACTTAACATAGACTATTTAAAAATTGAATGTAAACTGGAGAAAAAGTATACAAAAGGTTCTTTTTGTTAACCTTGTTATTTAGAAAGTGCTAATGCTACGTACAGAAACACAGATTGTATTCGCGACGCTTGTGAGTTCGAATCTCACTCGAAAGAATGAAATCACTTGAATGAATTCGATAAAAAGATAAAGCACGGCGTTGAGTTTCGTACTCAATGTCTCGAAAATTAGACAAACAATGAAGAACGAAGTGTCTAAACTGTACTTTCCTTACTACTAAGCTAACACAAAATTATAGTAGAATAAAAAAAATATTTGTAAAAACAAAAACCCCGACTGCATAAAACTGAAAAGAAAATGAACAAGTCCAATAGTTTATTAGGATTAACAGTCGGGACCTCTTTAAATTATGCGGGGTTCCTGGTAAAGATTTTATTGGTTGAAGAATTACTTATAGGTCCCGACTGTTAATCCTAATAAACTATTGGACTTGTTTATTTTCTTCTTAGTTTTATGCAGTCTGGATTTCTGTTTTTATAAATATTTTTTTATTTTTCACTTTTTTGTTAGAATTCATTATGGTAATCATAATCATGAAATACCTTTTTGAAATCCTCGTAGTAATCTCTTGAATTTGAGACCCATATTATGGTATTCGAAACGAATTTTTTTTTTCACTAAGTCCAATGGCGTCCCACAGCCGCTATGACTGTTTTTATTTAACGTCACCTATCTAAGAACACTTGGGCTGCTAATATGAATCTAACGATACCTCAATTATGTAAATCCGTTCAGCGGTTCTGGAGATATGAGGTAATAAAGAATAATACATACATATAAGATACGCGCGAAAAACATAACCCTTCCTTAGCAGTCGGGAAAAATAGTAATAATAGCTGCAATAGGAATGTTGAGTTGGCATTTATAAAATAAAAACGTTCAAATACTAAATATCAATATCAGTCAATATTAAGCATCAATTAATAAAAAAATCGAAAATAAATTGATACTTTTACCAATTATGCGTGTCGCGTCGTATCGGTGTCGCTTCGTTATTTGCATAGGAATAAAAAATATGTTTTTACCTTCGTACTGACATCATTATTATTCCAACATTGAGTTCCACCTCTCAACACGCAATGTATCAAATTCGAGCAAAAAACGGAGAACGGAGAACACTAGGTTGTCTCTGCTTACCCTTTTGTATGTATTTAGATGTTTTTACGTAAAAATTCTAAGTTTCGAAATAGACCAGAATATTTCTATTTACATTTCTTCCATAATAAATACAAGAAAATAAAAGTTCTAACCATAATAAGACTTTCAAACCGTTTTGTGTTTGACAAAGTAACTCTTATGTATTAACGTATGTATATTTCAATTAATATAATACGCATGTACTAAAACTGGACCGTCACGTTGCGATGCAGTGGGACAGGTTCCGACTGTAAACGAAACGGTTTTGGGTTCGATTCCCACTAGTTGGAATGAACTATTTTATTTTCTCTTGACATTGTGCTGATATTGGCAAACAAAGTGGCCAATAAAAGCGCCTAATAAAAGCGAGATTTGGTAAAAAATAACCGGGGAAGCGCACATCGGGCTTGCCCGCCGAGGGTTCACTGCATAAGTTCGAGATTTCGAGCTTTTTCTAAAGTTCAGGCTTAGCTAAACCAAAGCCCTTTCATCTAATACCTCACTTGAACTGGCGACTTTAATACCAAATTTTGCCCCCTTTTTAAGTCTATTATTTTTTCGGATCTAACCATAAATGTATAGTTTTATTTTTTTTTTTCCTAAACTAATGCTATAGATAGTAAATTCTAAATCTCATAATTCTAAGTTAACCGGAAGTACCTCATTAATTTTGATTTGATTTTTATAGTGTATATCGCTATAAAAACGGCAATTTTTTTTAAAAGTAAGTATATAAATACTTTTTTTTTTAGGAAATCATGAGGCCGTAGATTTATATATATATAGTTTGATTTTCAACTCGACATCTTTAAGAGTTCCTGAGATAAATGCCTTTGGTTCCTTTTTTTTTTCCTTAAAAGGTACGAAACCCTAAAAACCTAAAACTATAAAAATGTTAACATTTCAACATGATGAATAGTAGAAACAGTCAATTGCCTATATTTAAATAGAACAAAAACAAGAAAAGAATCGGTGCGCCATTACAAATTACACTCAACTGTATGATATTGCAGTAAAATGACTGGCAGTGTCAATTTCACGGGCGAGCGCCGTCAGGATACGGCACATCCGCACAATATGCTAGATATAACGTGTTATAGGAATATATTATATTTTATTTAGGTTTTATCTTTACATATCTTTTATAGAGGCCGTCGTGGCGCAGGGGTACAAGCATGCGAGTGTAAACAACGGCTGTGGGTTTGATTTCAACTCGAGGGAATGAAATATTGAATATTTTTTTTTTGCTCTACCAGAGCAAAAAAAAAATATATATATACGAGGTATAATAAATACGAGGCAAAGTGTTGAGTTGATTTCCGCCACTCAACACTAGTGGGTTTAATAACCACTCGGTGCAATAGATATATTTATATCCATTTTTATTATTTCATATTATTTACATTTCCTTGTTCTTGTACATAAATAGGGGCGTTCAACTTCAGCCTTATAGCTTATTATGTTTTTTTATCTGATAGTGTGGTGAGATTTTGATATTTCAAGTAACATTTTCCACAATTAATAAATATCTTATAGTGAGCGCTATAGTCATAGGTTCGATTACCACATGAAAAATATTTTATTCAAAAAATTTTTTTGAATTTCCGAATGTAAAGGCGAATTTATATTTTCATGAAATTTATTTGCTTACACCGCTTAAAGTAATAAATATTCAAGTACGTAATACTTACTATTAAAATTCATTTTCAAAACCGCCTGCATAAATTGAAAAAAAAATCCTCTTTGAACACACACTACACCAAACACAAAATTTATAGCGCACCAAAGACATAATATGTACGGACACATAAATTCTTGTATCGAAATGGTCCGGAATACGAAAATTTAAGCATCGCCGAGCCCAAAGATCAGTATCTGTCGGTTTTTTACAACTTAATCACTTGCAGCGTTTTCCATACAAATAAACGGCGGAAACGACGACATAAATTGGTTCGATCGGAAAATATGGCTTCGACGGCGCGAGGCGGAGGCTAGTGGTTAGAGTGTGTGATATTTAGAGAGGAAGCGTATGGAGAGTGGCAATGGTTGGATTAAAATAGTCAATATTGAATATTAGTTTTGGTTTAGCTTTTTTTGGTCTTTGTTTTAAGCTTTATGATGTATCCCGCATGTAGCAAATAGGAAAAGGAAAACGATGTTTCGTTAAATATTTCCATTTCTTCGCAAAGAAATATTTGGTTTAACTTCATTCTTTTTTAAAAATGCTTATAGCTCACAAAATTCAGACTAGATAAAAAGCTAATATAAAGCACTCCGTTTTACAGTGAACACTTAACAAAATATGCGTATTTTAATACTATTAATATTAACACTATTAAAGATAGAAAAGTATTTTTAGAAAACATATAAAAAATTGAACGTAGCGGGGCTCAAACCCACGACTGTCTATATCTGTCCAAGGGCTTAATATTAAGCTATATGCTAATCGAGCTATGTTTTAAAATCACTGAAGGGAGATTTATAGTTTTAGCTACTCAAAGAACATAGCTAAGAACAATAATTGCGTGTTGGGTTAAAATAATTGTTTAATAATTAATCAACCTATATTTGTAATTTTTACCTCAAAAACCATTCATGGTCATAGTATGTCTTTCAGTCAATTTTAACAAGATTGGTTTAAATTCTAGTATATTATATATGTGTATATTATAGGCAAGTCGTGGCGCAGGAGGAGCACAAATTGTGACTGTAAAGGCGACTGGTTGTGGGTTCGATTCCCACTCCCCACTCCCCAATTATATATTTATTTAAAATTGAATGATTGAGAAATGGAAATATCCATTTCTTCGCTCTGGTGTCGAGGCAAGGCGCGACGCAATGCCTCCAAAATTCGGCGGTAAGTGGGGAACGGAGTGTCTTAACACTAGGTTCCCTCTGCCTACCCTGCTGTGTGCGGGATACAGCGTGAAGCTGATTTAATTAGATTTTATATTGTAAAATAAGTTATTGAAGTGAATTATATTACGGCATTATATGTTCGGATGGGTGATTCATGAGTTAACTCTGTATAGGTTACAAAATTGATACTAGTTAATAGTGGAACTAATAAGTAAAATCTGTAATTAGTGAAAATCAAAAGTTTAAATTACTAACAAATTTGCTATAAATATAAATTATTATTATTACTAAACACGTATAATTTTTCTGGAATATGAAAGTGTTAGTAAATTTAAATATACTTTTAAAGCCATCATGCAAAAGAATTAGGTCGTAAGTTCTATACCCACAAAATTATTTTGTTTCCCTGCTCTAGTAGACAAAATGCAGCGTTAAGTTCCGCTACTCAACAAACAATAAGATTGAAGCATATTAACACTAGATTCTTTTAAGGATAATTATCCTGCAATATAGTGGACGAATAAATCAATAAATCTGAAATGGTCTCCATAAGTGCGACGATAAGATATTCTTTTTCCTAATAGTAATACGTGAAGCCATAGTTTTGTGCTCCTTTTTACGAAAATTGTGTAGATGGAGGAGTATGATATAAGGCGCAGTTATAGTTTGTATTATGGAGTACAAATTGATATTATATATATTTTTTAAAATAATGATTAAAAAATATTATATATAAAATTAATAAAACAAATGTACTACTTCTATATACAGGTCCTTATGACAAAGCTTATGGTTCTTTAGTAATTTCAAAAGTCAATGTTAATTTAATGTTTGATTATAAATTAATAACTGCATAGATTAATTGTACCAAAATTATTGCCTAAATCTCTTCCTGGACCGCGCTTAGTCGAGCCATGCAATATTTTCATATACATATATTAGAAAAATACGTAAGAAAGAAGAAAAGTGTAAAAAATAAATCAGCTTCACGCTGTATCCCGCTCACAGCAGGGTAGGCAGAGGGAACCTAGTCTTAAGATAATCCGTTCTCCACTTTCTGCCGAATTCTGGAGGCATTATGTGTTGAGTAACAAGAGTGTAAACATATTTAAACTACTAAACAATATTATCATCAAACTATTAGCCTCACAAAGGCATACATATCTTACCATTTGCTATCTCTACAAATTTACTACCCACGTGGTATCCATAATATACGCTTCCTCTTTTTGCCCATACAATAAACCCCATGCTGTGAAACCTCTAAGCCATCTGTTTAATAATAGAGATACGGAACCAGACGTTCTAAACTGTCAATAGTAAAAACTAACTTTTGACTATTAGGTTAGAGTTCAAATTTAAGCGAATCCTTGTAAAATATCAGCCAAACCGTATGTTTTTAGTGATAGAGACTAAAATGTTCTAGCAATTTCGGCTACCCATAGGCTAAAAGGATCTAAGGTATATGTATTATATAACCTTGTGTGTTAACGTGCTCTCAAATTTGATTATCCTGGCTTTAACATTTCATTTTTAATCCTATGTTGGCAGCCATCTGGCAAATACGGGGATATCCCTTTAATACACTTATTCATCGGTTCACAGTTAATTGGTAGTATACAGGTGGTTCTGTAATTGTAAAACCTGTGTCTATGCTAATATTATAAAGCTGAACCTTTTGTTTTATTTTTCGTTGTTATCTTAAAAGCTACTGGTTTGAATTGATGTTTTATTTTTTGTATCTCTGTTATTGAGGAAGACCTATAAGCCTAATTTGATATATGGACTATTATTCTATATATAGTTTATGTTATATTACATTAATCGTTTTTATGTAACCTACTATAGATACAGTCACAGTCAACTCAATGACTAGTAACGCGTCTTGAACAGAAATAACTAAGAACTGTTTATGGATAAGGGCGTATTTCTTTTTATTTTTATAAACAAAGTCTTACACAATGTAATCTCGTGTACTTAAAGCCAATTAATTAAATATTAGGTCAAATTTTACTGACATTTTTATTTATGATATCTATTAACACATCATTCTGACAGTAAATTGCTGTTGACAATTTTTAGTTTTCCGTACCCATTGGGCAAAAATCAAAAAGAAAATAGAAGACTTCGTTGTCTGTCCATCCGTTCAATTTCAAATTCATTTTTGCCGTCTTTATGTATAATGGTACGGAATCCTCCAATCCAATTAGATAAAAAAGGAAGAAATTATCAGTAAATGTTCCGCCAATTTCACAAATAAATTCCTCATATGTTAGTTACTAGATAGATAGATAGACTTCATATATCGCTTGGCAAATGTAACGTTTTATAAATCAAAACGGTATATTCAATATCCGGCTACCGAGTAGGGCTCGTATTGTTTGGCGAATAAAAAATTTTTACATGAATGTTTTTATTTGAAGTCGGTTAAGTTGCTTTAAAAAATAATGTTGATGGTAAAAGGTTTTTAGTGATGTAGGTACACGCTGTATCCCGCATAACACAAGGCGGAGAAAACCAACGACTATCCGCTCCTCGCTTTTCGCCCAATTTTCGTGACATTGCGTTTTGAGTTTTGTAATTTTGCGATTTTCTTGTTACCAGAATATGGAAAATGAAAATAATTAATTCAAATTGAAATCGAATCCACAACTTAGTTTTGATTGGAAGTAATTGGTAGGTTTCTGTTTGACCTTATTGCTGGACTTTAACTGCTTTGAGCTCCTTTCCCTGCCAAGTGATGGACCCGGCACCACATAGAATGTTTAACATTTTTTGGATTTTTTTCTCATATATGTATGTATATGTAGAATTACCACGTAAAATTTAAAGCGATTATTGAAGTTAAATTAAATTCAGAGTGATTTGTAATTACAATTTGTGTTTTTTTCAATTAGGCCACTACAAGGACTTATGAATTAACTTGTTACACAGACATGTCGGCAGTGTACTCAACTAAACGTAGTAGGTCCATATATAAATAAAATACATTTATAAAAACTAGATTTCTAGATATTTTGGCAAGGTGTATAATATTTTAAAATTCAAGCCCTTCATCTGATACTCGTATTAGGTGGGTTGTGTAAAAACTTTTGATCCGTCATTTTGTGACAAAAACAATATTGCTTATTAGTAATAATGTCATATTGTCATCGAAACCGAAGTCGTAATCGAAAATTCAACCGAATTGGACACTGAGAAGTGGGTCAAATTGAGCTTGCAAGATTCCACATACACTAACACACACCAGTAAGTTACATAAAACCTTGTAAAAAGTTAATAGTAACACAAAGAATTTTCAGAAGATTAATTCGCAACATTCCTTCGTGTGCTCCGAAACATTTGTCTTTTGTAGCTTTCCTCTATTATCAGTTTCTTTGATTTTATTTAGTTAAAGGAAAAATGTATTGAAGCAGTTATTTAGATATATATTATTACTAGCGGACCCGGACGCGGCTTCGCCCGCTTAAACTATACGAATGCTTATTAGATATATTTATGAAATTGTTTTTGAAAATATGTAACTAATTTAAATTAAAAAAAATATAAGTAAACGTAACCAAAGTGAAATATTAATAAAAAAAAACAAACAAAACCAGCTACATTATTAATAATATCAAAGTAAAATAAATATTTAAAAGAATTAAAATTAAACGTGTTGTGGTATGTTTTTGCAAGTGCATGTGGTTATTTACATAATACTGAAATACAATAAAAAAATATATATTTTTTGTCTCTGTCTGTCTTTCTATTTCCTTGACTGAACTGAATAACTGAACTGATTTTTATTGGACTTTCAGTGACAGATTTTACTGATTTACCCGGGAAAAATCTTTTTACATGTTTTCCTTGCGCGCGTACATCCATACCTATATTATAAATTCGAAAGTAACTCTGTCTGTCTGTCTGTCTGTCTGTCTTTTACGCAATCAGGGCCAAACCGTTAATTCAATTGTGATAAAATATTCATATAGAGATACTTGAGGGTCTTCGGATGAACATAGGTTACTTTTTTGTCTCATATTTGTAATATTGTCGATATATACTAATATATTAAAATACTTTTTAATTTGACAGGCAATTTATTCTGCCATGTTAATAACAACCGACCGTTGCTAAGCAACGGTTTGCAAAGTTTGTTGTTATAAGAAAACGTCACCCAAAATGAGCTTGCTTAACGCATACATGGCGTGCGCTGACTCAACTTTATGAGATACATAAAAACANATATTATACGTATCTATGTAGATACGTATACGTTTTTAGGCATTTTTATATAATCTATGAAATAATCAATATTTTCGGTCAAGTTCAAGTCGTACTCATGACCCGAGAGTTTCGTACCAGTTTCAAGAATGTAGATACACCAAAAGAATAACTTATTAAAGTTGTCCTTTTTTATCAAATTAAGTACAGATTAAAATTTGTACTTAATTTGATAAAAAAGGACAACTTTAATAAGTTATTCTTTTGGTGTATCTACATTCTTGAAACTGGTACGAAACTCTCGGGTCATGAGTACGACTTGAACTTGACCGAAAATATTGATTATTTCATAGATTATATAAAAATGCCTAAAAACGTATACGTATCTACATAGATACGTATAATATACATATATTCTGTATACCAATTATATATTTACTTAAAATATGTTACTAATTTAAAAACTGTACAGGAGCTAATATAAGTTATTTTACAAAGAATATCGTGAATACTTATCCAAATAACTAAATTAATAATTAAGGCTGTTCGTAATATCTCTATTTCTTAAATGAATAATCATCTAATTCAAGCGGGCGAAGCCGCGAGCGGGTCGTTAATACTTAAATAATATTATGCCGATGCCGCGCAGGGCCGATACTTACACCACACCAAGAAATTAATAAAAATCTAACTAATCTACTACTCGAATAAGCGAAGAATCAAAAAAAAGTATAAATTAATTATAAACAGCAAATAATTACATAACAATTAACAGTAGGTTGGAAATTGTATGAAAATTTACAAAACAGTCAGTCATCTCCCGTTTGCGTCGGTCATACTATGCCGCTTGTAGGCTAGATCATTTGGAATCAGTGACATCTCCTTAATAATTTATTAGAATGTTACACAGTAAACTATAATTTCAATCTAGATAAAATGCTAAAAGTGACTATTATATTCATTTTCATAAGGATCAATTTCAAATTATAGAAAATACATACAACAAAAACTCGATAAATATAAAGTAAATTAATTAAAATGGTTACTTTTGCTCAACTTTCAGAGATAAATATGGTATGTGTAACGCGGACTTTTTTAAACATTATTTAAAGGACAATATTTTTCTAAAATATTGTTTTTATGTATCTCATAAGGTTGAGTCAGCGCACGCCATGTATGCGTTAAGCAAGCTCATTTTGGGTGACGTTTTCTTATAACAACAAACAAAATTTGCAAACCGTTACTTAGCAACGGTTGTTATTAACATGGCAGTATAAATTACCTGTCAAATTAAAAAATATTTTAATATATTAGTATATATCGACAATATTACAAATATGAGAAAAAAAAGTTACCTATGTTCATCCGAAAACCCTCAAGTATCTCTATATGAGTATTTTATCACAATTGAATTAGCGGTTTGGCCCTGATTGCGTAAAAGACAGACAGACAGACAGAGTTACTTTCGAATTTATAATATAGGTATGGATGAGAACATCGTAACGCAGTGGCACAGCGTCTGATTGTAGACGCGTCGACTGTAAATTCGATACCCACTCACGTGATTTTTTTAAATTTCCTCGCTCTGTAAACAAGGCAAGGCGCGGTTGAGCTATTCAACACGCAATTGATTCTCGCAAGGGACTCTCGCATAGTAGGAGAAGCAGGATCCCTCCGCCTTTTCTACTATATGGGAACAAGGCTTATATATCAATATACATAAAACATTAAATATATATAAAACAACACTATGCTTAATCACAATATAAACACTTAGCCATAAATTACACAACTTCTCTAACAAACAAATGCATTAAAAAATAAAAGTGTGAGGAAAACCCGTTGAAAGTTCTCAAAGTACAGTGCATCTTCACTATCTTTATGATTATTGTGCTTCGTATTTTCCTCTTTTTACCTGCCTGCAGTTCTTTGAAATATTTTTCCAGCACAGCGACCGGCAATCCCCAGCGTACATTGTTGTGCTTTAGAACTATTAAACTTATTTTTGTAAATAATGGAAGTTAAATTAAATATAATTATTATGTATTATGAGCACTTTCACCATGGTTCTTGTTTTATAATAAAGGACTCTTTAGTATAATTTTGTTTAAGTGAGTTTGTAACTTTGTGAATTAAACGATCGTTATAAGTTTCAGTTCTGGCAGAATACTGTTACTGTCCACTAAGATATGGTTGAAAAATTATAAGCTTTCATTAAGATATACCGACCTAGTATCATATACATAACTATAAAATGATAAAATATTTAAGGGGGGCTCCCCTTAAATATGTGTTTTGTTTTAATATTACTTATTTTTAAAGTGAATATACATATAACTAAATATTCTGTGAATAGTTTAAGCGTCTTATAAATATATGTTGTCCTTATCAAAATCCAGCAAAAACCAGCAAAGAAGTTAAGGTTGTTGTATAGAAGAAGATACAGTCTGGTGTTAGACAAACAGACAGACAGCCGGACAGCGGAGTCTTAGTGATAGGGTCCTGTTATACGTACGGAACTCTAAAATGTATCAGATACGATTAAATTATTATCTACGATCCAATATAATATTTGACGGTTTATTTCTTTAAGGCGCAACGTCTGAAGCGTAGCGTTCATTTCTACCACGCCTCGAAAATTGGAGGAAAGTTACAAAACCGTTACCAATAGGTTCCCTTTTCCTACCCTGCTATAATACATATATATGGAATACAGCATAAAGCTTAAAAAAATATATACTTTGATAATACTTATCCAAACTACGTCCAAACGCCGTAATACTATGAAAACGTAACATTAGCTATTTCCAGCAAACTAACCCTTACATTGTCAACATGGTGACGACACACCCCATTAGACACTGAATGGTCTGCATCTGCCTCGTAAGTATTACGTTCGAATTGAGGCTTAAATGCTAGAACTTTAAACTAAAAGTTCTAACTTGGCTTGCAAAAGAATGGAAAATAAATGGTAATAAATTTTAAATAATTCTGAGTCTGAATGTAAAATCTAAATCTCGGTCGCAGTTTCGATTCGATACCTTAAAAGATTTATATTTATAATTTAAAAAAAAAATTAAATATAATAGCTTGACGCTGTACCCCGTGTATAGTAGGGTAGATAGGGGGAACCAAGTGTGTGTGATAGTCACTCCATTTCCCATTTTTTACCCTAATTTTTAAGACGTTTTGTTTGGAAAGCAAAGCGAGAAAATGAAAATAATTCTATCCTTAAAAATGTCTACAAATTAAGGCTTTCGCATAAAATAAATAACTTGCCAAATTCCTTACATATTTATTCAGCATGTTAGTTTTGGCAATTATAAAAGTTTTAATCAATCAATCAGCTTCACACTGTATGCCGCGCACAGCAGGGTAGGGAGAGGGAACCTAGTGTTAAGACACTCCGTTCCCCACTTTCTGCCGAATTCTGGAGGCATTGCGTGTTGAGTGGCAGAACTCAAAGCCGCGCTTTGCCTCGACAACAGAGCAAAAAAATGGAAATATAAATTTTTAAGTAAATTTTTCATCTCCTCGAGTGGGGATCGAACCCACAACTAGTCGATTTACAGTCACATTTTGTGGCCCTGCGCCACGACTGGCCTCAATCTATTATAATCAAGTTTTACGTTAAAACAGTAAAAAAAAAAGTTCTCAACCAATAAACGTCAATGTCAAAAAAATACAGGCGAAAGATATGATTCATAATAAACACAAATTTCGAACACAGCAAACGTCTTGTAACCGCAGGAGGCGATATGTAAATCGCGACATGATTACCAAAATCTCTTCAATCGCATTAATTTGACGAATCAAGGAAAATCCGAAGAGTACAGATACAGTAAAGATGTTTAATTTATTCGCCTTTTGGGCTTCGTTTGATGGGAGCAAATTTAATTGCGGTGTGTTCTTGATATGGTAATTTTAATTTTACAAGCTCCTTCTAATATGGCGTTTGATTCATTATGAGTGTCCTACAAATTTCTTTGTTATATGTATGGTATGCGTATAATACATTTTAATACATACTTTTTGATCTTTGGAAATATTGCTACATGCTATGCATGCTACATTTTTTACAAGTAATCTTTTAATATAGTGGCCAGTCGTGGCGCAAGGGCACAGAGTGTGACTGTAAAACTGTCTGGTTGTGGGTTCGATCCCCATTCGAGGAGATGAAATATTTATTTAAATGTTTATTTCTATTTCTTCGCTCTAGTGTCGAGGCAAAGCGCGGCGTTGAGCTCTGCCACTCAACACGCAATGCCTAAAAAATTAGGCAGAAAGTGGAGAACGGAGTGTCATAACACTAGGTTCCCTCTGCTACTCTACTATGTGCTGGATACAGCGTGAAGCTGATTTATTTGTTTTTTTTCTTAAATATAATATGCACTTAGGTTAATTTTGTAAATATAGTTATTTTTTATTTAAATACCCACATAGTTGTATTAATTAATGATTTTTGGTAAAAAGAAATATAGAATAAGATTATTCGTATTTCTGTAGCAAAATTTATTTTGGGCACAGATTAAAAACAATTTAGAATTAGCATATGTTGTAATCATCAGAATAACTGATCTAACACTTTAAAATTCTATTCACACTGCCTATTTATTAGACACTCGTCTATTGTAGGACCCGCAGAGGATTTGAACCTATGAGGTAAACCCTTCAGTTGTCAGCGGCAACTGACGGTTCGTCAACCTGTCAAGCAGCGACGTGATTATTGTGATTTCTTATGGAAGAGGATTCATTCTCTACCCGATGGCGCTGTAAAAGCTTACTATTCTGAGAGGTGAGGTAGAGGTATTGAAGTTACTTTCGAAAAAAAAAGAGATGGTTGAAGAATTTCTATTATAATAACATGTAATCTTTTCTATCACATCAGCTTTTCAGCTTAACTACAAAATGGCTACCCTCTCCCAAAATATACATTTTAAATAGTCAATCCATATTCGACTATAAAATGTATACCTGTCTCAGACTAATCTCCAGGAATCAGGATCTTACATCAAGGAAATTCCACCACAGCACCACATCAAAACATGTAAACAATTGTTAGAACAGCGTCAAAATCCTAGAATGCTTAGAGACCCTCGAGCCAGTGTGTCAACATACCAGCATATACAATTATGTGTCAGCAAAAAAGCCGTTTAAAAACAAAAATAACTATGAAAGGGACTACAGTGACTACTAACGATGAAATGAAACAAACAGAATCATCTGCATTGTCTTCACAACAATAGATGTCAACAGCCATTCTGTGAAACTGTAGGTCTCTGTAGGCATTGTACGAATAGTATTTCCGGGCTAAGACAACTGCACTGGCCGAGATGAAAAGTTTGGCCAGGTTCGGTATAAAATAAATTTTTGGTTGAAAAAATGTAGGTTACCCCTTTCTTTTCTTGCTCTCGTTACATAATTACATGAATAGCAATTAAATTTACTCAAAAATTTAAAAACATACCTAATTTACTAGATTCGTTTGTAGTTCTAACTACTGTTTTATATTGAGTAGTAGTGTTAAAATAATATTGTTATTTTTCTTTATTTTTGATTAAAACAAATCACTTTCTCTTCTTATCGTAGAATAATATGGATACGACTGTCTATTTACAGTAAGTAGGATACATTTTATAAATACCTTGTTTCGTTTCTCGGTGGACAATTTCTTGAAGATTGTGGATTTTGACTAGATGCGGAAGACAGAAGAGCAGAATCTTTAGTACCCCTTAAGGAAGGCCTAAGTCCAGCAGTGAATACCAACAAGTTGAGTTCATACATGTGGCCAATCCCCAGGGGGATGGACCAACCAACTAAAGAGTGGAAATCTCTATCACAAATTCCACAAGGTGATGAGATGCGCAATGAATCGCAACCGATGGCAGGAACGCATTTGTTCTTGTATGATGACCTCCAACTACGATTATCAGTCATGATGGATACAAATTACAAGAAGAGTTCATATATAGATGTTTCTCTGGTCTATTTAGGTAGACACAAAACTTTGAAATAGATGGTTAAGGTTTATCACTAGGTTCCTCTATCTACCCAATTATCGTAAAAAAAATATTATCATCTAATCCTAAACCAAATTTATCAAAAGTCAAAAATTTCTAAGAATAATGATAAAGATTAAAGTTTATCGCATTCGATAGTAGAAAGATATAAAGCCAGACAACGGGGACAGAATATAAAACATTTTAATAGAACATTAAATTTTTATTGTCTAGACTCAATAATATCGTTCGCTTTTTCAACAATCGTGAACTTTGCTGTTTGAAACTCAAATACCGCTTAATATAGAAAATGGAAAAATTGATATTACAATAGGACGGC
This sequence comes from Heliconius hermathena, assembly GCA_013403705.1. NCBI lineage: Eukaryota > Metazoa > Arthropoda > Insecta > Lepidoptera > Nymphalidae > Heliconius > Heliconius hermathena. Next base: position 190,049 of record JAAIXJ010000380.1, on the reverse strand, counting down.
GATATTGGTTTTCAGTGCTTTTTAATAAACAGAAGTACATTTTCATATAATATTCTCGTTGTAGTATTCGATTAGATTCTATCTGTATGTCTATTTCTAATCCTCGGGTAAGGTTAAGATTATTTAGTATAATATTACAATTCTTGTTTGTTATCTAAACGTGGAAAAGACGTATTTAAGAGTCCATCATCAGACATAGATTGTGGGTTCTATCCCCACTCATGGAAAGAGCTCTAGTAGACTAGACTAGGAGAAAATGGAGTGTCTTAACACTACGTTGCCTCAGCCCAAACCATATGCGGGAAAAGTCAACCTTATTTTATAAATTTTACCATTAAATGATACTTGTACATATTTTTGGCGTTGGGCCGTAAACCACTTCTCAGAAAAAACATGTATGTATATGTAGGTTTTTCGCACCAAAATGATAAAATTTTAAAATAACTTACATGTATTAATTTGATAGTAAATATTTTAATTTCAAATGAAAATTTTAATTATTATTCTATAACTTGGATGAATTTGATTGTGTATTTAGATATTTTATTGCGTGTTAGGTGGCGGAACTCAACGCCACATTTTGCCCCGACACCAGAACGAAGAAATAAAAATATAAATTTAAATAAATATTTCATCTCCTCGAATGGGGAGTGAACCGGAAGGTTATCGCTTAGCTGCTGAATTAAGAACCGGATGCAGAAGGCAGTTTTACTTGAGACGGCGCCTATTATGAGCAGGTTCCTCTCTCTGGAGCCCTAGACACCGATGGCTTGGACCCTTTTCCCACCGTCGGAAGAGTGTTCTTTTTATATTTTTAAATGTATTTTTTATTAAAATTTATATTTAAATATATAAAATTTATTCCTTTTATATAATAAAAATATATATTATAGTAGAAAGTTACATAGTAACGCGTTATGTATTTTATGTTATTAGTATGGGAAGCTCTCTAGCTATTCTCTCTCTAGAGAACGCAAGATTCTACAGTATATTTTTATTTTTTTAAGCTTAACGCTGTATACATAACAAGATAGGCAGAAGTAACCTATGAACCTAGTGTTAACACACTCCGTTCCCATTTAGACATTTTCCGCCGAATTTTTAAAGAATTGCATGCATATATTGGTCATTAATTTTATTTTGACAAAGAAAATCACATAAAGATTATAATTCAAACGAATAAAATTAGTTGTAATGTACTCGTAAATAGAGAAAAATATCTAATATTCTTTTAATTTTAAATTTGTGAGGATAGATGTTTCTTGCAATATTCTTTATAATTTGGCTAAAATATAACAATTTTTTTTTTCTTTACACTGTATCCCGCACACAGCAAGGTAGGCAGAGGGTACCTAGTGTTAACACACTCCGTTCCCCACTTTCTGCCGAATTCTGATGGCATTGCGTGTTGAGTGACAGAACTCAGCGCCGCGCTAAGCCTCCAGAAGAGCGAAGCTAACACCAGAGCGAAGAAATGGAGATATAAATTTAAGTAAATATTTAATCTCCTCGAGTGGAGATCGAACCCACAACCAGTCAGTTTTACAGTCACACTTCGTGCCACGACTGGGCTCAACAACAAATTATAAACTTCAACAACAATAAATTTAAGCAGGCAAAACCACGTTTGCGTAAAATATAACGTAACAGGTGTTTCACTCATTAACCCGCAGATCCCCACGTACAGCGGCTCTGCAAACACTTGACTGGCCCTGGCCTCTTTACATGTACATACGAGTAACACGCTTAACAACTTCAAAATAACGCCTTCAGACATTTTTATTGTGTTGTCAAAGTGCTTATGCGCTTATTATAAAAGTAGCCAAACTAACTCTAGAGGGAAGTCGAAGCGCAGGAGTGCAAGCATGTGACAGTAAAAGTGACAGATTGTGAGTTAAATTCCCACTTGGGGGAATTAAATATTTAATATTTTCATTTCTTCGGTAACGAGGCAAAGCGCGGTGTTGAGTTCTGCTACTTAACACGCCATGCCTCATAGATTCAGCGGAATGTGAGGAATGAAAATGTGAATAGAGTACGGAATGTTTTATTACTAGGGTCCCAGGTTCCCTCTGCGTATCTTCCTATGTGCGGTATTCAGCGTGAAGCTGAAAATGTTTTTATCATATATGATGAAACGCGATGGTTGCAGTTCGATCCCCACTCGCAAGAATAATTAAGACTTTAATTACTTTGATTTCCCCGCTATGATATACAGAGCGCGGCGTTGAGTTCCACGACTTAAAACGCTGTCCCGATTTTTTATTAACTAACCAACCTATTTTACATACATATGTATGTATAAATAATTAATTCCTGAAACCGCCAAACTACAAACAAAAACGAAACAAAGTGTGAAAATTGTCGAGACAATAGAAATCCCGCCACGGAAGTTTCTTGGCTGGGAAGTCAAACAATGCATTCATTATTCCATTTACTTAATGAACCTATGAAACGGGATTTTATAACCTGAAAATCATTTTATATTTAATTAACTATACGTTTGTATTTTATTTATTGACATATAAATAGTTAATGAATATATTATTTTGTAGGTGTTTGTGAATCGTTAATATGGCCAACACGAAAAAAAACGAAATTTTTTTTCGTTTTTTTTTATGAACGAGGTGAGAACACAATTTATTTTTTTATATAGGATCGTCAACAGAAAAAATATTACAGCATGACCAAATTACATCGAGTTCTATTTATAGACTACATGTTTTTCCAATTAAAGAATTAAAGTATGTGCTAATAAAATAACAATTGGTATTAATAGCATATAGATTAAATAAAACACATTGATTAAATTTATAAAATATCTTAGAAATATGTTAAAATATGATAATTAATTAAATGTCTTGATATAATAGATCAACAAAAATGTCATTTTTTAAGGAAAACTTTTGCTGCTGGGATGCGTCATAAATTTATTTATATTGTTGTCCAAGTCTCAAATTAGCTTGGTCAATTCATTATATGTTGAAGCCTTGCTAGCGGAGAATTCTTTCCTAAATTTCTTTTGTAACATTTGGTGGGGAATAAGAGTCTCTGATAGCGTAGTATCACTGATTAACTGGTGGTACGTTGACATTTAATTCTACAATGAGAGCGCTACAATCGATGTCTCCTGGAATCCGACCAAGAGGTCCTGGTCGGTTTCGGTAGGCGTGGGTTCGAGTCCAGCTACGTTAAAATTTTTATACGTTTTCTAAATAAATATTTAAGCGTATAAGAATCTCGACGTAGCTTGATGAGGAATTATGGCAGAGCGCTTGGGTGGTTTCCAAGAGACGCGGGTTCAAATCCCGCAACGTCGATCACCGGAACGAAGTTACTAGAAAAAGATAAAAACGTTGTAAATTAACCTACTGCGAATATTTTAATACGGTTTTCATCATTTCATTTTTGAACACAGAAAAATCGGCATCGAAATCCGCTATTCAACCTTTCGGCCTTGACACTAGACTCCTTTTTTCTTTCTTTTTTTCTATTTTGCTATGCGGGAAAAACTGTGAAATTGTCTGTTTTTCTTTAGCTTCACGTTGTATCCCACATTTAGAGTTGCAAGCACAGGGAACATAGGGTTAAGACACTTCGTCCCACACCTCCCGCCGAATTTTCGAGGTGTTGCTTGTTGAGAGTGTTTTTTTTCGAATTGGATTGAACCATTTAACTATAGTTACACATTTCTCAGCTACGCCAAGATCTCTAGAAATATCATTTTAAATTATATTATTGATAGTAATTAAACCAATGACATAATTTAATAGAGAAAAGTAGATGAGAGAACATCTAAACATATATTTTCTACATTTCATCGTAATATGCCTTTAACCTTACGTTCCTATCACATCCTATACTAAACTAAAATTGATTAAAAAGTAGGTAGGTCAGCCTTTGGTATTATTTTTTCACTTTCAGTTAGGTTAAATTTTAGATAAAGCTTGATGTAAGCTCTGTTTTCTCATTACTCTGCGTAGACAAAGTCAAAAGCGGACATTGTATTATTATATTAAATAAATAAATAAAGAAATCAGTTTCACGCTGTATCCCGCACACAGCAGGGTAGACAGAAGGAACCTAGTGTTCTCCACTTTCTGCCGAATTCTGGAGGCAGTGCGTGTTGAGTGGCAGAACTCAACGCCGCACTTTGCCTCGACACCAGAGCGAAGAAATGGAAATATACATTTAAGCAAATATTTCATCTCCTCGAGTGGGGATTGAACCCACAGCCAGTCAATTTACAGTCACACTTTGTGCCCCTCCGCCACGACTGGCCTCATTTATCTGTCTGTCTGTCTGTCAATATGTATGGTCACATTTTCTCTGCTTTGTTTTAACTCAACTTAACAATTAAAGTTATCATTTGAATGAACTCAAGGCATTAGTTTGCCTGCGAATGTTATGTAGCAATCGGGCTGGAAAGATTCCTGGCTAAAGAATGACATTCAAAACGTCTTGGTTATATGACTGTTGATAAAAATATATATTTTTGAAGCATTATTATACAATATTTTATACAATAAAGTAAACAAAATTGAATTGTTAGTGGAGATTACCTTCATAAATCATAACAGTTAAGTTTAAGTCGTAATTAATTTAACATAGAGATAAAGAACGATTTGATCTTCAAAGAAATATCAAGTAAATACATAGATTTTTTGGTACGTTCGTTCGTTTGAAATAAATCTATAAAAAAATGCCTAAAAACATCCTTTCTACGTGTACTCTTTAATAACTACATATTTATCAATTGTACATTTAGCTAATAATATATGTAACTAATTTAAAAACTGTACATGAGTTAATATGCAATCATTACAGTTTTACAAAGAATATTATGAATCCTAACCCAAATCAATAATTTAACTAAAATATTTAAGGCTGTTTCTGAAGCAGTACATTAAATTATTAACTGACATCAGCACATTTAACAGAGTTTTAAAAAACATAACATAGGTAAAAAGAACGTAATGTTACAAAAATATATATATATAATAAATAATTAGCTTTATGTATATTTTATGAATACCAAATATCAACATTGGTCATATTTTTTAGTTCGAAACAATCAAAAATTCTTATAGAAATTATGATAATGTCGTAAAAAATCATATTAGAATATTACAGATGATAGTAATAAAAAAATCACATTAGAAGCCATTTTAGTTGTCAATCAATTCTGCTTATTAAATCAATAATCATGTATTTGAAGCGGGCGAAGCCGTGGGCGGGCCGCTAGTTATATTATATAATATTATATTAAATAATTTGTTGTAACGTGGCGAAAGTCAAACAACGCATTCATTATTCCATTACTTAATGAACCGACGTCCCGCTGCGAAATTTTAATAAAGTGGGAATTACTACTTAATGAATTGGCGTGACGGCTTTGGACTCATAAAGCTATATTATAAGCTGAAACGTGGAAATTTAAATTTTGCGTTTACATCACAAAGCTCATCTCATTTTCAGTAATATTTTTTCCTTTTTGGGCTATCTTACATGGAAATTTAGTTTTTCGTAAATTCTTATTTCTTACTTGTAGACATTTGGCCAGAAGGAATTCCGCCTCCGCGTCCGCCTCCGTCCGCCTTCTGCCCATTAAAAAAAATGAATGCTTACTGATTTAACTCCATATCGTTGTATTTGGTCCAATAACGTGAGTGAATTAAATTATATTAATATTCTGTATTGTATTTAAATTAGAGACCAGTTGTGGCGCAAGGGCACATAGGGTGACTGTAAAACCGACTGGTTGTGGGTTCGATCCCCAATAGAGGAGATGAAATATTTGCTTAAATTAATATTTCAAATTCTTCGCTCTGGTGTCGAGGCTAAGCGCGGCGTTGAGTTCTGTCACTCAATACGCAATGCCTCCAGAATCCGGCAGAAAGTGGGGAACGGAGGGTCTTAACACAAGGTTCCCTCTGCCTACCCTGCTGTGTGCGGGATACAGCGTAAAACTGATTTGATTATTTAAATTATATGTCGGAGATATGCGATTAAAGTGAATAGTATGAATGGAATTACATTCACATCGTTCATAGGTATTACGTTGATCACACATGATATCAAGACATCAGTAGGCTTCAGGGATCCCTTTTACGATATATCAACACTCGCCTTCACTGCTCCAGCCCAATATAATTATAAATAAGTATTAATCACATTCATAATTAAAATAATAATCGATTAATAAAATTTAAATTCAAATTCAATTATGCGAATAGTCAAGAATAACCAGCGGCAGAGCACAAGTAGTGCAATGAACCACCCCAGAGCCAAGACTCCATATACATAATTATAAATAGGTCTTAACCACATTTATAATTAAAATAATAATTAATTTTTAATTTGAGGCCAGTCGTGACGCAGAGGCACGAAATGTGACTGGTTGTGGGTTCAATTCCCCCTCGAGGAAATAAAATATTAATTTAAATGTATATTTCCATTTCTTCGCTTTAGTGTCGAGGCAAAGCGCGGCGTAGAGTTCCGCCACTCAACACGCAATGATTTCGGCGGAAAGTGGGGAATGGTGTGTCTTAACACTAGGTTCCCTCTGCCTACCCTGACACAGCGTGAAACTGATAATAATTAATTAATCAAATAATTAATTACCCAAATAGTCGCGGAGAACCATTGGCAGACCACGAGTAGTGCTCCGAGCCACACCAAAGCCAAGTCTGCCTAAACTGACTGACGACGTCTTCTCACTTTCCCGCAAGGTGAACGGTTTCTATAGAAAAAAAAATCCAATATGTTTAAAATGGTAAAATTTCAGCTCATCCAACATAGTTATTTGGAAATACGTTTTCTATAACCTGTATCAGTATGTCTATCGATCTACCGGTCATCTGTATAATAATTTAATTAATTAACTCACGAAATAATTACCACTTGACCCGTTTCAGAAATGATTTTACGAAAATCATTAATTTAATCTATAAAAAAATTTCACGTAAAATTTACTATGCGAGTGTTAATTACCCAATACGCGCGTCCTCTTATTGTTTATTTTATAAATGAAGGAAAATATTGTCCTTCCGCTATCAATTAATAAGATGAGAGATTTTATAAAGTTGATATTTAATTACTCGATTTCTCTTGTGGTTGAAATGTTTTAAAGGGAAGTAAAATAAAACATACTAAAACTTAAAAAAACTTTGTTTGTCTAGTTTAACGCAAAAAAAATGCATAAGTGTGCGAAAGAATGCATAAAATAGGTGGGCGGGCTCAGTGGATTGGATCGAAATCTAAAATTTAAACAAAAACTATTTTTGGGGGGCCTTCAGCAAATGAGTGATAAAATTTTTATATAACATTTTTTTAAAAAAATACTTACTGGTTAAGCTTAACGAAGCGAAGCAATTACTGGTCAAGAGTGTGTTTCGTTGTAATTCTACTCCTCCTAAACCGTTAAACCTACAGCTCCGAAATTTTGCAGGAACGTTATGGACGAGACGGTGATACCAGTGAAGTAGTTTGGTGATAAGTTTAATTGTAGTTTTTGAGTAAATGGTTAAAATGTGTTAAGCTGTGGAACGTTGTCATGATATAAAACCTCATCTATTGTAGTCAAGTATCAAAATTGAAAATAATATATTTGTATCTGTCACTATAATTTGGACTATGTAAAATTCTATTTGAATAAATTTTGGTTTTTTCAAGCGTTATTTCTGCATTCATTTAATTGAATGAATTAATTATGATTTGCTTACAAACAGAATACACCGAGTTAAGTATGTCACGACAGTGTCAACTAGGTGGACTAGGGGAACGCACCCGATCTGCAGATGTCGTCCGCCGGTACAGAGCAAGCAAGCTCCATTTGATTGTTGGTCCGAAATATCAAAGACAAGAACTGAAGAACGAAATCCAAATTAACACCTGCTTGTGCAATTCATGTCGATAACTCGAGGACATCGCAAATGTTCAAGGCTGCAAATTCAATGGATCTAGGAGGAGGCTTGACAGACATTGAAGCTGCAAGGCTTGACAGACATTGAAGAGATGCTGATTGCTAGAGTCCATCCTACGAGTTTACCAGCTACGAGCAATGGCAATGGCGCTGGATAATACCGATACAATGGTCCGAATGGATACGATGGTCACTTACTCAACATTGAACAAGACTTGCAGTCGCTGGCAAGAGTACTTTCGCAGCGTTTCGCGGATTTGCCCGTGATTTTAGTTCGTTGCGAAACAGGTACCGCGAGGTCCGAGTTCGTAGGCAGAAAGTATTGGAAGCATTGGTCTAGTTGAAGCAAAACAACATCTATTATCACGACATTGACAATGATTTGACAGAACTCAATGCTCTGGCTTCTGGTGGTGAAGACGTATCTGAACTACTACGTCACACTGATGTTGGCATTTCTTTAACATCTAGTGAAGATGATGAGGAAATAGTCAAGACAGCAGGTCCGGCGTTAGCTTAAGGTCCGAAATTTGAAATGTCGGTCAAGAGAGCTAAAAAAGTTCCAAAGTTATTGATAATTCGTGGCACTCAAACGAATGAGCGATGTTTCAAATAAAAAAATACGACCATTGTTGATATTTGATATTTATAAAAATAAAATAAAAATAAATTAGCTTCACGCTGTATCCCGCACACAGCAGGGTAGGCAGAGGGAACCTAGTATTAAGACACTCCGTTCCCCACTTTCTAGCGAATAAATTGATATTTATAAATTTGATATTTATAAATAAAAAATCATATTTATAAAATATACATAAAGCTAATTATTTATTACACGTATATATTTTTTGTAACTTTGTTCTTTTTACCTATTATATATAATATACTTACGTCTCATTATAACTCTAAAACTCTGTTAAATGTGCTGATGTCAGTAAATAATTTAATTTATTCATTCAGCTTTAAATGTTAAATTATTGATCTGTAGGATTCATAATATTCTTTGTAAAATAACTGTAATAATTGCATATTAACTCCTGTACAGTTTTTAAATTAGTTACATATATTATATGAACGAACCAACCAAAAAATCTTTGTATTTAGGTACTTGATATTTCTTTCAAGATCGTTCTTTATCTCTGTGTTGAATTAATTACGACTTAAACTTAACTGTTATGATTTATGAAGGTACTACTAACAATTCAATTTTGTTTACTTTATTGTATAAAATATTATATAATAGTGCTTCAAAAATATATATTTTTATCAACAATCATATAAACCAGACGTTTCGAATGTCATTCTTTAGCCAAGAATCTTACCAGCGCGATTGCTATATAATATTCGCAGGCAAACTAATACCTTGAGTTCATTCAAATGACGATATTTTTTTTTTATTGAACCGATTTTGATGAACTAAACTTTAGTAAATAAGTTGAGTTAAAACAAAGCAATTGGTGAAATTTTCAAGTAAATCGGTTCAGTACTTTCAGAGAAAAATGTGGACAAAAATATCAACAGACAGACAGACAAGAAATTAAAAAAAAATCTTTTTGCTTTCTATTATTCTTTTTAAATTTCCCTCTATCCATTTCAGTCAAAATTACTAAATGTACAGACAAAATATTTTTACTGTCTTATTATATATAGAGAAGAGATTATAGAAAAAAAAATTTAAAGTTTTTCATAGTACGAAAAAAGCTTAAGTTGTTGGATATTTTTTATTTGTTTGCTCTTTTTTGTATTTTTAAAAATGTCAGTTTTACAAAGCCATTTTATTTTAAGTACCTCTAAGTTTCTTTTTTTTTATTACATTGCGCAACATAGCTTCACTCAGCTCCACCCGCCATGCTCGGCATGTGGCCCATCCTAGTATTTGTGTAGAACAAAATGTATTTTAATCAAAAATATCAATATTTTGTTGTTAAAACATAAATAAAAAATAAATCAGCTTCACGCTGTATCCCGCACACAGCAGGGTAGGCAGAGGGAACCTAGTGTTAAGACACTCCGTTCCCCACTTTCTGCCGAATTCTGGAGGCATTGCGTGTTGAGTGGCAGAACTCAACGCCGCGCTTAACCTCGACACCAGAGCGAAGAAATGGAAATATAAATTTAAGTAAATATTTCATCTCTTCGAGTGGGGATCGAACCCACAACCAGTCGGTTTCGCCTCAAAGAACACGTAAAGTTATTAAAACGGTAACTGTATTTAGCTAATAAAAGAGGTGAGGATTGGTATTCTAATTAGGTAGTAAGGAAGAAAATAGACATTAAATTTTAGAAGCCGTAGCAAAAGAATTCACAGGGTTTTTATTATCTAATCTTTGGACTTTTTTCAAATTACTTATTAATTTACTAGTAAACTGGGGTGAACAGATATACTAGTGTGAATAGACCCAAAACTGGTAAAGTTTTTTAATATCATACAATTATGATATTAAAAAACTTTCCACATTTTGTCTTTATCGTAGGATAGGATGGATGACAATTCGTTAATCTACTATTTGATAGATGCAATGAAATGATGTGTATGTTTGTATTTTAGTTTCGTGGTAATAAACATATGCGATTATTTTATAATCACAAACACATACTTAAATTTTATATATAAAAAACTGTCAAATATCATTCACCTACAATTCTCTATTGTTTTTGGTCACAATATGCCTTATGACCCTATTATATGTAATTTTTAAATTTTTTGCTATTTTTATACATTAGTATATTAGTAGTATTTTATACATTAATAGTATTAGTTATAGCTACCCCTTTGGGTATATGTGTTCTGTGATTAGTAGCACTGCACAATTCATATACGAATGTCATTTTTTAAAACAATGACAAATTGACAATTGACATTTATTTTACGCGCCAATTTGTACTTTATTAATTGTTGAAATAAAACCTCTACAAAATAATAATATTTAGCGTTTAATAACTATTTAAATAACTTAGTAATATGTCAAAAATGAAAAATTTAACAAATGCTACACGTGCGATCAAATCAAAAAGACCTTTCAGAGTGTCCATTGAGGGAAATATTGGATCGGGCAAATCGACGTGTATTAAATTCTTCGAAAAATATCCTAATGTCGAAACCCATGCGGTAAGCGAGATGCAAACAATTATTCTTCTATTTGTGAAATCCTTACTTTGCAAATATTAGAAAAGATGGTGTTTCTCTGTTAGCCTGGCAAACGCTAAATTAATAACGAAGATGATGAGGTTCCCTGTAAAAACTAAACTAATCAAAAATTCTTGCGGCTGTGTTCCAGGAGCCTATATCAGAATGGCGCAACGTCAGTGGTCACAACCTACTCGGGCTCTTATACAGTGATATGAATGAGTGGAGTTTCGCCTTCCAACACTATGTGCACCTCAGTCGCCTCAAAATACAGACAAGTCCACCATCTAACTCTTCTATTACAGTGAAAATGTTTGAAAGGTGAATTATTAAAAAACTTTTTAATTTAAATTAATTTATAATTACTCTTAATAATATTTTTATTAAATTTTTTCCAGATCTGTACAAAATAGCAGGCATTGTTTTGTAGAGAATGCTAAAAAACAGAATTTCCTTAAAGACCCTGAATATCAAGTTTTGTTAGAATGGTACAACTACACTGAGAAGAACTTAGACACTAGTTTAGATTTAATAGGTGAGCTTGAAAATAATGTATTGGATTTTCTTAAACTCTACTATTGCGCTGTGTCATCCCGGCCTAGAATACGATCATCCTAATACTGGTGGTGTCATAAGAGGTGACTAAAGTATGTGTGGTGGAGTCCCGTCGCGAGCAATGGCAACACACATGGGCAGACCAGATTGGATTATTACCACCCCCAGAATTTAAAACTGGCGTTAAGTAGTGGCTTTATGCCGCTGCTTTTCGCATTGGGTAATACCGGCCCCGTCCCACCTTAAAGCCCGGGAATACACCTGTTGCTCCTCTGGTGTTGCACAGGGTAGTGAGCTGCGGTAATAACTTACCATCAGTTGACACAACAGCTTGTTTGCCTTGTCTTTTCCATAAAAAAAATAAAATATTCTATTATTTCCCCACATATCTTGTCCTGTCCTGGTCAATTTCAATCAAGGTCAATGCTCTATGCAGTGGTGTATCTTAATACTTTGCTTTGCCTTATTACCACAGTGAGGTGGTGAAAACATTAAATATTCCATTGCCCCAAGTGGTGGTCAAACTCACAACCATCAAGAATTAATAGGAACAGAGTGTCTTAATACTAGATTCCCTCTGCCTACCTTGAAGATATGTGGGATTTGCATGAAGTTAAAAAAATGCCTTTTGGAAATCAGGAGAGTTAATTATTATCATTTCTTCCATCTGATAAGAAAACAAAGTGTGGCATTCTGCCACAATAATAATAATAATAATAAATGCTTTATTCAGTAATTAAATGTTACATATACACTCTAATTTTGATGAAATAAGGAAAAACAAGACAACAATTTAGTAGAGGTGAGCATTGGCGTACTAGTGTAAACTGTGTCACAGCTGCCAATACAAAATGTCTGTGCCTACCCTGTTATAAAAAAAAAGGAATAATAAAAAATATTGACATAAAACAATAATATTTTCCAGTATATTTGAGAACAACACCAAAAACAGTTTGGGAGAGGATGATGCAGCGGGGGAGAGCTGAGGAGATAGAGGTGCCTTTGGAATATTTAGAGCAAGTTAGTTTTTCATGTTATTTTTAATTTGGTGTATTATAAGAAAAAAACAACATTAATTAACAACAAATTACAATACAACTTGAAATAACTTCATTCCTATTTTTTACGGAAAGTAATATACAAAAAATATGAAATTATGATATTTTCAAAATAAAATATAATATGTGGAAATAAAATAAATTAGAAACAAAAAACAGTATATTTTACACTCAAGATAGAGCCTGCTACATGAAGGATGCAGAGTAAAATATTAAAAAATAAAAATTTATAATCATAATATAATAGGAGGCCAGTTATGGTGCAGCATGCATGCTCAAGTGTGCAACTGTAAATGCGACAGGTTATGGGTTCGATTTCCACTCAGGGTAATGATATATTTCATATTTTCATTTTCTCACTCTGGAAACAAAGCAAACAGCAGCCTCAACATGTAATGCCTCCAGAATTCTCCAGAAGTCTTATTGGGAATAGTGTCCTTACTCCCACTACATTCCCAGGTTCCCACTGCTAATTGTGTGTGGGATACAGAGTGAAGCTAAAAAACAATCTGGTATATTAAACAGGTACACAAATCATATGAAAGCTGGCTAAGCTCCCCTGACATTGGCTGTGAAGTACTGACGATTGACGCTGACCGCACTTTGAACAATGTGAAGGAAGATCTCAACAGATATAGCTATAAGATATTGGGTGGTAACCATACTAATTAGTTTTTGTAGACCAAAATATAATAATATTTTTTTAGCGAGTTATTTTAGTTGAATGAGTTTTTTTTCTTACAAAGAACTGATTGACATTAACCGCGCTTTGAACGTCCTTTCCACACAGGAAGATCTCGATAGATGTCGCTAAAAGAAATTGGGTGGTAATTATATGAATTAAAGTTGTCCTTTAAATTTTTTATATTTTATGTTATTTAAATTAGTTTTTTTTTGTTTATAGAGTATAAATATTTTTCATAAATAAGAATAAGTATTATCTATACATATAATAAAACTATAACTCATTGCTGTCTGTATAGAGAAGATATATGAGAAAAATTAATATTGCGTGGGCATTCATTAACGTAATAGAACCGAAAACAATTTTTAAATTTTGACTCTGTCTGTGCATCTGTTTACACTGATCCTAGAATCGATTACGATTTAAACGCAGTTTTCACTATTGTATTTTGCCAAACTTCTCTTTAAATTTAATTCTTGCGATAATATTGCTACTTTGTTTTTTTACATTAGCTTAAACTTTAGCTGTCAATGTATGGATTTGGTCTACTTCTGACAATGTTATTAGATTAGGAAAGTAATAATAATAAATGACTATTTTAACACAGATTGTGTAAAATTCTAATAAAAAACACATTATAAAATTATTGAACGAAAAATTATCGATTTGAAAGTTATGCTTCTTTGTTAATTTATAAAAAAATATGTTAATTTGTTTCTTTATATTTATGACTTTCTATTTTTTAATATGACAATATATAAAAGGTATTTTTAATATTGAATTAAATCATTTTTAGACGACCATTTGTCAGTGAATAACAACACTAATTCCTTTTTTTTTGTTTTTTATTTGCAAGAACTATGTTTATGAATATAGTAGAGAAATATATGTAATATTTTTTTATATAATCTGCTATGTTATATTTCTAATATTTTCGAGAAGTATTAAATAAAATGCCACTGATGCATAAGCGTTTATTGCTCAATCACAACTGGCTTCCAACTTATCTTATATTAATGTTTAAAGATAAACGTATGTTATATTTTAAGATTAAGAGAAATAGAAATGTTATGACTCAATTGTAATTTTCATAATTTATTAATGTACAAACTACAAAATATATGAAATCAATTTCTCCAATAATATATATATATATAAAGCCACTAACAAAAAAAAGTCAAAAAGTCAAAGTTTATAAGTCTTAACAGGTTCTAAGTTCCTTCTGCCTACCTTGCTATGGGCAGGATACAGCATGGAGCTAAAAATTAAATAAACATGTAGCATTAAATAAAACGGGTACAAAATCATCAAATATAAAATATATGGGTACAGCATACTACATATAGTTAATTGCTATTAAAAAAATATTATTTATTTTAGAATTTAAAAAATATTATTAAAAAATACTGTCAATGTGCAACTATTTTATTATATTGTTAAGTGTTCTTATATTTTTTGTGGCTATGATAATGATATTAAAATGTATTAAAAGTTTTGTTTTTTTTTATAGACTTCCTAAAAGTTATAAAATTAAGTATAAATCTGAAATGAATAACTGTACTGTCTTAAGCAGATATTGTATAAATATAGAAATATATGTATGTAATAACATAAGTCTAGTTCTATAGAAAAAAAATATTAAAAGAAATGTAAAAATAACAAAAGGTACGGACCATAAATCTGTAGTGTAAGTATGAATTAAAATAAAATAAAAAAAGTATAAATTTATACCAGGTGTGAATAAGTTGATCAGCAATTTGCATGTATATAATTTTTTTAATCATAGAATTTTAGTACTCTTTAGTAAGAGAATTATTTAAAAAAAAAATACCAAGTTACATTTTATTGATTTTTTTTCTTTAGTGAAGTAAAACATACCTATTGATTAACATATGTTTTATTATCCCTTCAAATAATTATAATTAAAAAATATGTGACCTATCAACATATTTAAGCTTATTATATTAATGTTTTCTAGAGTGGCATTCACTCAAAATATATGCATAGATCTTTCAAAATATGCATCAGATTTTAATGCGGTTTCCACTAATAGAAAAGGGCGAATTCAAGAGGGAGTTTTTTTTTTAGTATGCATACATAGTCATATTTTAGCTCATTACAGTAGTCCAAGCGGTTGAAGTCACGTGTAGATCACTAACTATAAGTATTTTAAAATAAAAGACAAGTTTTTTCCATATATTTATCACATAATTTAATATACCTAATTTGAATCAAATATTGCTTAATTGATTCTAATCTATTTTCATCAATACTGATTCTACACATTATGTAAAAAAAATACTTGCTATTTTTAATAATATTGACTTTAAATAAAACTATTTTCAATATCTTTTTCATAATTTGTGTAATGATATTATGAAATCTATATCTATTTTATTATTTATATATAATAACAGTTGAGTTCATTAATTAAGTTATCATACATATTGACATTTAAAACTTAAATGATGGCAAAAAAAACAAAGATAACAACACATTATGCCTAACAATCGAAATAAAAATAATAAATAACAACTAACGTGTAGAGCCAGTATAACATAATTTTATGAATATTTCAACGGTACAAATGATCTGCTCTAATATTTGATGCGATCTCACTCTCCCATTTGTCACCGTTTGATAGTAACTTCTCCTTATTATACAATAGTTCTTCATGTGTTTCAGTCGAGAATTCGAAGTTGGGACCTTCGACAATTGCGTCTACTGGGCATGCCTCCTGTAATAAAAAATTAAAAAATATATATTCACCATCACCTTTGTTTATAAGAAAAAGGTGATATTGGATATACTAAACATTTAAACATGTATGGAATTAATGTCTATTGAATGTCATGCAGGATAGCTGCCAGTTAATGTAATAAAAAAAATTAATGCCATTGACTTTGAAAAGAGCAACTGTTGAGTTTCTTGCCGGTTCTTCTCAGCAGAACTGCCTTCCGAACCGGTGGTAGCTTTTTTGTTTATATGTTCATCCGACAATTCAAAAGTGCTTCTAATAGCCTATTTAAATAAAGAATATTTTGATTTTTTTTAAATTTTAAATAATTCCCGCAGAGTGCAGGGTAAGAATAGCACTTCCGCATTTCTTCCCGGGGATGTCGTAAAAGGCGACTAAGGGTGAAATTAAGAGGGATGGGCGGGCGGCAGCAGCATCTCCTCTTTCTCATGCAACTAAAAAAAATACCAAATGCGCTCGCCAACACGTTTGCGGCAGTATGGACTTTTCCATCCCATAAGTGTGCCAAGTAAATATAGGTCCCCAGTTCTCGGCAGTCCCGCTAGGGTCGAGGGGTGGGAAGGGTTAAGAATCCCCGGGTTACGGCAGGCTACCAAAAACGACTATCTGGCAACGTATAATAGACGCTCGATGAGACCTAGCCGAAGTAGAAGCCGAAGTAAGTCACATTAACTAGCATATTCCAGGTTTAGTGAAGTCCGAAGATAGGGGAAGTTCACAATACCCAATAATGTTAACCCTGAAGACAGGATACATGTTATTCTTCCGCCAAGGTGAACAAATCTCCCAGGAAAACGTTAAGAATCGGTTTCTTCTCCAAGCAATCTTGTAGAAATCAGTAGTGTCGAACAGGCATGCTTGTCCTTAAATTATCTATCTACGCCCTGAATATTGTACAGGTGTATGCGCCGACTTCGACATACTCTGACAAAGTGGTTCAAGCAACGTACGAAGACATCGCTAAAGTCCTCAACAACACCTAAGAGGCTCATTACAGAATTGTTATAGGAGATTTCAATGTTAAAATGAATGTTAAAATAGTGTAACAAAAAACGAGATGAACTTCATTATTGCAAATAAACGGCACATATTTAGTGATGTCTCAAATATCGACCTAAAAGCGGAAAGAACGCTCATGATAAAGCCTACTCTCCGACCATCAGCGTTTCAAGTTACCGATAGTTCTGAAACGATCCAGATTGAACTATAAAACCGATTCAATGTCCTGAAACAACTAATAACATTAATCAAAACTGACGACCTGGTCAAAACGCTGTGCAATGTCTCAGCCAAATATTTCCCCGCAAAGCGGCGAGTCAAAGCAATGAAACTCTCAGCTGAGACACTCCAGCTTATGAGAAAGCGAAGAGAACTACCACCATGCTCAAATACACGCGCTCTTAAAGATGCGATCATGTGGAATCGGGGATCGAAAGTTTTCTCTCGCAATTTAGGACGGCCTCATCTCACGAAACTCAAAAAAGAGGATGTTAGAATCGTTACCTCTACGTTTTGGGATGTTTGGGAATTTGAGCACTTTTTCGAACAGTTGTACTCGTCAAGGAAAGCCCCGAGCGGCGAATCCAGCGTTAATGATCAGCGCGGTCCCTTAACGCGCCATTATATCGAAGAGCCCCCGGAAGCTGACCTCGGTGAGATTAGGACTTTTAGCTTTGGAGCAACTTAAAAATAACAAAGCTCCGAGTTATGAAGGAATTACTATAGAACTCCTTAAAGCAGGTGGCACTCGAGTCCTTAAAGTGCTAACAAGCCTCTTCAATTGCGTCATCCAACACGGCAAAACCCCGGAGACGTGGGGCAAAGTGACGTTTTACTGTTCTTCAAGAAGAGAGACCGAACTTTACTATTTCATCATTTTATTTAACATCAGAACACTTTAATTTTTTTATAGCTAATTACATTCAAAATATTTTTCATATAAATAATCTTTTATAAGAACTTTTGAAGAAAGGCAGTTCTGTTGAGTTATTTCAATAACTACCTCCTGAGCCTACGTTAGCCAGAAACACCCAAAAAAGTTTTTTTTAGTAGAATGTTCTTTTGTTTATTTTCAATATAATTATTTCATTAAGTCTCTTTGAGTACAGCAGTTTGCGTAATAAGCTCATATATTAAAAAAATTAAATAATAGGATAAAAAATGTACCTGGCAAAAACCACAGTAAATACATTTGGTCATGTCAATATCGTATCTAGTAGTTCTGCGGGAGCCATCCTTGCGTTCCTCAGCTTCAATTGTGATTGCCTATAAATTAAAAAAATAAACATATAATAAAGCCAGTGCTATAGTAATTTATCAATACTTTGTGAATTGACATTGTCAAATGCAAAATTCACCACAGAGCTCCAAAACTACTACAGTAGTCCCAATATAAATAATAAAAACTACAATTTATGTACATGAACTCAAGACGCCGCAGGACCGCCCGTGCATGCTATTACAACGCCTCGGTGGAAGGCCTGCTTATTGCGAGACACAGTCGCCTTCAGGGTGCCCCGTGGTTTCTTCTAGGCTAGCATAGAATACTTACAGAAGGATCACCACCATGACCCTCCCGCAGTTGCTCCTCTAGGATAGGAGGAGTCGAATATGCGCATACCGCATTTTTCTACTCCCTGGCCCACGGGGACGGAGCGAGTCTGCATTCGCGCTTGATGCACGCACTCGCTTCGCGGTCTCCTTCATTGCAGTAACTGATTCGCAGAAGGATCATTGCAGATCAGTTCATCTTACTGTTAAGCAGTCAACAGCGACCACACTGGATAGTGAGAGGTCCCTACCCACTACAGCCATCAAGGCGTGGCGTTATGCGACAGGTATATCAAGCGGGGCCTTCGGTCAGAGAGCGGATGCATCACACTTATGGCACACTGGCGAAATCTGCAGACGTGCAATCTGGTATAGGTATTTACCAAAGCAGCCGTGCCTCGTCAATACGAGCACCAGCCTGAACATCAGGACTCTAAAGTCTCTTTTGACCCCAACGCTCAAAATGGGGGCAGACGGCCTCCACCGTCGCTAGGCCCGCCATGGGGAACCACAGGTCCACTCCTCCGCCGGATCTGGGCTTCATTCGCTTTTCTCGACATCTGCGTGATATGCTCCCAAGATGGTTGTACACCTCGCGACTGTTTGCTTGCACGGAATGCACATACTCTGGCAAGCACTTCCACCTGTAGACCCCAAGGCGGATTGCTTAACAAGAGAGTTGCCGCTATCCAGGACACCTTATGGCACTCCCCAATTGTTCTCACCACGATGACCCATTGGGCCTTGCGTAATTTGGTCCTATTGTAAATTAAATACCTAACCTAACTGAACCTACACTTAAACATCCGTGTACCTGCATTGATGTTAGTACATAAATACCAAAAATATTGTCTGGGTTACAGAGTAAAGCTAAAAATATTACCTGAGCTGGACATATTGCTTCACACAGCTTGCATGCAATGCATCTCTCCTCACCCGATGGATATCTACGGAGTGCATGTTCACCTCTAAATCTAGGGGACAGAGGTCCCTTTTCAAATGGGTAATTGATTGTTGCTGGCTCCTATAATACAATATTTAGTAATTAAAAGTAAAATTTATATAAGTTTTTGTAAAAAATATTTTTTACAAATGAATATATTAAGGAATTGCTTGTTTGGATCAAAAATTACTGTAGGAACTTCATCAAATAACACATCCTTTTGGTATTTAAATAGTCCATTAAATAAGGGGTGTTATAATGTAGCCTACATTACATTTTGATGTGACCCTTTTTAGATAGAATTACTACTACAGTCAGAACTACTTCACACACTTATAATGTGTAATACAGAAGACTTTGTTATTGTCATTTCGCCACATGGATCAAACCACAGATATAAGCTATTTATATTTAATGTCAATAAATAACTGATTTTACCTTAAAAATATGAGCTAATGTAACAGCAAAACCTCTGGCTAATTCAGTCCAGAATAAGGTCTGAGCAGCCCTATTAGTCATTTCCTTTAAACTCATATCTGGGTCCTCTGCATTTACATACATGAAGCCAGGTTCTTTTGGGGGATAAACCTTTTCAGCTTTTCCTTCTTGACTAGAACTGGCATGCCTTACTAGGACACTACTAGCTCCAGATGCGCGAACTAAAATTTTAAAAATATTAAATGCCTTTCCCATAAAATATTTAGACGTCACGTTAAAAATATATGTTAAGCTTTTAAAAGACTGAGCCTATTTAAGAAAAATATATTTTGATGCGTGTTTTCTAAATTGTTATTTCTATTTATGTATAAAAATAGGTTATTAAGAGAGTTGCGTAACTGTATTTTTTTCAAATTTTAGGGGATAATTGTAAGAAATTAAACTAATTATACTTATTATGGAAAGTTTTACCTCGCGTGGACAACGAAAATATTTTTACCAACGACATATTTATTATTAATTCTGCTAAATTGCGATTTATAATTTTCAATCGTTTGAAAGTCAAAATTACTGTCAAAATGTCAAATTTACAACTATTGACAAAATGTCATCTTCCAACAATTGATAATCGTACCAAAAATATCTTACTTATTAAATTTTATTTTTGCAATAAATAAATTATATGTCTTTGCTTTGATATTTATTTTATGTAAAAATTATTGTTATTTAAGTACATACATTTATTAGTAAATTTACAAAATGTAAGTCCAGGTATCGGCACGAAACCACGAATACATATTTAAGAATCTGTAAAAACTAAATAGTTGATAAACGTCAAAACATTGGAGTGACGTTTACAAATTCTTGTCGGTGTGTCGTAAATTTGCAAAAAACATTTACGCAGAATGGGAGATGAGCCGGCAT
Organism: Heliconius hermathena; assembly: GCA_013403705.1. Taxonomy (NCBI): domain Eukaryota; kingdom Metazoa; phylum Arthropoda; class Insecta; order Lepidoptera; family Nymphalidae; genus Heliconius; species Heliconius hermathena. The sequence continues at coordinate 169,087 of JAAIXJ010000380.1, read as the reverse complement.
CAGAGATGGACTCCAACAAACCTAGCCCAGGGAGTCAAGTTCCATCCGAAGTGGTAAATTTATCTTCCTAAAGTAAATTTCGCTAGTAACATTAACGATGTTGATGCAAGTTTTTGGCTTTTGTTAGGACCGGCAGCCCTTCGGTGGTCTGGAGTTCCAAGTTTCGGAGGTAGTAGGCAGATTAGAAGCCGGCGTTAATTCCCAGGAGACTGATGAAGAAGAAAGGAAAGTAGAAAGCCGCAAAATAAGCTCTAGTTTCTTTGAGCCCGAAGAACTAGCTATGGATGAAATTTTAAAAGTTTTAGAAGATCTTGTCATCAAAACTGATCCTAGCTGTGACAATTTAGAGCCGCCGCTACTACCAACAGATGCAGTGACACGGGCAGCTATATTATCTCATAGTATGACTGCATTATTTGCAAGACTAGAAAGAAGTCATGCAGCTAGACTTGGCGCTCATATAGCAAGCGAAACAACACGTTGGATGTCTCACATGTTCAGGTATTTAATTAATTCATTATTAAAATAAAAGTAATCTGTTTTACTATCTATCTTATTTTTAATTTAAATCTAATTTCCAGTTTGGCAAATAATTTATACTCAAGGAAAAAGTCATACTTTTTCTTTGAATTCTTAAAATGCCAACCAAATAGTGCAAAGTGTAGACTGTTAATAGTTTTTGTCACTGATAAGAAATTTTAATGTAAGTTGTATACATACATTAACACTATGCTTATATGATTAAAACATAAACATTTTACAAGCAATAATCTTATCCAGTTAATTGAAATCCAAGGTGATTGATAAATAATATAAAACATTTCAGTTATATTAATCTCTTCTGGGAAATGTTTTCTATATAATCAGTTATATCTAATAGTGTTGACACTTATGATGGCGGAACAAGATTGTATGTACAGTATAAAAGTGATGGTGGGTTTGATTTCCACTTGGGTGAAGAATTTTATTACTAATAGCTCAAAGCTTTTAGTTTTACCACCCAATTGCAGTCTTAAAATCTTGGCATAATTTTTCTCTACTCTTTTTTATTTCTTAATAAGGGAAGTCCAAGAAGCAAATAAAATGTAGAGCAATAAAAAAAAGCAATAAAAAAAAGCAAAAGTAGGCTGTTTTGACAATAGTTGTGGGTTGATTCCCACTCTGGGTTATGAATATATAATATTTTCATTTAATCATTCTGGTAACAAGGCAATAGCAATGAGTTCTGCCTGAGTACTGAACATACAATACCTCAAGAATTCAACACAAAGTGAGGAATGGACCGTCTTGACAGTAGGTTTCCAGATTTATTTTGTCTAGCCTGTGATATATGTGGTACAGCATAGAGTTAAAAATATATAATATTCTCCAAAAAATTGTATTACTTCTAAAGCTAATTTGTAAAATTAACAACATGAGTCATTTATTATAATTAGTTCATTTTGACATGCTTTTAAATGGACTTAATATATTTAAACTTTAATTTAATTTTAAGGATACTTTATGTTGTAACTGTGTTTTGATAATACGCAATTTTATTATATAAACCATTTTTTTTGTTATAGCTTTTCTTAGTTAATATTTTTCAAAATACAGATTAAACTTCAAAATATTCTTTATTCAAACAGACTATTATAAGCACTTTTAAATTATTGAATGAACCTATTACATAGTAATGTAAACAATGCTAATCTAATCACTTCTTAAATAGTATATGTGTACAACTTTCACCTCTATTAGATTTATCTATTTTGAAGCCAAGCATAGGGTCAAAAGCGTGCAACTATAAATGGGATAGGTTGATATTAAATAATTTTATTTCCTCGTATTGGTATTACGAGGCAAAGTATGGCATTGAGTTCCTCTAGTCAACATGCAATGCCTCCAGAATTCGGCGGGAAATGGGGGAGGGAAGTGTCCTAATGTGAAAGGAGTTTCTTAAATTTTTGTTCCCAGGCTTCCCTCTTTATACCCTAGTAGGTGTGGGACGCAGTGTGAAGTTAAAAAAAATATTAATGGTTAGTAGTAGTTATAGTTGTGTAGAAACTTCATAATAAAATATTAGATATTTAAAGAAAAAAATCGTTTACTCATAATATTTGAGACTGTCTCGTCATGCGCTGTGACACGGCGCAGCACCTGCAAACGCGATGATTGTGGTTTCGATTCCCAATTGGGGATTCCCCCAAAACTATTTTAATTTCCTTGCTCTGGTATCAGGACCAATTGCGGCGTTGAGTTCAAAAAATAATAGGACAGTGGCGAATGTAGTGTATTTTCACTATTAGGTTCCCTCTGCCTACCCTGCTATACGCGGGATACAGCGTGAAGCTAAAAAAAATAATAATCTATATGTATGTATGTCAAGTCCATGTTATGATACTTTTATATGCAGTTTTGTATAGCCTTTTGTGTGATAAACAAACACGCTGACAGTGTAATCGACAATGCTCTAATTGTTACGTTGAAATGAATATGCACGATATGATCATATGTTTATTGCTTGCAATTTCTAGTTCAAATATTTACGTTAAAATAGATATTATTCTAGTTCTCATTACTATATATAAATATTTTAGCGCAATGGATCAGTGTCTGTATATGGAAAGGCTGTGGGTTCGATCCCATTTGGGGGATATGATTCCTCTGCTAGATAAAGCACTATGCTGAGTTCCACCACTCAACATTAGTGTTTCAAAAATTGAGAGTGTCTTAACACTAGATTTCCCCTGCCTACTTTTTTTTTCTATATATAACTATACAATAAATTGTAGAATTTTTTCATACCTGATTAGTGATGACATAGAAACAATATTATTACGTCATTCGTATAAAAAGATAACAATTTTTTTTTTATTAAGGATCATTATATTTTTTATATTATTTTAAGTTAATCAGGGCAAGCATTGGAGATATTGTTTGTCGTCCTTCTTTAAGTGGGCGTAGGAATAGGGAATGGACCATGAACCTAAAACAAACTATTTCTATCTGATATTCCTTTCGGTGGGATGAATTATTTTCTTTCCCTCACTCTGGTAATAACGCAAAGCGCAGCGTTGAGTTCCGTCACTCAATACGTAAAATCTCGAAAATTCAAAGATGAGAGCTTCTTCATCATTAGGTGTCCTCTGCATGTCCTTCCTGCAGTATACAAATTGATGCAAAAAAAAGAATCTTCGGAACATGAGGCCAGATCAATATAAAAAATATATAGCGTGATATCAAAACAGGTTAAAGATAATGTATCTTACTTTCGCAAGTGGTATCGTCGGCCCATTAGCTCAGTTGGTTAGAGCGTCGTGCTAATAACGCGAAGGTCGCGGGTTCGATCCCCTCATGGGCCAATATATTTTTTTGTTTTTTTTTATATTTTTCTTTATTTTTTTTTTTAAACATTACTATTTACTTTTTAAAAGTAATAGAAGATACAGTAGTAACATTTATTATAGTTAAAAAAAAATGTTCTTGTATTGTAAAAAAAACATAGACGTACATTTTTTTTTATATAACATGTTTAAAGAACGCACGAAATGTCATTAACTCTTTTGTTTCTACATACATATACATATATATACAATATTATGTATGTATTCAGTATTGTATGTGTATTTATCGTAATTTTATTACTAGTATAATAAAAATATGTTTTTTTGTAGCTTTACTATGTATTCCACATTTAGCACCCTGCCCGTGTCCTAGGATCTGTTTCGCAAGCACTGTCCCATTTTCGAGACCACCACCACTTTTTTCTTGTTAGGTACTATAATAAGAAAATTAAAATGATGTGGCAATTGAATNAGAGGCGACTAAAGTACGTGTGGTAGAGTCACGTCGCCAGCAATGGCAACACGCATGGGCAGACTCGACCGGATCATTACCACCCCCGGCATTTAAAACCGGCGTTGAGTAGTGGCTTTATGCCACTGCGTTTCGCATCAGGTAATGCCGGGCTCCGGCGTCAAACCCACCTTAAAGGCCGGCAACACACCTGTAGCTCCTCTGGTGTTGCACGGGATCGTGGGCAGCGGTAATCACTTACCATCAGGTGACCCAAATGTTCGTTTGCCTTGTCTTTTCCATAAAAAAAAACCGCAATCGTCTTTTACTGTCAAATGCCGTGCTGCTACGCCACGATGCGACAGTCTTATAAAAATATGTTAATTATGATATAAAATATAAAATATTTAATTTAGGTAATTTTAATTTCAGATTGGTAGATTATAATGCATTTTACAATCAAGAACCTTTGGAGGGACTTGTGAGAGTAACTAGAATGTTGCTACATCATAGGTATCCACGATACTTAGAAGATGGAGGTTAGTGTTGATTATGAGTTTTTTAAATGCAAAAAATATAAGTCAAATAAAAATAAATAAATTTGCCTACTTGAAAGTAGGCAGATGGAACCTAGTGTTAAGACACTCCTTTCTCCACTTTCCGCCGACTTCTGGAGGCATTGCGTGTTGAGTGGCGGAACTCAACGCCTTTTCTCGACACCAGAGCAAAGAAAATATAAATCGAGTGGGGATCGAACCCACAACCAGTCGATTTTACAGTCACACTTTGTGCCACTGCGCCACGACTCGCCTCAAATATACATATAAGTAACAGCACTAAACTAAGACTATTGGTCTTGTAAATTACTAGTTTTATTATTAGTATGTATTTAATACAAAACCTTGAAGAAAATTTATTCTAAAATGACATGTAAAAAAAAACTACTCGAATTTTGTAAACATCTTCATTTTGGCTTGTCGTCTTAGAATAAAATGAAAACTGCAGTTATATTAAGTGTTTAAAATTACCAAATCACTATTTTTTGTTTGTAGAAATATTTCCTTCTCTCTTCTCTCTTAATTATGAAGAACATTATGTAATTTAAAAAAAAAATTGAAAAATATTCTACAAAACTGTTAAAAAAATTAAACATAGAAGCACTTACATCCGCGCCTCCTGGAAACCGCACGTATCGAGCTGCCCGCTATAGCCCGCACATAGCAGGATAAGCAGAGGGAACCCGGAAACCTACTTTTAATATAAGACGTTCCTATCGACCTACGACGAAATTATTTTAATCAAAGAATTTCTAAAACTTTTTTTTTCCTTAGTGCTTAACAAAACTTATTTATTTTTGTAAAATCACAGAATACACCAAAAAAAAAACCTTATTTAATACATTGTAAGGATAAAATATCCATTTTATTTCCAGCCATGGCGTTCGCTAACCGTTTACCCTCAATATATAGCTGTGTGGCCAGTCCCTTAGGCGTAGTACAACACATGTGCAGACATTTAGGCATTCCATTGGCGTGTATACGACCGGTGCCTGTAGGGAATAATGGTGAGTACGATTAAAAAAAAAACCAGCTACATACTCTTTCCTTTGTAGCAGGGTAGGAGAGGGAACCTAGTGTTGAGACTTCCGTTGACCAATTTCCGACGAATTATTAAGGATTGAGTGCTGATTGGCAGAAGTAAACGCCGCGTTTTGTCTCTACCAGAGCGAGGTAATGAAAATATTAAGTGAGTGCCCCCCGAGTGCTATTATTGTATTTAAAATCATAATGTTATTAGGACACGTAAGTAATTCAGATTAGCAAATAAATATATTTTTAGTGCAAGCCGGCGAAGTCGCGAATGGGTCGCTAGTAATTATTATTAATAATAAATATATAATAATTTCAGGTAAAGGCATGGATTTAGAGGCGCTAGAACGTCTATGCGATGAAGATATAGCAGCTAATCGTACTCCCATATTAGTTTTGGGTGAAGTCGGAGGTCCGCCATTAGGATTTGGTTCACCATTGAAAATTTTAAGAGATATATGCTCGAAGAGAAACATACATTTGCATGTTAGGGGCCATTCCTTGGCACTGCCGGCTGCTTTGGGACGAGATCAGGTATGAAATAATGTTTGTTGTTTGTGTAGAAGATTTTTTTTAATAGGGCCGGTCGCGGCGCAGACGCACAAAGTCACTGTAAACTTTAGTGGTTTCGATCCCCATTCGAGGAAATGAAATATTTATTTAAATTTATATTTCCATTTCTTCGCTCTGGTGTCGAGGCAAAGTGCTGTGTGCGGGATACAGCGTGAAGCTGATTAATTTGTATTGTTTATTTTTTTTTATACTAATCATTTTACTTTAAGAAAATTGTCTGGAAGAAATATATTTTAGTAATGGGTTGAATCGTTATAGGTATAGATAAATAAAATATAGTAAAAATGCCAATGTGGTGCAGTGAGACTGCGTTTGAAGTTCACTCGGAACAAGGAACTGTTTTTAAATTTGGACAGAAAGCAGTGAAATATGCGGAACAAGATGTAAAACATAAAAATATTTATAATTTTCTATGGTTTTAGTTACTAAAAATAATTTTAATATAATCATGCTCAATAACATCATACCTACAACTGTTACAACTGTTACACTACAATCTACTATACCTAATATAATTCATTAATTATTAATTTCAATTTATTTTGTTTCATTTCCATTATTTTGAGGTTTCATTTTCATTCACAATAATAGATAAAAAAAATATTTTTTTATTACAGACTTACAGTATAGCAGATTCACTTACATTAACGCCGGGTCCTTGGTTTGGTGTCCCCGGACTGCCTACTGTTGTATCCTTTATAATATCGTATATATTTAAGAAATTTATATATGTATCATATATAATATCGTATACATATAAATAATGTTCACCACGGCGTCGCGGGAGGCGATCATCACTTACCGTCAGGTGACCCTTGTTTTGTCTATAAAAAAAAATATCGAGTGGAATATGTAACACGTTTAAGTGTATTCAATTTCCTTAATATTTTATGTCAGACATTCTACAAAATTCCAGAACCCATTACAGCTAACGATCACACAAAAGGCGTTAATTCGGTAAGTGTCAATATTATTAAATTTATTGTTTTCTTTAAAAAAATAATTTATTTCTTTTATTTGTATATGTAATTTAAAATCACATATCTTTTTGGAGGCGACCTTCATCGTTCTTAATTTAAAATTATGTTGATTCTTTTATTTTGGTACAAAAGCGTTGCGGAGAATGGAGATATTTGACAATAGGTGCTTTTTGACTAACACTGCTGGAAAAAAAGCTACTTTAGCGAATTTTGGTGCAGTGGGACATGTGACTGTAACCACGACCGTTGTGAGTTTATTCACCACTCGAGGGAGAGGATCATTTTTATTTCCACGCTGTGGTAAAAATATAAGCACGACGTTTAGTTCCGCCACTCAACACGCAATGTCTCGAGTGTTCGGTAGGAATGGCGATTGGAGTGGTCTTTAAAATAGGTTCCACTCGTCTACTTTACTATATACGGGTTTTTGGTCGGTTTTTTGAAATAATTAACATAACAAAGATTTTTTTATGAATACTTAATAAAAACGAATATTGAGTGTAATCCTATTATTGTGTTGCATTTTTCAGACAGGTAGCAGAGAAAGCGCCCTAGCCGCCCTCTCAGGCCTCACAGCGGGCGCGGCGCGGCTGTCAGCCCTGCCGCTGTGGACGTGCGCCCGAGCAGCCGGCGCTAAGCGACTCGCTAAGCGGATCGAAAGCGCTTTCCGCTCAGCGCGAGCGGCGAGCGTTGTGTTCGCGAGCGCCGATCTCAGAATACTGGTGAGTGAGGGAGATAGATGGGTTGTGTGACCGCGAGCGGATTGAAACTGATTGAAGCGCTTTACGCTTTATTAGAATCTGAGTGAGTGGAGGGAGTGAGCAAGATACATTTATGCCTATTGTCTGAGTGCGAGCGAGATAGAACTATACAAGTGAATGGAAAGCACTCCAGCGGTTATCAGCTTCACCATTATGGATGTGTGCGGTCGGCGGCAAGTGACTCGCTAAGCTGATTGAAAGCGCTTTCCGCTCCGCACATTGTGACCGTGTGTGCTGATTGTAGGATAATGTTGGGTGAGCGAGATAGCTGTAAGTGTGCGAGCGAAACAGCGTTATGTGAATGGGGGTATGGATTGAAAGCGCGTGGGCTTTGCTGGTGTTAATCTTGAGTTCTAGTGTTACTATATGCAAGATATAGCGTTTATGCTTAAAAAAATACTATACAATCCAGTAATCCAAATATTCTAATAATCCGGTGCAATCCAGTCTTAAATAGTGTTGAAGTAGAGAGATATTGCTATTTTAATATAAATATTATATTTTATTTAGTATAATTATTATTTGCTTTTAGAGTGAAAGACCGGGAGGGGACGAACCACCAAATATGGATATAGTTGTAAGTATTATTAAATAAGTTTATTTAAGAAATTTTAAGTACTTGGACTTAAGGCCATTGTGGCTCAGCTTAACATCGTCTGACTCTCGCAATGGCTGTGAGTTTAATCCACGCCAGGGGAAATTAAATATTTTCAGTTCTCTCTTTTATTTAATATTCTGTATTTGCAGTAAGTACGATAATATTATTTTAATTATTTATGTTATATTCTTAATTATAGTTGCACAATTAGGTATCGGTAAGGTTGCCTGCTCGCTCTCCACTAAGGGCATTATTGGAATATTTTACTCCCTTGCCCTGACAAGACATTGCACGGCGTTGAATTCCGCGTAAGAATGTGTAAATTTTAGAAAAAAAATGGAGAACAGAGAGTCTTGACACTAGGTTCTCTCTGGCTATCCAGCTATATGCGGGATACATTGTGAAGCTAAAAAAGTATTAGTTATATATTATGTTGTTTATTACAGGATGCGATTAGTCAAGCATCAGCGTGTGTGGCGTTCCAATTTGCGCCGCCCGGTGAAGAGAAACCTCCGCCATATTACGATAAATTAAATTCTTGGTTAGGACAAGTGCTACAACGAGAGGCTGATATGGTGAGCTTGTTTTAATTACGTTTTTATTTTAGCTTTACGTATTCATCATATTAAAAATCATATTTATTCATCAAATTAAATATAACATATTACCTTTTAACGCAAGAGATATGCGTTAGTATATTATATAAACATAACTTTCTTTCAGATAAGCATAGAAGTATGCGAGACGGACAGCCACGGTGTGATCCTCCGCTACTGTCCTCTAGAAGGTTCCATGCTGGACGACTCGCAGGCGGACGCGTGCGCGGCCACGCTCGACGCGCAGCTGCAGGTGCTGCGGGCGACGGCGTCCTTGCGGGAGCCCTTCAGGCAGGGGGTGGGGATGAGGGCGTGCCTGCGATTGGTCCACGTCAACGGGTGGGCGGGTGAGTGAGTCATATATAGAAATATGTGAAACAAATGCATTTTATTGAATTCACCTCTTTGAATGACTTTTCTTTATTTTTAAAGAAAAGAAAAGGATTGATTGGATTTAAGAGAGGATGGTTATAAGAGTTTTTACAACCTCTTATTTAACTTGCCGTGTTAGAAACACAAATTTTTGCAAAACTTACCTCATTTGGGTATTAAATAAAAGGTCGTGACTTGTAAAATACAATTACACCATAAAAAAAAAGGAAAAAATAAAATACTAATTGAAAAAACCTTTTTAAAAACAAAATGGCTTTTTCTTAATAAGTTTTTTTTATTAGTTTTGGAAAAAAGTATATTTGTACAAAGTGTAAGTATACATATTCGTACCTTATGCCACTCCACATGCAATGCCTCCAGAATTCGGCAGAAAGTGGAGAACGGAGTGTCTTAACACTAGGCTCCCTCTGTCTACCCTGCTGTGTGCGGGATACAGCGTGAAGCTGATTTATTTATTTTGATTTAACTAATAAAAAAATATAAAAAAAATATTACAACTGTTTTGCACTAGTTGTCAAACTTTTATTTTATCTATTTATGCACGTTTATTATGATGTCCAGGTCTGGGTGGCGTTCGTTACATACCACCAGGTTGGGATGAAGCGCCTAAAGAAGAACTGAATGCTTTAAACAGACAGCTAGTGGAAACTTTGAGAGCTACTGATGGCGCTTTCTCCTGTGGCGATGGAGAGGATGGCATGTGTTGTGTTAGGTATTAGAATTTTATATAGTTTTGTATTATTATAGATATTCTTGTTTGAAATTTTACATTCTATATATTATAAAATAATAATAGTTTCATAGTATATTAGTATATGTATCCTTATGTTCTGTTTAAATATATTCAAATATGATTATATTGAATGCCGAATATAGAAGTTGTCGTTTAGGAAACCAAAGAAACAAAAAAATAAATCATTTCATACAATTATTTTAGCTATAAAACAAATATTTTTTTAGCGCAAAAACTTTAATGTTTACAAGACTATATACCTACTATTAATATATAGACTTGTAAATATGAAGATGACATCATATTTTCTAAGTAGTAATATTTTATATATTTTTTTTTATTTTCAGATTCGGCATGGTAACAGCAGATACAGATGTAGACGAATTATTAGATCTAGTGATAGCGGCTGGTAAGGATGTGGAGGATAACTCCAAAGCATTGACTGATATGACTGAAGTGTTGAAGAAAGGTATTTGTTTATTTTTGTATATTTAGTGCATAAGAAAACAATTTTATTATGGAAATTCCGTCAAAGTATACTTAAATAGGATTTAATAGTGTAGTAGAGTTTTATGATATTTTTTCTGTATTGTTGAAAAGAACAACTGATAAGTTTCTCGCCAGATTTTCTTAGAAGAACTGCCTTCCGAGATGGTGGTGGCTTTATGTTAATTCGACGAATCAAAACTGTTTACAATAATCTATTTGAATAAAGAAAGTGTTGAATTTGAATATAGATGTGTACTGTTCTTCTACGTCACGTCAGGTATCACGGCGGCGCAGGAGGAGCTGGCGCGCTCGCAGTGGCAGGACGGGCTGCTGCGGCGCGTGCCCGTGGTGGGGCGCGTGGTGTCGTGGTGGGCGCCGCCGCCGCCGCCCGCCGGCCGCCGCCTGCTGCTGGCGCACGGCACGCTGCAGCCCACCGACGACGTGTACAGGTGCGTGTGTGTGTGCGTGTGTGCGCGTGTGTGTGCGCGTGCCCGTGGTGGGGTGCGTGGTGTCGTGGTGGGCGCCTGGACTGCTGTTTGCGCACTGGATGGTGTGGATGTCCGTGTCCATTTATGTACATATAACGAAACATTTTTTAATAATAGTATAAAGTAATAAAATAGAAAAATACATAATGTATTATGTTAATAAAACATTTTTTTAAACAGATACGTCCAAAAGAAAGAGAAAGAAGAACCGGCCCGCGCTCACTCCCCCACCAGAAAAGAGAAAGAAAACCAAGATATTCAATAGCAGTTAAACCATCTCACGTGAGATACTTTATACTTATAAACGGCCATTCAATAATACATCACTAATTACATCATTTTTTTAGTTTCAAGCTGTATCTCGTATTGAGAGAGGGAAGGCACTACATTCCTCATTTTTAATCAAATTTTCGAGATGTTACGTGTTGAGTGACGAAACTCACTTAGTCTTGTAAATAAATCTATACTTATTTAATCGTAATGGATTGGCGTCTGTTCATGAAATATATAATATATAACTAATATTATTGGAGGTCTTTATTAATGTAATAAAACCCAAAACTATTTATCACTTTGACAATGTTTTTTTAAGTTTTTGTCTGTTTGTTTTTTTTCGCAAAAAAGCTGTGCGTTTCTTTTCGCTAATCTCTTAAACGGTTTAAACAATTTAAATGCAGATTTAACTATTGGAATTTGGCAAGCTTCTCTTAACATTTAATGTTTGTTTTATTACAGTCCGTTCACAAATGTAAAAGTTATGTTAATGTAAAAAATTGCATACGACAATATTCCTACAAAATAGGTGTTTTATTGAATTGTCTGATACTTTAGCTATCAGTGTATGGATTTGGATTATGGATGGCCTCTATTTACAATAATATAACATAATGTATATAATAACATGTATTTGTGATATATAGTTACCGCATCTATTGGGCCAATGTTAGACATTCAAATAAATATAAATCTTGCTTAATAAATAATATGGCAATAAAATACAGTAGTAAATCAATTATCTGGCTTTCACCCACCTTATTATCTCATTAATCATTTCTCAATAAATAAATAAATAAATTTTCCTTGATATGTGTTATTTTATTAACACATAAAATTATCATTATCATCATCATCTGGATCTTAAATTATCTGATTGATTAATTAACATTTAGTCCGATTAATCGAGTTTCTACTATAGCTCATACTTGGTTGAATATGGAAACCAATGTAAGGCCAATATTGGACTTGGTACCTAATAAATATGAAATTAATGTTGGACCGATGTTGGAAATTTAAATAAATATAAAATAATTATGCTAAGTAAATATTTAAATAATTATTTATATTGAAGTAAACATCAAGAACGAAGTGTACTAGGTTCCCCGGTTCCCTCTGTTTACCCTCCTATACGTGAGATACAGCGTGAAGCTATAAAAAAAAAGTAGATAGTATTTTCACAAATGTTGAATCCAGTTTTGGGCCAATGTTGGATTAATAAATATATACGTTTCAAAGATATATTACTGTTATTGAGACATAGTTTTTGCACTTATGTTAAAGCCAATGTTGGGCCAATGTGGACAACATTGGCCCATGCAAATATAAAAAAAATACACTTGTAAATAAAACAGGTACAATTTGCACTATCACATATTAAAATTTAAAAAATTATTACTTATTGTAATGTTGTTTGAGCAATAATTGAATCTACGACCTGTTTAGAAGTGTTAATTCCAATAATAAGAATACAAAGTTAGGTTATATTCTATTTAATAATTTGCGTTCTATTTTTATTTACATTACTGGTATATTATAAGTATAAGTTATTAAAATTATTATAATTAATTTCTTTTATTTTTATTTCTAAAAAGTGTGCTAGAAACTTCAACACTAATAGTAAAATTAAAATAACAGTAACATTTCTTTCACAAATTCTTAAAATGTGTGTTTTTATTTAATTTTAGTTTATATTTAGGAATTACTAATAATTCCTACAATTCTGTAGTATATTATTACTTAATTGCGTATATTATTTAAGGGTGATGCAGAGGGACAGAGTCTATCTGTAAACGCTACGGTTATGGGTTCGATTCCCACTCGGGAGAATGAATTATTTTCATCTCCTCTCTCGTTCTAGTAAATAGACAAAACGCGGCGTTAAGTTCCGCCGCTCACCTCAGTTCCCTTTGCCGACCCTACTATTTAGAATTTATTGCTGAATTGTAATATTCTTTGTATTAAAATAAGTCACGTGATTAAATATTTGAGTAGCTTTTATATAATGACATAGAATAGTATAGAATATTGAAGTAGTATAGTAAAAGTCCATTAAAACACATACACACACACACACAAATGTAAACTAAATAGATAATAATAAATAAAATATAAGTACTGCCTTAGTAACTGTTGCTTAAGACTCTATAGTGTTTCATTTTTTAATATCTGTCATAGTTTTGTTATAATATTGCCCGTTGTTTGAAACTATATTTTTTTAATTGTGTATATATGTTTGCGAATACAGATTATTAATAATTTTTAACATTTCGTAAAACAATTTTTAAAATAAATACATTTTGCGTTACGACAAACAAATATCGTAAAATTGATCATAATAAAATTATAAAAAAATGCAGTATTCCCTTTTAAAATAAATTTATTTGTTTTTATAGGTTCGTTTGATATATCCCAAATATAATGTAGATATATACGATTATTTATATTTTTTTAAGGTTATTTTATTTTAAGAAGACTTCTTTTAATTAAGTTAGCCGTATGTTCTTGTATTGTTTAATGTAAATAATTTCAAAATGATGAATCTTTCTAATAATATATATTATATTTCAATAGAAACATTAAATCATATACATATTTTCTATGTATATCTTATTCGGTTAAATAACAAATTTATAATAATATGGTTTTCTGTTAAATTAAAATGAAATATATATGTAATATTGTAATATATATTTCTTAATAATATACTTTTAATATTTTATTTTCACCTACAATAAATTACGTAGTACAAAATATGTGTATAATAGAGCTGTAGTTTTATTATAAAATAAATTTCACGAAAAAAAGACTCCAAAGTCGTTATTCTAAACAAATATAATTCGCGAGGCTTAAGCTGAGCTGAGTAGAAAAAGTATAAGTAGAGTCGGCAAAAAAGTTTAATAAATAAAATTTATTATTAGAAATCAATAAAAAGTAATCCACAAAACAATACAAAGCAGTCTGGGCCAAGCATGTGACGTCACACCTTCGCTAGATACAATCACTCACACTAATGCGAAGCTCAGCTCAGACCTCGCGGACTGTATATAATATGTTCTTTAAAAAGCGACTAATTCTGAATAATAAAATATATTGGTGATAAAAAAAATGTTGCACTAACAATTCTGATAGTAATAACAAAATTGGTTTATTTCAATTCAACAAATAAAATAAATACGTGAACTGTTTTGCACTATATTATATTGATGTGCATATACATATGGGTAGTATATTCTTTAAGATTTAAAAACAATAATTAAACAACAAAAAGCAATAATTAAATATGTACAAACACAAAATGGCAACTCGTATATTAGAATCAATTTATAACATGTCATTGAATTGTTCTAGTAAAATATAAGTGATATATTAATTTTATATATATTATGCCATCAATAAATTCACAAACAATTATTCAATTTTAAATTACATTAAAATTTTGTTATAAGATTTATAATCTAATAAGTTTCAGTTGATAAATGTTAATTTAAATAAAATGATAATAAATTATTAAAAAAGAGTATTATAAAATGTTCCAAATATTTTTTTTTAATAATGTTCAAAAATTACTTTGCAACATTTTTTTCTACGTGACTTTTAGGGACTCTTCTACCACTATTGTATAGGTATATTAATAAACAAAATAATGAATGCTTAATGCACGTATTCTAATAGGTTAGCAAAAATATTTATAATCTATGTTTTAATTATATATGGTAGTTTTTTTAAAACTATTAAACGGCAGTAAGAAAGTATCCCTAATACAATAACGTGGACGTGAACCCGTGTATATTTCTAAACTTTTTTTAAAAAAAGTTGTATAATGTAAGGAAATAATATTTCCTATTAAGATGACATATGAGACACTTATGTCAATCTTTTGGGTTTTACCCCAAATTCTTTACTTTCTCTATTCCTTTTAAAGACATTGTGTAGTATTCTAATTAGGCAAAGTGCGGCGTTAAGCTCCGCCACCATGCAATGTTCATTTCAGCGGTTTCACGAAAAAAAATGTTACTATATTTTATGTGATTCATAATATAATATAATAAATAATGATATACAATGTTGATACTTGCAGTTTTATTTCTGTGCTACATTTTTATTTATAAGCACTTCATTAAAAAATGTTTTATATGCAGTACAAATGAAACATTAAATAAAGGTTTTTACATTTTCATTAAATAAATATTTTAAAATATGCTGTAACAAAAATTTAACCATTCTATACTTCTAACAGTTATCCCTATGATTTAACCACTACTAATTCGCCACCTACCTTACCTAAACAAAGGTTTAGAATCATAAAACATCTTCACGCTGTATCCCGCACACAGCAGGATAGGCAGAGTGAATCTAGTTTAGTTGTTAAGACCCCCCATTTCCCATTAACATTTTCCGCCGAATTCTGTGGAAGGAATACGAATACGCCGAATTCTAGGAATTAAACCTACAACCAGTCGCATTTACAGTCACACACTTGTTCCTCTGCGCCACAATTGGCCTCAAGAATAGAAGATTTTTTTAAATATAATTTAAGTGCATACAATATGAGACCACCTTACGTGAAGTTGATCTTATATTATATGCACAATTTCATCTTAATTTGTAATGAACTTTAAATATAGTTCTAATATTTAATCACTAATTTTATCTCGCTCGGGTATTAGGTATATATCGTGTGCTTAACTCTGTCACTTAACACGCAGTCTCAAAAGGGAGAACGGAGTGTCTTAACTCTACTTTCTAAATTTCGAATATTATGTATGTTTAAGTCTTGCTAAAGCAATAAAAAATATTGCTTGCTAAGCAATGGATTACAACTAGAGTAGAATAAAGAAAGGGGTCCATTCTGTAACCAACTAAATGTTCTCAAGGACCTACGCAAAATTTAAATGGATTTGTTTTTTTTGGAACGAAGTTCCTTAACGCGGCTTACGGGTAGTGCGAAACAAACTGTAGGTAAGCTTGTTGAAAAATTAATGATATATCGATAGTTTTTGCCGATATAGTTTGATTCGATATACTTATCGATACAAAATATCTAATATAGAAAATTACGTCAAAAACTCTACGTTTCTGATGTAATAACTTCTTATATATTGATGAACGTCGGCTGCAGGCACGAAAAGACATTACTGATTGTCACGTTCCGCCTGAGCAGAGTGTGCAAGCGAGAGCGCGCAACAAACAATAAAGAGGACATCTCTCTATTTTTTTAAAAAACCTGTCAAGTGCAAGTCGAACTCGCCAACTGAGGCTTTCGTACCAATAGATTGTAGATCGACGGGAAGTACAACTTACAAAGTTGACAAACTTGAATTGGCGTACTAATTTTTGTATGAAAACAAATATCAGATTGTGTATTTTTAAGAAAAAAAATTTGCTGAACGTTCTAAAATGTTATTAATATAAAGAAAGCAATATAAACATCCATTACCAACCGTATAAATTTGAAAATGAGGAAAAAACTGATGAACATCATGATACTTCTAATTACAACAAAAGAAGATGTACGTACTCATCAGATGATAACTAATGGTTAAAGTGGTAAAAGTGGATAATTAATGAATTCAGATCTTGGTACAAAACATTGTAGTTAAAGTGTAGTTGGACTTCTGTAGTTCAAGAAATATTGTTCGTAAGAAAAGAAAAAAAAACTGTTCTTTTAGCTAAAATACAAATACAAAGTTGAGGCCAGTCGTGGCGCAGTGGCACAAAGTGGGATTGTAAAACCGATTGGTTGTGGGTTCGATCCCACTCGAGGAGATGAAATATTTACTTAAATTTATATTTCCATTTCTTCGCTCCGGTGTCGAGGCTAAACGCGGCGTTGAGTTTTGCCACTCAACATGCAATGCCTCCAGAATTTGGCAGAAAGTGGTGAACAGAGTGTCTTAACACTAGGTTCCCTCTGCCTACCCTGCTGTGTGCGGGATACGGCGTGAAGCTGATATATTTATGTTTTAAAGTGAAGTTAATAATCGCACAACAGTGCCTATTGAACTACGATCAGCGAACGTACTATTGACATTGTATAAGAAAGTGATTGCTACTTACAATGACCATACATACTTAAGTTAACAGCAAAAATTATTCACAAGAACTGGTCACGTTGCATTATCTCGTGTAATATAATATACTGAAATTTTGTAACTCATACACCGGAAGATGATCCAACGAAATTATTACCTATCAAATAACATTCAGAGTTGAAGAAAAAACGTAAGGAACTTCGTGCTGTTCGTGACACCGCATTTTTTTTTTTTCAATTTACTAACTTAATACATAGCGCCCGAAATATCTCTAGAAATCGGCGGTAAGTGTGGAACGGAAATGTCTTAATGTGAACGGTGTCCTAACACTAGGGTCCCTCTGCCTACCGTGCTATGTGTGGGTACAACGTAAAACAAAAAAACCTAACTTAATATTTTTTAGTTGATAAACTAATACTTAAAACTATTATTGTAAGACCAAACAAGATTTTCAGCCGAAATCCAACCTTCGGCTTTGGTCTTAGTTTCTGCCAAAACCGAAACATTCGGTTTAGAACCTTTCGGCTTTCATTTTAACATAAAGGATAATTAAAAACATTTTGAAACAGTCAATAAAGCTGGTAATTTTTACACAATATTCCATGGTCTTTAGTTTTCTTTAACCGCAAGTAGTTACAACTTCCTTATGTTGTTAGCAAGCGTATAAAAACTTCGACGTAGCTTGATGAGAACGTATGGCTTAGTGGTCAGAGCGCCTGGTCGGCTTCCAGGAAGCGCGGCTTCGAGTCCCGCTACTTTCAAATTTTTATACGTTTTCTAAATAAGTATTTTTCTTTCCTAAATGTGGTTTCATCACTTTAAATAAAAAATGTTAAAAATAATTGAAGTATATTATAATTTTCCTAGATGAAGTAAATGAATTAGTAGCAGTCCCAGTGGAGGTCAAAGTCAAAGGGGCATTTGAATGAACCTTTGCTTTCAGTCTGGGTTCCTCATACTTAACGTGGATTAAAAAGTTTTCCGTTTTGCCAATTATACTAAAACTAGGATCCGCCACAATTTTCTGTTTTGTCCGCAAGCACTCGGTTAGATTAGTCAAACGCGTTCCACAGCTTAATTCTATGACCATTTACTCAAAAACTACATATATTACGAAACATCTTCGCTGGGATCACCTACAAAATTTCAGAGCTATAGGTTTAACGATTTAGAAGTTTCGTTTTTCGTAAACACACTTTCGACCACTTAGCTTAAAGATACAAATAAACTAATAATTCTAATAATAGATTTTTTAATTTATTTCACAACTAAACATTTTATAACTTAATTATTATAAAAATGAAATATATTTTAAGAGTACAAATTTATCAGCTTCCCTCCACTGCTAAAAACCTCTTAAGCCTATGTCACAAGCCTCAATAACTCCTCAGAGCTCCTCACCTTGAAACCTGGATGGGTACCTACACAGTTTCTTCTTATAAGAAGAATTATATTATTTGGATTCACTCATTCTTACTGACAATTCTATATATAGAATCATCAATAGCTGGTCTGATGAGGGATTGTGGAAGATGGAACTGTTTATTTCTTCTTTCATTCTTTCTTTGAAATTTGAAAGAGGCTATTGGAATAATACAAGTTTCTGGTTTCTTGTACTAATAATATTTAATATAATTATGTATAAAATACCTATAACACAGAAAATATTAAAATAATTATTAATAAATAATAATAATTTTAATGTTTTCTGACCTAAGTAATAATTATTTTAAGCAGCCAGTCATAGTGGAGGGGGCACAAGAGTATGAAAGTTAACGCAATAGGTTGTGGTTTCGATTGCCACTCAAAGAAATGAAACATTTAAATATCCTTGCTCTGGTGTCGAGGCAAAGAGCAGCTTTAAGTTCCGCCAATCGAAACCGCCTCCAGAATTCAGTGGAAAGTGGGGTGGCAGAATGTCTTAATATTAGAGCTCCCTTCACCTACCCTGCTATGCAAGATACAGCAGGAAGCTGAAAAGATTAAACAAAAAATAAGCTGAAAAGATTAAACAAAATGTAATATAGCAAGTCCATACATGATGCAAAAATTAAAACAATGTTTCGTAATATTACAGATTTACGCTTCTCATTTGTACTATATACAAACATGTATGGAATTAATGTCTATTGAGTGTGATGCAGGATAGCTGCCAGTTAATGTAATAAAATTATATATTATACCATTGACTTTGAAAAGAGCAACTGTTGAGTTTCTTACCGGCTCTTCTCAGCAGAACTGCCTTCTGAACTGGTGGTAGCTTTTTTTTGTTACATGTTCATTCGACAATTCAAAAGTGCTTATAATAGGCTATTTGAATAAAGAATAATTTGAATTTGTTTTATTTTTACAGTTAAGAACAAAAAATCCTAATGGATATTCTTAGACAATTAACACTTGAATATAGTTTAAACTAGAATTTTCAGTTTGGAAACAAATAAAGTTTCTGATAGTAATCTTATAATTAATACTATCTTACAGACAAAGGATGACAATATAAAATAATTTTTTAATTTTATTTTCATTTAATTTTATTTTCTTATATTTTTAAGAATAATTTTCTTATTATATATGAGGCCGGTCGTGGCGCAGCGGCACGAGGTGTGACTGTAAAACCGACTGGTTGTGGGTTCGATCCCCACTCGAGGAGATGAAATATTTACTTAAATTTATATTTCCATTTCTTCGCTCTGGTGTCGAGGTTAAGCGCGGCGTTGAGTTCTGCCACTCAACACGCAATGCCTCCAGAATTCGGCAGAAAGTGGGGAACGGAGTGTCTTAACACTAGGTTCCCTCTGCCTACCCTGCTGTGTGCGGGATTACAGCGTGAAGCTAATTTAATTTTCTTATTAATGAATGATAATAGTAGGTAGCAATTCATATGATTTGTTACATTTTTAAATTACACATAAGTATGTAAAAATAAAATGCATGTGACAAATGTGTATCTTCTTGATATTGCTGTTCGGGACTTGTGAAACTAAAAATTATAGCTTGTCTTGCAGATAATACTGTCCAGGACTTTATCAGCCAGAGGTGAAACTGGCTCTAAAACAGGCAGAATCTAAATAGGGATTTTAGAGATTTTGAAGAGAATTTAAAAGAGAGGACTTAGATGTAGAGGCCAGTCATGGTGCAGGGGCACAAAGTGTGACTGTAAAACCGACTGGTTGTGGGTTCGATCCCCACTCGAGGAGATAAAATATTTACTTAAAATTATATTTCCATTTCTTCGCTCTGGTGTCGAGGTTAAGCGTCGTTGAGTTCTGCCACTCAACACGCAATGCATCAAAAAATACTAGGTTCCTTCTGTCTACCCTACTGTTTGGGATACAGCGTGAAGCTGATTTATTTAATTATGACTTAGATGTTAATTGTTCTTGTTGTCACTTAGCTTTGTAATTTTATATATTTGAATTAATCACCACCTCTGGTCCCTAAAACATATAATTAAGTCAAGTCAATCCCATACATAAAAGATATAAAAAAAATATTTATTTGATCTGATAACCACTATTAAGATAAAAAATTATACAGTAATAATAAAATGTAACAACTAATGCCAAGCTCATGTAATTGTTATAAGTTAATGTTAACCCTACTTAATATATGGTATGAAACATAATTTTAAATAAGTCAATATATAATTAAATTTTAAAAAATCCTAAGCTAGAAATGCAATTTTATCACAGTAATATTACTACATAAATCTCTATTACTAATTAGAAATGAATAATTAAATTGTCTACATTGTGATATTAGGATTCAAATACAAACACAATTTAATTTTTTTGGATTTTATTTACTTACAAATTATTAACCGTCACATCACTTCTTCGCGGCGGCTCCGACCTTGGATTTCTTGGTACCACGCACCTTCTTCATCCTGTTCTTGCGTTCCTTACGCTGTTTGCGTGTGGGCCTCTTCTTCTCATACAATCCGTGGCGAGCTAATCTGTGTTTAGGTTCGAATTTCTTAGCTAAGTCCAAGGTGTCGTATATTAAGGCGAAGCCGGTTGACTTGCCACCACCGAAGTTGGTTTTGAAGCCGAACACGAAGACGACATCGGGTGTCACTTTATACATTTTAGCTAGCTTTTCGCGGATTTCCGTTTTGCTAACAGTGGGTTTGCCCGGGTGGAGGACATCGCAAACCATCTGCTTGCGCGCCAACAACCTGAAAATCACAAAACGTTGTCACACATAACCTGTCACGGATGCCATGTCTCATTTCGTCCATCACATAATACATCTTCGTATTATCTTATGTTTTACACATTTACCTGTTGGTCATGAATTTGCGAGTACGAATTGTCGCGGTTCCCTCACTCATTTTGGATAATTTTAGAGGTTTCGGCGCGATACACGCACGTGTCTCTAACAACTTCACAAGGAAAAAGAACGTGTTAGTGTTGCCGTAAACAAATTCACATCATTCATTACTAGCCACAGATTAAAATTATGTTAGAAAACAATGAAAATATAATTATTAAATAGTTTTATTTTTTATAATATTCATTAATAAAATAATTATTTTTTGTTAATTATATGCAGTATGCTATATAAAAAATTGTTATATACGCGCAGCAAATATTTTTTACTAACTGGCAACTAAGAAAGACAAGCTTTGTATTTCGTTCGACGATGCTAATAATAATTATAGTTCATAAATTTTTCAAAACTTTGTTTTTGTATTAATAAAAATAATAATAAATATTGATTTGATAATAATTAATATATTCTTTTTATTATTTCTTACACTAAGTTATAATTTAAAATAATTGAAGTCGTTCGTTTTTTGAAATATAATTTCATAATATTTCTCGAGTATAAAATCTTTTTAATCAGAAATAAGCTGATAAATTTATCATTATGCCTTCTCTCTAAATAAAGAAATAATATATCACAATACCAATAATGCACCATTAGGCAATATGAAAACTTTGCCATTTTAATTTATCAGGCGAAAGTCTTTAACCTTTAGTAGTAAAGAAATATGATTTATGCATCTTTTTTTGTCTTCCCTAGGGCATACTTGAAAGGTTATCGTTATTACGATGATGGCTTGAACATAAAATTACGAATGCTTTGTAACTTACTCAAGTTGATTATAAGTTCATCATTTTAATTTAATCAAACATATCTATTATCTAAATATTTTTTTATAATATACACAACTTTAAAAAATCTGTAAGTATAAAAGAATCGATATCGTAACAGACAATTATTGTAATTATTTACTTAATTTATTTTTAATCTGGAAATATCGATAATTCTTCATATGATATAAATGCTTTAATTTGTTTTATTAAGTTTTTATTTGTTTTATAGAATGTTCTATCATAATAAAAAAATAAAATAAATCAGCTTCACGCTGTATCCCGCACACAGTAGGGCAGAGGGAACCTAGTGTTAAGACACTGTTCCCCACTTTCTGCTGAATTCTGGAGCCATTGCGTGTTGAGTGGCAGAACTCAACGCCGCGCTTTGCCTCGACACCAGAGCGAAGAAATGGAAATATAAATTTAAGTAAATATTTCATCTCCTCGAGTGGGGATCGAACCCACAACCAAATAATAATTATATAATAATTTTATACGAGATCAAATATGTAAAAGCTTTTAAAATTTTGTTGTTACTGCAATACTTTCACCAGCAATTTTGTTATCAAATAATGACAGGTGTTCTTAAGGAGTTTGTTTGGGCTGTTTTTTCATAGAAAAAAATAAAAAGAGAAAGAAATATTATAGTCTACAAAACAATAAATGAAGATTTATAATTAGGAAAATAAAATAAGAATTAAATAATATAAAATATGTATGATGTCCTCACAAAATTTCCCACCCCTTAACCAATTGCTATGTATATATTGTAAACTAGCGTTCTGATCGCGGCTTCTTCCGCTTAAACTACACAACTAATTATTTGCGAATCTGAATAACTTTTGTGTTCTAAGAATGTCATCATTTTAAAGACAATATCCATACTTTGAAAACTAAAGTTTAGGCCAACTCAATAAAAAAGTTAGTTTGTAGTATTTTTTTCGAACAAAATGCTTTATCTGAACAGATTGAAAATAAAGACTAAGTAGCAAGGGAAGTTGTGTAAATAAAAATTACACACAACAGAGAAAACTGCACTTATATCGGTTAAGTCGTTTCTGAGATATTAGATTTTTTAACGGGGGATTTATCGTATAGATAACAAGGGGCGTTCTAAATTTGTTTCAAGAAGGAGGCCATATTTATTGTTCACATTGCATACGTTTTAATATAAAATAATAAAGGTGCATAAAGTGTTCAAAGATCGATCACCGTCTGTCAATTATATTTAATGACGTCAAAGCTGAAGAACAATACAAACAAATCGTTTTCTTTTTATGGTAATATCAATAATATGTCTTAAGGTAGACAGAGGGAACCTGGAAACCTAGTGTTAAGAAATTCCGTTGCCCACTTTCCGCCGAATTCTGGAGGTGTTGCGTGTTGAGTGGCAGACCTCAACGCCGCGCTATTCATAGTAACCAGACCGACGAAATAAAAATGTTAAATATATATCTAAAGAAAATTCTTATATATTAACACTATTTTGGAATTTGGAATGCTATCATTCTATGTAGAACTCATTGGACGTTTTTTTATTTAAATAATAAATTTAAAAGTAATCTCAAAATATAAAAATAAAGATTTCCATACCTAAACTCCAATTAGATACTCATATTAAGGCAATGTAGGTATACCTAATCAGGAAGGAATGTTCACGGCAACGTTACAAAATTACGTTATCAGCTATCGCTTAAGAACTTACCTCATTCTCATATAGTTTTTAAAATGAAAATAATAAATGTACATAAATATTAATTACATAACGATTTAACCAATCATTTATATCAATATACAGAGTGTTTTTGTCAGCACCACTTTAAATGAAACCATAGTTTTAAGTACACTATAAAAGCCTAATACAATTAAAACATTTTTTTTTCCAAAAAAATTAAAAAGTGATTTTTCAAACAAAATAAATAATAAAATTGTCGTTGTAAAATAAAATAAGTCTAGGCCAGTCGTGGCGCAGCGGCACAAAGTGTGACTGTAAAACCGACTGGTTGTGGGTTCGATCCCCACTTGGGGAGATGAAATATTTATTTAAATTTATATTTCCATTTCTTCGCTCTGGTGTCGAGGACAAGCGCTACGTTGAGTTCTGCCATTCAACACGCAATGCCTCCAGAATTCGGCAGAAAGTGGGGAACGGAGTGTCTTAACACTAGGTTCCCTCTGCCTACCCTGCAGTGTGCGGGATACAGCGTGAAGCTGATTTATTTATTTTTTTAAATAAAATGCCATTTGTCAAGAACGACGCACGCAGGTACCTATCAAAGGGACACCGCCGAACCTGCCTCATTCCGAAGTCACACGAAATACAGGAACAGAAACATCGTGAAATGAAAAAAAATCCTACGTCTAAACTGTTGAGGTATCTTGATTAACTTCTTTAGGCATTTTTAACATTTTTTAAAGTGTTATTTCACACTTAGGGAAGAAAAATAAAAAATAAATTAAATTAAATACTTATTCAGAAGAAAAATAATTATTCAGAAAACGTATAAAAATTTGAAAGGAGCGGGACTTGAACCCGCGGCTCCTGGAAGCCAACCAGGCGCTCTGACCAAACGTTCTCATACGTTTCATACGTGAGAACGTATGGCTTAGTGGTCAGAGCGCCTGATCGGCTTCCAGGAGGCGCGGGTTCGAGTCTCGCTAGGTTCAAATTTTTATACGTTTTCTAAATAAGTATTTTTTCTTTGGGTATGTGTTTAACATATTATATCCTGTATGCTGTTCCCGTAAAAGGAGCGCTGACGCTTCCACCCTGTATAATATTTTTTATAACAAATGGAATTAATTAAATATGAATTGTGTATGACACATGACTCATTCTATGTGCCCAAAGATAGGTACAGGTTACAGGTTTATTTGAACTAGGAATTTCTGAAATTAGCATGTCTAATCAAATAAACTCTTTGGCTTTATTATATTACAGTTTGCCAAAATACAATAGTGAAAACTGCATTTAAAACGCACAGATAAACCGACAAACAGAAAAACCGACGAATAGATAAACAGACAAAACTGTTAAAAATTATTGTTCTGGGTTGATGGAATGGGAAAATTTATTAATCCGTCATTAATAGATGTTCTCATATATTTTGAATGTACAGACAGCGATGAGTACAGTACAGTTTTATTATATGTATAGATTTTATTTTATAAATTAGATATATATTAATTTGCAAACAAAAAAAATATTTAAAGCTTCTAAGTTCTAATTATTCTGCTAAGTATAATAAATCTTCTATTTGTATATAAAGTAATAAGAGACAAGGTCATGGCACACACGCAAAAAGGCTTCGTCATGACAAAAATCTTGGTAAGTGCTCAAGGCTACCCTTTCTCTAAGAATTTTGTAGAAAAGAAAGGTTGTATTTAATTACAATAAATATAATATATCAACCTAAATTTATTATTTCTGTTTATTAATTATACTAAATTTATTACACTATTATATATTTTTTTAACTTCTTATTGTTTCGGCAAATAGCAGGTTAAGCAGAGCGAACATGTGGAACCTATTGTTAAGACATCCATTAAGACGAGGGAACAGAAGTCCGTTCCCCACTTTCCGACGAATTCTCGAGGCATGTGTGTTGAGTGTAGAAGTACAACGCAGAGCTTTGCCTTGTTACGAGAGCGAAGAAATGAAAAAAATAATTCCCTCGAATGGTAATCGAACCCACAACTGTCGCGTTTACAGTCACACCATTGCGGTACCGGGCCACGACGACCTCTTACTATACTACTACACTATTTAATTATAAAAAAATTGACAATTACATAATTTTTAAACATTTTAAAAGTGTTATTCCACGCTTAGGAAACAAAAATATTTATTTAGAAACCGACCAGTTCCAGGACCAGGCTACCTGGTCGGATTCCAGGAGGCGCGGGTTCAAGCCCCGCTACGTTCAAATTTTTATACGTTTTCTAAATTAATATTAATTAAATATTTTCTTTACAAATCACTATTTTTAGTGGCGAATGGTGTCTCTTAACACTAGGTTTAATTTGTCTATTCTGCGTAATCCGTACAATATACAACACAAAAAAAATATTATTATATTTAAATAAATAATTACATATAATCTCTATTTAATATATAATCATAATTCCCATATAAAATCCTTTAGAAAATATTAATAGTCAACACCATAGTGGGTGGCACACCACCCTTTACCCCTGTATCGATCGTCGGTATATCTGGCGCCGGTATATTGTAGAGCCTGTATTTCAGCTGTAGACTTCGTTGTTTTACGTCGTTTCTCATCTTACTTTGGCTGATCTTTATATCAAGTAAGTTGTAATATAATTTTATTTAATGCTTTATTTTCTTTGAGTTTTTTTTTCTTTTTGGTACCTATGTATTTCTGAAACGTATAAACGTATTATGAATTAGAAAGAGTATGGAATTATGACAGATTTTCATATATTTCGTATTTTTATTTGTAGTTTTTGGTACAATTTTTATTTTATTTCGTGTGTTTTACGAACGTCTTATGTCAACATAGTTATAACGCATACCTAGAAAATTATAAGCACGAATGACTTTGAAGATAAATGCATGCAAATAATTATTTCGAGGTATGAAAAATTTAATAACTTTATTATAGAAATTTTCTTATTAATGAATTTAACTTGTTGTTCACTTGTAAAATACGCACTTATCATATTTCAAGTAGGTACTTACATAACTTGCTTTTGTTAGACCACGTGTTTACATATATATTTTTAAGATGATTATTTTTTGCTTTTTTTTACCATTTTATAGTAGTCCACAAGTCGTGAGTTTGTTTCCCATTTGCGTTAAATATTTATGTGTTGATGTTTTCATTTACTTAAGTATCTATTAGGCAAGTTTTTCACCATTGCCAGGTAAAATACTAGATTAGATATATATAGAACAGCGTCCTTGACCCGATAAGCCTCTTAGAAAGTTCCCAAAATATTTACCTTAGAAATAAATCAGAGCTGTCAAGATCGACCGCACCTATCATGATTAAGTATATTGCACCCACAATGATTAAATATATTGTTTTCTTTTAAGACTATTTTAGAAAATTTTATTTTAGCGTTATGTTGTATCTCGTATATAGCAGGGCAGGTAGGGGAAACCTTGTTTTAAGAGGCCCCATTTTCAAAACCAACTCCAACTTCCGAGTGGGAATCGAACCCACGACTGTTACGTTTAAAGTAAGGCGCTACGCCGCTGCGCCACGTCGGTCTCTCTAGAGAATAGTATTATACTAGTAGTATTATCACATAATACATACACAAAACAACATAATAACATCAAATTAATAGCATTTTAAAATAAAAATATAGTTATATTTTTTTTTACTTTACGTTGGTTTCGCAAATAGAAGAAAAAAAATCAAGTGATAAGCCTAATTTTTACCCATTCAGAGATACCAGTCCAGATTGGGAAAGCACTTTTTCGATACAAATATTTCCCAAAGTGGTATCTGAACCTGTAACCATTTCGTGTAGCAAACGATAATTGCGAACCTTATACTGTTCTAAAACTTACATAATCCTTTATAACCCTATGTTGCGTTCGTTTGACAATACCAATGATATTTTTAACCGATTTTATGTTTGTTATATCAGAACTTTTGACTGGGTCAACCGATTTTGATTGTTTTTTTTTTATTTCAACGCTAGTGCTTCTCGTGTGGTCCCATTTTTTTCTCCATTTCTAACAATGGTATCTATGAGAAAATCACATAAGTCTAAATTTGCATTAAGTATGTGCGCGACAAATGGACGAATAGCTCAATATCATGCCAACCGATTTCAATAATTCATTTTTTATTGAAAATCACACACTTTAAGGGGAGTTTGGTTAGGTTCTGATTATGGTTTCTTTTTGTTAAAAATTGTAATTATAAAATGCGTTACAACAATAAAAAAATTAGCTAAAGCAACAACTTTACAAGTAATATAAGTAATTAACAATATAAATTATATAGATACTTTTTATTTACATACATAATCTATATTAGGCAGACAAAGTATGACAGGTGCACTTTTAAAAATATTTGAATCAAGTTAATGAAATCTTCTACCCTTATTGCCTCGTCAGGACAAATGCTAAGTTAGATATAGAACAGCGGCTTTCATCCAACCGTATATCATCTGTCCCAGTGGCGTTGAGCTTGCAGTCATCGCGTTCAGTTTAGTACGGTTACGTTATCTTATGAACATTTTTTTAGCGTCACGTTCTATTCCACACATAGAAGGATAAGCAGAGGGAATCTGGGAACCTAGTGTTAATACGCTCCGTTCCATTTAAGACAACTCCGATGCCCTTTTCCGCGGAATTCTGGAGGCATTGCGTGTTGGCAGAACTCTACGCCGCACCCCCTGTTGCGCCACGGCTGCCCTCCTATGAAAAATTATTATATATAGAATTCTAAAATAATTATCGTTGTATGAGTTCCAATGATAATTATTTTAAATTTTTTCAACCATGAGTAAAACTATTTTCTCTTACTTTTAGATGCTGAAACATCTACGCACGGATGTCCTTTTAGCAAATTGATTTGTCCGACAAGACTTTGTATGGGCGGCGTTATTACAGACTCACGTTCACTCATCAACATCTTAATGGTTCAGGATCAAAATAAACCGATTTCTCTAAAACTGAACAGTGTAGCACGGCAGTCCAGTCGGTACTCCGCGAGAGATCCAAGGTTAAGACGTTAATAAAAAAAATAATAGACACTGCCAGTATTATTTATTAATATAGTATTAAAATGGAGTCTGACCAAGAAAATTCAAGTGTTATATATAGAACTAGAACACCTCGGGATAGGGAAGTAGTAAGAGAAAATGATGCGGTAAGAGAATCTCTTCTCACTGACTCTACTTCTGGTATAGTTAAGGGAGATGAAGATTCCACCAGTGTTGGTACTTCAACTTTCTCAAGTCCTGAACTAGATGTTAGTAATAAAGAGTTGCTGCACGTATTTAAAACTCATAAAATGCTTAAAAATGTTCAATATGAAGAAGATTTTGATGGGATTAAAGTTAGTAAAGTTGATACTACTGATGGGTGTGAAGATATCGAAGTTGTTAAAGTCAAAATTGAAGACATAAATGTGAATGACAAAAAAATGACCATACCAGATGGTGATTGGGGATGGGTAGTCGTAGGTTCATCGTTTATAATATCTATGATTGCAGACGGTATAAGCTTCTCTTTCGGCTTACTTTATATAGAATTTTTGGATGAATTCCAAGCTAGTAAATCTACAACTGCCTGGATAGGTAGTTTGTTTATCGCTGTCCCATTATTATCTGGGCCTGTAATGAGTGCTCTTGTTGATCGTTACGGATGTCGTAGTATGACAATTTTGGGAGGAATAATTTCAACAATAGGCTTCGTTTTAGCGTCAATTTCGAGAAGTTTAGAAATGATGATGATAACTTTTGGAGTTATAGCAGGATTAGGACTTGGCCTTGTGTACGTTACAGCAGTCGTTTCAATAGCTTATTGGTTCGAAAAGAAGAGAAATTTAGCGATGGGGTTGGGAGCTTGTGGTACTGGTGTTGGTACATTTGTTTATGCTCCAATGACTCAGTATTTTATAGAAGAATACGGATGGCGGGGGACTATTCTTCTACTGTCAGGTACATTGCTAAATTTATGTGTCTGTGGTTGTGTGATGCGAGATCCTGATTGGTGGATTTTAGAACAAAAGAAACAAAGAAGCGAAGCGAAAGAAGATGCCAAATCTAAACATTCAAGCTCAGTATCCATTGCCAACGCTTATAACGACTTTGATATTCCAACTCACGGTAAAAATATGAAAAGATTAATAAAAAATGGAACTCCAGCTGAACAAGTTATAAAAGATGAAGCCGCTAGTATACTTCATAGAGAAAATATACTTCTTTCAAGCAAACGAAATAGAAGGAAGTCGGAGTCCTTAGTAAATATTCCGTCGTTTCTTACATACACTGATAAGGTGAGAATATAAGTTTCTTCACGCTGTGTCCCGCACATAACAGAGTAGGTAGAGGGAACCTGAAAGCCAAATGTTAAGAGACTCTACTCCCAATGAGACACTTTCGTTTCCTGAATACGCAATGCCTCTTTATCAGAGAGGGGGAAATAAAAACCAGCTCCACGCTGTTTCTCATACACAGCATGGTAGGCAGAGAGAACCTAGTGTTAAGATACTCCGTTCCCCTCTTTCCGCCAAATTCTAGAGGTATTGCGTGTTGAGTAGCGGAACTAAACACCGCGTTTATACCTCGACACCAGTGCGAAGAAATGAAAATATAAATTGAAATAAATATTTTATATCCACGAGTGAGGATCGAACCCACAGTCATATTTGCAGTCACTCTCTTTGCCCCTGCGGCACGACTGGCCTTTTGATACCTGTTTTTGTTGAGTAGACGTAGTAAGAGAACACTTTGGTTTTTACATTCATGTTAGTTAAGACATTTTACACTTTAACAGGCGAAATTAACTGACGGTAAACTATTAATCTTCTTCTTAAGTATCTTACTAAAAATAAAAGAATGTAAATTTTAAATATAAATTATTATTTTTGCAGGCTTCAAAGACAATATTAGATCTATTACTTAAAAAGGCAAGCGAAGACAATACGGACATCAAATATCCATCTTTCAAAAGCAATTCATTGGAAAATGATGAAAGAAATGACGACAATAGTCCACCAATAGTAAAATTCACTAACGAGCTACAGAGAACTCATTCGGAAATGTTTGATCAAAACAAGGATAAAATGTTGGAAAATTGTCAATTGAAAAATCCCAAATTGGGTAAAATTCGAAAATCTTTTTCAGAGACAAAAGAAGATAAACCTTTAATTAAACAGGATAGTAAAGAAAGTAGACGTGATTGGTTAAAAAAGCAACTGTCGGTAAACCATCATTATTTGAGAGATCTTAAGATGCCATTGAATTCTATAAGTCATAGAAATGCAATGTTAAATATAAAAAGATATAAAC
This sequence comes from Heliconius hermathena, assembly GCA_013403705.1. Classification (NCBI taxonomy): domain Eukaryota; kingdom Metazoa; phylum Arthropoda; class Insecta; order Lepidoptera; family Nymphalidae; genus Heliconius; species Heliconius hermathena. The sequence continues at coordinate 137,700 of JAAIXJ010000380.1, read as the reverse complement.
TAAAAGCGTCATCATGTCCGGACATATTCAAGAATTCTATGATAACGGTTAATGAGCAAGAAGAGGTAAGAATTTTTTTTCATCTTCATACTGCATCTAAGTCATAATAGAGAAGGTGGAGGAAAACTGGGAATCCAGTTTTAGAAAACTTCGTTCTCTTTTAGAAACTTCATTCTTCATTCTTCAGTTTAAGCGAAATTCTGGAGGTATTGCGTGCGCTGAGTGGCAGAGCGTTTTGCCTCATTACCAGAGCCAGAAACTGAAAATGTTATAATAAATATTTAATTACCTCGATTAGAAATCAAACCCAAAGTCTTAATTGTTTAGTCTACCTTTGATTCTATATCTTCTGGCAAGAGAGAATGCTATTTATTGAATATTTTTTACATTTTTGAAGTGTTATTCCACACATAGGAAAGAAAAATATTTTAAAAAAAACTTATAAAAATTTGACTTGTCTAAGCGCTCTGACCAACTAAGCTATATGTTCTCATAGGGCTACGTCGAAATTCTTAAATGATCGTTTCTAATTATTTAAAAAATAATTAAATAGTAATAGTTAAATAGTAGACAGAGGGAACTTAGTGTTAAGACACTCAGTTCCCCACTTTCCGCCGAATGCTGGAAGTATTGCGTGCTGAGAGGCGGAACTCAACGCCGCGCTTTGCGTCGACACTAGAGCGATTAAACGGAAATATAAATTTAAATAGATATTTCATTTCCTCGAGTGGGGATTGAACCCACGACCAGTCGCATTTACAGATACATTTTGTGCCCCTGCACCACGACTGGCGTCAATGTAAAAATATTAAAAATATTTAATAAATAGTATTCACTCACCCAGCTGATAATTCTAAGCAATAATCTTTAGGTAGCGGAAATTTCTAAAAATCTCTCTATAGGTTTGGCATAAGTTGAAANTGAGTTCATTCAAATGACGATAACTTTTTTTTTAATGAACCGATTTTGATGAACCAAACTTTAGAACCTAAGTTGAATTAAAACAAAGCAATTGGTGAAATTTTCAAGTAAATCGGTTCAGTAGTTTCAGAGAAATGCGGACAACAATATGTCGACAGACAGACAGACAGACAGACAGACAGACAAGAAATTAAAAAAAAATCTTTTTGCTTCCTATTATTCTTTTTAAGTGTCCCTCTATCCATTTCAGTCAAAATTACTAAATGTACAGACAAAATATTTTTACTGTCTTATTATATATAGAGATAACAATATTTTATATATTTAAATTTAATTTATATATTGTATTTTGTAAATTAATTATAAAAATTAAAATTATTACCATTATTTAATATTTATCTAATTTCTGATAACCTCAATTTCTTAAAATTCTTTATAGATATAAAATAATTTTTCGATTAACCATTTCTTTAATTTCTCACATTACATAGGTCCACCATGTAAGCCAAAGGCTTGGGTACCACCTGGGACCCTTTAATAAAATCTTTGAAATTTTAATCCCACCATATCAGAGGTATAGTCAGCTCATTCTGCAAAAATCCAGGGCAGTACGGGAGACAATTAAGAAATCGTTGGCGGTAATTTGATATGATATGTTTAATAATTATGTCAACTGGCAAACAAATGCTAACTCAGGCCACCCGTGACCATTGACTAAAGTTGCAAAGTTTCCAAAAATCTATAATACCTACTAAATATACGCGATTAATCCGGTCAAATAGTTTTATTTAAAAAGATTACATATGAATTTTATTTTTGTATCCCTGTTTTGCACCCGGAAAGTAGGATATGACACGACGACGACCGTTCAAACTCAAAAAGATTTTTATGTGCATCCCATTACAACAGCCCAGGCAGAGGGAATTTAGTGTTTAGACACTCCGTTTGCCATGTGTCGGCCAATTTTTAAGATATTCCGGAAACGAAAACTATACTTTAAATATAATTACTCTACCTAGTGACAATTGAATTCACAACCGTAACGTTTATAGCTCGACGTTGTTCCACTGCGCCGCAACGGCCGCCTGAGCATGTAGAAATTATGTTAATACACATCCGGATATAAGCTTACAGCCCTTTTGTCCTCATTGCCATTACTTCCTCAAAAGCTGTCATTCAAGTACAAACGGTAACACACCAAACATTATACTTTCAGATTACTTGCGACAATAAATTATAATAATGTAAATATAGTCCATTGTCTTTTATGTACCACGTGGGAGGAACATATGGAAGTTGAGACGAAATATTTTCCTTTGTATAGGTTTTTTTTATATTTTGAGGTTAATTTTAATAAAATTGTGAAATAAAATGAAAGTAATACCAACATATGAATGGGGGGTTACCGTGGCGATGTGGGGCGCCGTCGTTTGTAAGCCCAGTGGTATTTAAATAGTTTTTATTTCCCTACTAATTGTAATACACAGCGCAGCGTAGAGTTTCGCCAATTAATACGCAATGTCTCGAATTTGACCATTACATTGCTGCTCATTCATTTGACATTTGTAAGTTCTCTCTGTTATACGTGAAAAACGTAAAACTGAAAAAAATCTTGAACAACCATTAACCTAAGATCGAATACTTTACTAGTAGCCTCTAGTTTTACTATTCAGGTCCTGGCTTCATCATCAGACTGATTTCAGTTTCTGAGTTTATATTACATAGTTACAAAGTTACCTCGGTAGCTTCAAACCGTTCTAATAAAAGCGTGTTAAAAAATGTAAAAACAATTTTGGCGAGCAGTTTTTTTTTAAACTGTAATATTTAACAGAGATATGTATTATACCTATCATATATAAATTTATTTTATATTTATCTAAAACTATCATTATCGAGTGACTAGACAATGCACACACCTAACTACTATGAATTTATAAAGTTGAAATTTGGCAAATATATCTGGTTAGAGAGTGCACTAAGAAAGGATTTCTCGAATTTCCTATGAGTAGAGAAAAACTGGATTTTCCATTTTATGTCTTAAAGTCCCCCCAAACAAAGCTGCGGGAGACGACTAGTTCACTTATGTACCCATCTGAACCTGACACTACCAGTATATTACAGTGTAGTATAACCTAAGGCCGCGACATTACTTCATTTCGTGCAAACATTTCTCCGGAACAGGCAGCTGTGCAAGCGCTGTCACTCGCCATTAGACAGAGCCTCTGTTTACTTCGCTAGTGTAGGGCAGGGTTGGCGAAATTATTATTTTTTGTATAATATGTTTAAACTTAAAAATGTATTCTTTTTAGGTATGTAGATGAGTGAATCAGGTCACTCGAATTTCTATAAAATTTTGGCTTGAGCAGCGAAATCCAAAATATTTTGTACATTTTTTTAACAGACTAGAGTTTAAATAGTAAAATTTAATATTTGAAAATATTATTTTAATGTGAAATACTCGTACGTACACAAATAAAAACAATATACAGACCTGCCAGTGACTATAAAAAATAATATTTTATATTTATTATACACTTAAATAGAAGAGTACCAACCCTAATGTAATGCAGAAATATAATAATACTAGTACACAGTACAGAATAGTGTTTCGACCATGCTGTTTGCCCGCTACCCTCTAATTGAACGCGACTCACTCGCCTCCGCTATTCACTATACTAAATGTAATAATTCACTTGAAATATGAACTAAAATATCTAAAACCTGCGGCTTCGCCCGCATTGTTAAATGAAAATAGCTAAGAATTTTGTTTAACACGTGACACATTTTAATCTTGAACGCAGGTATAGTAGGTTATGTCATGACGATATATGATAGTGATGTAATATTCTTTTTTTTTACTTTCACGCTGTACCCAGCACAAAGCAGGTTAGGGATAGGAAACGCTTCGCCTGCAGATCGTAGCGAAGAAATAAAAATATTAAATGTTTAATTTTCTGGAGTGGGAATCGAACGCGCAACTTGTCGCGATTACAGTCACAAGCTTGTGCTATCGCGCCACAACATACCTCATGAACAATAGTATTATATAACATTCCTTCCTTGATAAATGGACTATTCAATTCAGAGTTTGTCAATTCTAACACAATTAGGTCATGTAGTAACACTTTCGACCAAACAAAACTCTTCAACTTTAAAATATCAAGTACATATAATAGTTTTTGTCTTTAAATTTAGCTAGAAAGTTCCTTTTCCAGATATCAACTCTTATTATATTATTAGCTCATTTGCCTAACTAGACTTGAATAAGGAAACTATTTTAATTTCATGTTTCAGAAGATAATGTAATGAATCCTTATTCAAGATGAAGATTTCCAAATATTCGACGAGAACAGACCTGCGCGTAACTCTTTTATTATATCTACTATAAAGATATATTTTTGACCTAAAAATTTTATAGAAATCTTTTTAAGAAAGGAATTCAGTAAAGCTGGATCGGACTCAAATAAATTCTATAGAAGTCTAAAAGCACGGTTCAATAAAAATAAGAATATCGAAACAACAATGCAATTTTGAATATTTTTATAGTGTATCTGCGATATAATATATATTTTTTCATGCTTTTCTCTTTCAAAGAGACAATTATCTAATTTTTACTTTTCAGCTGTAAAGAATTTCCCTATTTGAATATTAAACAAAGTAAAATAAAAACTAAACATATAATTAAAAAACCAGTTAAGTGCGAATCGGAATCGCCCACCGTGGCTTCAGTACCAATTTCGGGATTGAAGGTCAACGGGAAGTACAAATTATAAAAGTTGATAAGCTTAAGTTTGCGCACGTAAGCCATAATATGCTCTTATTTCGAAATGAACTGCAAATATTTTGATTATAAGGAGAACTTTATACAAAATGCAGCAAAATCGATGCATACGTGCTCTCGAATCTTTTAATTGCGCTGTCTCAGAAGCTTGATTATTTTGTGCTTCAATATCAATATATATGTATTGGACTATGGACTCGCGACGTCAGTGTAGATTGGATAGGAAACAGAGGTAATAATTTCTATATTCGAAACTAAGTAAATATGAAAGTTATAAAACAAACTAAACTAATGTTTCTACAGTAGCTGTGTTGGTTTAGCTGTTAAGGTAGCCGTTACCGATCTGGACAGTCACCCCACAACACACGTGAGTAGGCGACTTTTGAATGAACTCAACTTGACTGCGGAAAAATAACTGTTTCTTACATATGCATTTTGTATGTAACAATGTCAAGTGGTTCATAATTTATTTTAAAAATATATAAATTTGCATCTTGGATTTTTCGTTGTTGAAAATTTTTCAAAATATCATTTCAGCATCGATTTTCTCTCAAAGGAAAAAAATATTTTTGGTGTACGGAGTGTCTTAACTCTAAGTTCCCTCCGTCAACTCCGCTATGCGGAATAAAGCGTGACGCTAATTAATTTAAAAAAATATGAAAGTGTCCACGTTTTGGATAATTATACATTGATATCGCTCTAATGAAGTAGTTGCGAGCGATAAGGAGGTTAGCACGCGCCCTGTTGTTCCGCGAAATGTGTCGACTTTTCTTAAACAATTATGTTTATAATTTACATTTGTTTTCCTACAAAAGTTAAACTGTTTTAGAAATTATTGTAAAGTTTCTAAATTATAGTGAGTTATTATGAATTAAATAAAGGATTTATTATGAATTGTAATGTTTGTCTTAAAACGGTAGGTAAGTCTCGAATTCGCGCGGAAAGCGGAGAAAGGAGAGTCTTAACATTACGTCCTCTCTGAGGACTATGATGTATGTTAAATTGAATTGTGCTAAATTACAAATCAATTTTAATAACCACTATATTTTCATTTATATTTTAAATCGATATATTTTTGTTTTATTCGTTTATATTAAGATAATTTTTGAACCTACAATATACATTAAATTATTTAATTAGTAACTACTTATTTCTCAACTACGTTGGAGTGAACAATTGACACTGAACGGAGAGTGAGAACGGAGACATAAAACTTACTATATTAGTATCATTGAATACCTAAATTATGAAAGAAACTACAATGCGAATGTAAACGCGACAGGTTGTGGATAAAATCGAATCCACAACCTGTCGCGTTTACATTATCGAGTAAATTAAACATTTTCTCGCTCTGTTCACAAGTCAAAGCCTCACGTTGAGTTCCGCCGCTCAACACGCATTGCCTCCATAATTCGACGGAAAGTGCGGAACGGAAGTGTCTTAATGGGAACTGGATCTCAACACTAGGTTCCCAGGTATGCTCTGCCTACACAGTTATGTGCGGGATACGACGTGAAGCTATAAAAATTGAAAGTAACAATAACTTAAATAAATAAGTTTATTAGTTATCTAACAGTGTTCAAAGTGTACAACGTACAAAGTATGTCGTCGTCAAACACATTTTACGACTTCCCCACTTACTACTTGCACACGGAAGTTTACATTTAATACGTAACTGCTATGTTTTAATTAGTTTAGCCCTTTTATGACGGAATAAAACTATTTGGGATTTACTTTATGTTTAGGAGAATACGTGATTGTAATAGTTTTGATTTATATTTACCTATGAATAAACGTATGTTATACTTTACTAATTGCAATATTTATATTATTTTGATTACCAAAAGAGAAAACAAAAGCGTATTAATGGGAACCGAGTGTCATACCACTAGGTTCTATTATTGACACTAAGATCTCTGTCTACCAACCTAAACTACTATATGTCAATACAGTTAAAAAAATATTACTTTTTATGATAACAACGTGTAAAAACTCAAGTACTTTCCTCGTCAAACCCATGCATATCAATCAGCTCTTTCACAAAAATTAAATATTCCTCAATTTCACAACCAAATGGGAACACGCTGCCGTCACACTCACAGTGCCATCAACGATTTTTCACTATTAGCTACTCAAATCGTGTTATCACATCGCCTAGGTGTCGCTGTCGCGTACTAAAACGAAATTTTACACTCGAAAACATTTTTTATCGGCGTCACGAAGTATATTTCATTTGATGGAGCCTCTAGAGGTGTTAACGAACGCCGTAGAAGAGGCTCGTTAAAAAAGATAAAAAGGTACTACAATAATAATTCACCGTCATTTGCCAGCATTTTTTATGTGGGCACAATGATGGAATGTGTCGCCCGCTGACACTTGTGGGGTTGTGTTAACCTTTTCTGATTTAATGAGTGATATTGTCTTCTGGCTGGTGCCATTTTTGCTATGTTTAAATGGATATTATTCTAAATTTGTTGTAATTGTTGTGTGTGGACTCGTATAAAAGTGAATGATGTCTAAAAAATGTTAAATTTCTATATGCCGTTATTACGAATTCAGAGCCTGATACTCATTGTAGGTATTCAATATATATAAAAAGCAGCTCTAACTTTTTCCGGATAGCAGGGTATGCAAAGGGAACCTAGTATTAAGACACTCCGTTTCCTGATTTCTGGCAATTTTTCGACATTGCATGTTGAGTGGAGGAACTCGATGCAACGCTTTGTCTACTTACCAGAGCAAAGAAATTTAAATTATTCATTCCACCGAATGAGATTCGTACCCGCAACCATCGCTTTTACTATCAGATCGGATTGTCCTTTTGGATTTCATAGATTTTTCTGTCTAGATTCGAATTCCACGTTAACACATTCCAATATTCGTCACGTTTCCTGTCAACTGACTTTTAGTATATCCGTCACTGACTCATAGACTTACTCATTTATATTAAAAGTGCGAGCTGCAATAGAAATTCCATTATAACATAAGATGCGATGTTATTAAATTTCAAGTGTATAAATCAAAGATATTTTCTTCTACTTTCTACGTTTTAAATATCAGGAGGTGAAAAGTATAACATAAGTACCTGCTGCATTACTGCATAAACGCAAAATATATTAGAAATAAGAGAACGGAGTCTTCTCTGCTCTTACCCTGCTATATGCGGAATAAAGTGAATAACTAAAAATTTAAAAAAAAATTAAATTAAATTAGCTTCACGCTGTATCCCGCACACAGCAGGGTAGGCAGAGGGAACCTAGTGTTAAGACACTCCGTTCCCCACTTTCTGCCGAATTCTGGAGGCATTGCGTGTTGAGTGGCAGAACTCAACGCCGCGCTTAACCTCGACACCAGAGCGAAGAAATGGAAATATAAATTTAAGTAAATATTTCATCTCCTCAAGTGGGGATCGAACCCACAACCAGTCGGTTTTGCAGTCACACCTTGTGCCGCTGCGCCACGACCGGCCTCAAACTATATAAACTAACTAAAGGATAACTAGGATAACTAAAAATAGTTACATATTTACTTAATTCATGCTAATGCTGCACGCTGGGCGACTTTTAACTTATGGATTAGACAGGTTAACATATGTAATAATAGCATTTTTGCCATACTATTAAATAGTGTTGTTAAATTAAAGCCGCTCTTTATTAATATTCCACTATGTTATAATATTAAGTAACTCCTATCAACAATAACTAATGTATTTCTAAATTAATATACCAAAATGATTTTTTTTCTTTAGATAAGTTAATAACGTTTAAAATTAATGATACACAAAACACAAAAATAAATACACGCAAATAATATTAGAAATAAAAAACCTTAACACTCTTTAAACGACTTGAAGACGCAATTTTTTATGCGCCTACCTACCTACCTACCTCGATGTATATGTTGTCTTGTCTTAAATAAATAATTGATTATCTTTTTTGTTCTCATAGCATATTGGTATTTAGAGTTCCGTATATCAAAATAAAAACATTAAAATCAAACAAAAACTAAAATTAAAGTCTACAGTCCCTTAGAGCATGGTATATCGCTTACTCGTTTTTGCTGCATATCATATGAAATTCGCCGTGTAATCAAAACTAAAAAGTACCTCATGCTGACTTGAATTATGAAATTTGATGGAAAGTGATAACTTACTGTATAAATCAATTAAAAAATCCTATGTATAATCATAAAATTGGTACGGAACCCGGTCGGGGAGTTAGACACACACTTATGTTATATTATGTTTTTTTTCTACTTATAAAAAACAGTGTCTACAATCTACATACATCTCGTTTAAAGCATAACATCGTATGTTTAATTTAATAAAATTTTTTTGCATCTACATAAATCAAAGTAAAAAAAATGGCTATATTGGTTTCTATATGATTTTACTTTAATATTATATTTTTTAACTAATTAATTAAGTTTATTTGTTGTGCCCTGACTGTACATGTGTATGGGTTCGATTCGCACTCGATACGAGATTACATTTCAAACAAAAATAAACCAATATTTTGAACAAATATGTGGAAAGTGGATATCAGAGTGCCTTAACACTATGTTCTACTCAACATATAAGCACATTTTAAATGGGCCCCTTAAATCTACAATAGTTAATGAATCTTGAGTCGCCAGTCCCAGGCACTACTCCGAATTACTCACCCTGCAAAGCGATGGGCAGTGAATGGTATACTAAGAACTTACTTCTCTTCTTTTAACTTCAGATAGTAGCGACTACATATATATTTTATTTAACAACTAAACCCGTATTCCAAAGCTAGTTCTTATACAAAGATATAAAAAATCGACGGCCACAATACAATAATAATTTATAACAAACATGATCTATTGATTTGATTGTGTAGTGTGTTTGACTTGCCAAATAACAAGCACATTACATTTCGCACTATCATAGTTTAAGTATTACATGTACATGTATGTATGTACAAATATAACTTTTTCTAAGACCATTCATTTGATTAAGATATCTGGCACAAGACCACGAATGATTAATACCTAGACATACTCCACTTTTTACGAGAATTCGAGACATTCCATGTTGAGTGGTGGAACTCAACGCCACAATTTGCCTACCATAGTAGGGAAATGAAAATCTTTAATTCAGGATTGTATCCACATCTAAGAGGTTGGTCTAAAGTGTTGATAAGATCCATTAGCAATGTCTATATATTCTTGTACAAAAAAAAAACTAAAATTGAATTTCTGTATACAGAATCAAATAACAACCTGATTAAAATAATATCTACAGTATCTAGTTACATACACAGCGTCTCAGAAGGGTCACCTTGGAACCACATCCTACAGACAGATTGAATGAGCAATTATATACAATGTAAAATCAATAAACTAAATAGATTTGATTTATTATTCATAACTTTTTGTTTGTACTCAAAGAGAAGGTCAAACTTATCTGTAAGAAGTTATAATATTTTTATGCTGTAGTAATGTAGTTGAAATTTCAGATAGAGCGTAGTAAATGCGGATTCGAATATGAGTCATGATAGTGATAATAGGAGTATTTAAGACAGTAGATAAGATTATTATTATATTAACTGATTCATTCCCAATACCGTGGGAGAAATCACGGTGAAGAAATGAAAATATACATTTAAATAAATATTTTATTCCCTCGAATGAGGATCAAACTCACAACCAGTACATTCTACAGTCGCACTTGTGTGTGGCCCTGCGCTGTACTGTACCTACAGTACTCATTGGGTCTATTTCTATTAAATACATTATTTGCATGGAAAACTAAGTTATTTCCTTTACTTAATAAGACATGAACAAATGAAACGAATCAAAGAACAGAAGAAACTTACTAAGTACTAGATTCTGCCTGCTCCACTTGCATAGTAAAATAAAAATAACTAAGAATTGTGTCATGACACGTGTGGCGTGACACATTCTAAGAGGATTACATCGGAACTAGTAACAATATATAATATAATATAATCAATTACCTTTATAACATTGGTAAATATATTGATTATATATTGATTTTTTAAATTTAATTTAGAAAGTTTCTATTTTTTCGGCTATAAAGGAAGTTCAGGATCGTCAGTCGATGCTATATTTAAAAGGCAGATGCAATACGGAGTGTATTTGTATGTAATGCTTAATGTTGCTAGTGACAGATTTACCGTGGGACGAGTTTTTGCTTCTACCACGTGTACAGGATCTCAATATTACAAATATCATTTAATTTTATATACATTACTAATATTACAGAACCGAAAAGTTTAAAGCGCTTTTCTCAGAAACTAATTGTTTAAATTTTTTGTAGGATAGTTCATGTTAATTCTTTCATATAAGCTACTGTGTAAATCATTTCGTACTGTTTTTTGAGTGGCTGAGCTTAACGTAGAGCCTTGTGTAACCAAACCAGATTATGGTTATATAAAAGTGATCCTTTTGTTACGGACGGAATATTTTTAATTATTGTTTCCAGTGGAAATTGAACCAACACACTCGCCACGTGAAAAACGTCTATATTTTGCAACAAAGACGTTTTTCCATATTTTATTATTTTAAATGTGTGAATAACGCCTTAAGATATTATAAAGTAATAACAATTTCAAATTCTAATTTTCGATCGTTAATAAGCCCAAACAAACTAAAATGGCAAACATGCGCGGGCGCATGTACGTCGTTAAATATTTTGACAGCTTGATCGTTTTATTTGCACGATGTTCGAAACCATTGATTCAGACTTTTTATACTTATTGTATATATTTTAGATTTAAGTGTAAAAATGTTACAAATGCATAGAGGTATATGTGGTACAAAAGTAATACAATTTTTTATGAATTCTTCGATTTGGAAATTATACATATTAATATATATTTAAAAAAATATCTTCTTTGTGAGATGTTCATAAATAGCTTTACGGTGTTTCCCGCATAGCAGGGAGAAAAAAAGAATCTAATGTAAATATGTGTGCTTTACACAACCCTCTATTATTGAGATATTGAGTGGCGGAACTCAATGCCGCGCTTTGTCTACCAGAGTAGGAAAACGAAAATAATTTAAATATTCCCCCAATAGGAAATAATCTATCCCCGAGAGGGAATTGAACCCGCCGCTATCATGCTGCCGTCAATATGATGCTGCAGTAAGACACAACGACCTCAATGGACACTGACATCATATTTAAAATAGACACAACAACACCTACATCATCGTGCATGTCTTTTAACGAACTTAAAATAAAGAATATTATGTCGAGTTTTTTCTCCATACTACTACTCCTAATATAAGAAATATTTCAAAATGTACAATATCAAATTCTTCTTAGATTTATCTTACATTATGCGTCATAATATTTAAACATAACTAAGATAAAAGTTTTCTCAGAACTGTCACAAAGGTCATGCAGATATGTTTATATATAGAATAAATAAAAAAATTATAAAATTGTATTTTTATATAGAATATAATTAAGCCCGTATTTATAAACCACTCTCGACTCTGAGATCGATCTTGAGATGTCGTGTTCATTCATAGATTATATATATTAAAAAAGCCATCTGAAGATCTCGTTTTATAAATACGAACTATAATTATTATAAGTAACAATATTTATCATAAATAACAAACGCTAATTATCTAAGAAAATATTACTGATTGTTAGTTTCACGCTGCATCCCGCATTTACCAGAGTTCGAGAACTCGAGGCAACGCATATTGAGTAGCGGAACCCAACGCTGCCAATTGTTATTCCAATTTTTAAACATACATAAGTGCAATATTTTCACCTAATATCTATCGTAATATTTAGTTATTCCTGAACATCTTAAAAAGAACGAGTTAATTAAAAAAGCTTAAATAATACATCGGTTACTCCGCTTCTCAGTAGTTAATTCTAGCAGCTGACGGCAAGAATGCATGGTGGCCTTAGAATTGTATCCACGAGAAGACTAAAATCTACTTGTTATTTGGTATGTTTATATATTATAACTTTATACTATATTCTACGTTACCCTGTTATACGTCAGACGTATGGCATGGCTTATACGGCAGAGGTAACCTGGTGACAAGATGCTCCCCGCTTTATATATATTGTACAGGGGCATAAGGGTGTGACTCTAACGCGACGGTTGTGGTTTCGATCCCCACTCAAGGGAATCAATTATTCTTAATATTTTCATTTCTTCACTCTGACTCCAAATCAAAAGCCCGGTGTTGAGTTCCGCCACTCAACATACAATGCCTCGATGTATGCGTGTATCCCGCATCCCACGTGAAGCTGCTTATGTGTGTCCTTTTTTTTGCGTATCTAAACTATATAAACTTATCGTATAACAAGTTCGGATTCTAATGAATAAACTTCCTATAGAGTAGAGCCCGTTGTAGAGCCTGAACATCACTCGGGAAAGTGAATTATTTTCATTTTCTCGTTCTGTTAACACGATAAAGCACACCGTTGAGTTCCCACACTCAACAAACAGTATTTCTAGAATTACGTGTAAAGTTGGAAACAGTTCATGTTACATCTGGTTACCCTACCTACCCTGCTAAACGGGATAAAATAAAATTGGCATAAAAAAATGGTGAATCCAAAGGAAACCTATCCACAAAATATCATATTTATTAAAATGAAGATTGTCTTGTGCCAAATATATATTTTGGCACACGAAGCAAAACAAGCCGATATATGGCAGATCTAATACAAGATTCATAATAATATTGACAATGGCTAGACTTTAGTTATAGAATGTCTTAGTGTGCGAGTTACATTTGTTTACGTGTAAACATTGTGATTTATGAGTAAATTGCACGACAAATATGATAATGAACAAAAGGAAATTCCTGGATAAAAATTGGATTCATTAGATGGTGACTTTTTGAAATCTGTACACACATTTTGCTTGATTTGTAAATTTTCAATTATACTTGGATAGGATGTTAAGACATTCCGTTCTCATTAAGACACTTCTTTTCCGCACTTTCTCTCGAATTTTGGAGGCATAGCTTGTTGAGTGGCAGAAATCTACGCCACACATGAGGTCGTTATCAAAACGAGGAAATAAAAATATCTTATATCTAAACTATATAAACGTATCGTATAACATGTCATTTCATACTCTCGAGTAGAAATTGAACCTACAACCGTGGCGTTTTCCGTCGCACGCTTGTGTCCCTACGTCACGACGGCCGGTTTATAAATAATAATTATAATAGTATAATAAATATTTACCCCATTCAGGATTTCATCTGGCACCTTTGTATTTACTAGAAATATTGACAGCTGCTGTATCTACTGCCAAAAATATATAATAATAAAATAAAATTTGGCTATTATCATTCTATTTGTATAATTGTATTTATAATCTTATATTTTTAGGGTTCCGTACCTCAAAAGGGATAATATTAATATCATATATCCAAATCTACGATCCCTCAGACCAAAGAAAAGACAAGATACGAGAATTTATGCATCGTTTTTGCTACATTTTGTATGACAATCGCCACCTAATCAAAACCTATGGTACTTCCTGTGGACCTACAGTTATGAAATTTAGCACTAAGTGAGAACTTACCGTACAAATAAAGAAATAATTCAGAAAAGTGAAAATTACAAACGTATATTTGTAGTTCATTTCATTCAAAAGGAATGTGTACGTCCGCAAACTTAAGTTGTTAACATTATTCGCCGCGATATGAAATCCTAGAGGCTAGTTTCATAGACCTACAATTATGAAATTTTGCAAATAGTGACAACTACAAAATAAAAAGAATTATAAGGTGTACTTTCCGTTGATTCTTCCGAGTACAATCCTGAAATTGACATGGAACCCGGGTGTACGATTCCACTCCGCACTTAACTGGTTTTTGTACTAAACGTCAAAATTATGACATTTTAAAAGATAAAAGAAGTGTACAAAAGTTTCAATTGTTCGCCCCCTGATAATAATCTTTTGAAACGACTTTGTGAACGATGTCACTTTTAAATTTAATGCCGTATAAGCTTAACATTTTATTTAGCTTCACGCTTAAAGAAGGTAACATGGTATAAGGTATGTTAAGATTATTTATGTATAGGGTGTTGTTGTTGTTCGGAGAAGGGAGTGTCTTGACACTAAGCTTCCCCAGCCTCCTAACTAAAGAAAATATCACATAGATACATACGCATACGCTCTCTTGGTAGATGTTTTTACCGAGCAGTTGTAAAACAAAACCCATCTAACACTCGGGTGGTCTGACTACTTAACAAAAGTTTTTAAACTAACGATTCGGCCATTAAATATGAAAATAGGTTAATTTTAATTGTTTCTATACGAGTATAAATATTAATGTTCTAAACAGATACTAAAATACTTTAGCCCAATATCTTGAGGTTTTTTAAATTATCATAAAAAATTAAGATATATCGTAAAATTCTATTAGTGTTAGTTAATTTTATTGGTAATATTTTTTTTGTAAGCTTCACGCTGTAATCCGCATATACAATGTAAGCATGGTATAGACGTACCGGAACTAGAGCTAAACTACCCTGTCTCTCATTTTTTGCCCAATTTTCAAGACTGTGTGTGTTGGGGTGGAACTCAACTCCGCATTTTGTCTACCAGATCGGGAACATTAAAATAAAATAAATATAATCATTAATCCAAGCAGGAATCGAGCTCATAACCGTCGTGACAACCAGGAGACTGTCTCACTGCGCCACAATCCCCGTCCACATATTTAAAACCTATTTCTTTTTCGAAATGTATAAATCTCGTATATAATAAAACTATTATAAAATAATTAACTAAACAAACATTTGAACAGTAAACAAACAAGTTAATAATTTACCAGTGACATATTTTAAATGTAAATGCTCTACTGAGTTAGCGAAAGCGGGGATAAGTTGGGACAGCGGTTAAGATAATTTGAGATGATAACAGCCATCCCGAAGCTTACATTCGTATAGATCAACGTAAATAAGTAGACGTGCCCTGAGGCTTTTTTTAAGGTCAATATGGCGCAGTGCACTGTGGGTCTATTATAAGCGAGATATGTGTGGATTCAATTTAAGCTCTGGGGAAAAAAAAAACGGCTTTAGGGAACCCCTGCTATGGGAACCTAGCCAGAGATAACCTAGTGTCAAGAAATTTCGTTCTTCGCTAAGCGCCCGAAATCGAGGTTTTCCGTGCTGTATCTATTTTAATAAAAATATTTAGTAAGACATGAGAAAGAAATATATAAAAATAGCTGTTCTAGTCTTTTCATTAACTTTGCTGCTGTGGTAGATAAAGCGCGACGTAGAGTTCCGCCAGTCAATACTTAATATATCAGAAAATAGAAATGTCTTACTAGATTCCCTCTGCCCATCTTAAAACGCGTGAAGCAGTATCTCTATACAATAAATATACTTTGCCGTCTAAAGCCCGTTATCAGTTAGGGAGCATCGGGTCACAAGTCCGCGGGGGACGCGTTAAGATGGATGATAAGAAACTGACCGACTGAGCTGCCATTGTCGACTGGACTTCAACACTTTTCTCTTGTGTATGAGCATTTTGTTTTGTCAATATAAATAGAGATTTGTTGACTTTTGTTAAATTTGTTGATATAATTTTACAATATTATTATATTGTAAGATAACTTGGATTTTTTTTGAGATATTTTATCTGAAGTTGTATGTAAATAAACATTAATAAAAAAAATAGAAATTAGGTATAAGTTGCCTAAACAGTGCCATTTGAATACAGTTAATTATAATTTGTAACAAAAAAAACCGTCTTCAACCGAATTCCATGATTCTGATTAGAACCTACCCAATCTTTTATCAAACTACCCTTGAAGTGTGCCCTTTCTAATAACAAAAAAAGAATTATCAAAATCGTTTGCCGTTCATTTCGCGCACATACTTAATGCAAATTTCTGACTTATGTGATTTTCCCATTGATAATATTGTCAGGAATGGACTAAATGAAAATGGGACCACATGGGAAGCACCAATATTCAAATAAAAAAAGAATCATTAAAATCGGCTTACCCGGTCATAAGTTCTGAGATAACAAAACATAAAAAAAGAACAAACAAAAAAATTGTCGAATTGATAACCTCCTCATTTCAGAAGTCAGTAAAAAACTACTAAATTAGAACTTAATTATCCATGTCTCTGAGTGTAGCTTATGAACAACAACAAAGGTTTTCTCTTATTTGATTTAAGTAAGACTTAGCAGAGCTCTAATCATGTAAATAATTCATAACTCCCAGCCGGAATCGAACCCATATTTGTCGTGTTTACACCCAGACGTTGTGACGCTGCACCACGACGAACTCTCTCCTATTACTAAAGCATTTTTAAATTCATATAACAATAACTATTTCGAAACAGTCTCAGTATTTAAATATTGATAGTCGCACGATAGGCGATAGTAATCTATTCAATTCCATTTAAGATACCATCTCCTAATATGTAAGCTTATTGTGGAAACTATTTGTACCAGATTGTGATAAAATCATCTACTTAACAAATACTATGAGTGTTTTAAAACTGTTCTTATATTACTTTAAATGTTGATTTTAATCAACTATTATGCTATCACGTATTTATGAAATTTTTGATAGTTATCACGAAAATGAGACCGTCGTGGCCCGGTGGCGGGGTGCCTTAACACTTGTTTCCCAAGTTTTCTCTGTATACCCTGTCATGTGCATGTGGGTTACAGCGTGAAGAAAAAATAACATGAAAATAAAAAGAAATTAAAATATAGTGGGGAACGAAGTGTCTTAACACCATCTACCTACTCTGATATGTGCGGGCATCGTGAAGCTAATTTAATTTTATTTAATGTAAAAAATAGAGTTTAAAAGATTTGGTTATAGAAAAAACAAGCACGGCGTTGAGTTCCGCCACCCAATATGTAATCTCTATATATAATAAGACAGTAAAAATATTTTGTCTGTACATTTAGTAATTTTGACTGAAATAGATAGAGGGACACTTAAAAAGAATAATAGAAAGCAAAAAGATTTTTTTTGAATTTCTTGTCTGTCTGTCTGTCTGTCGACATATTTTTGTCCGCATTTTTCTCTGAAAGTACTGAACCGATTTACTTGAAAATTTCACCAATTGCTTTGTTTTAACTCAACTTAACTACTAAAGTTTAGTTCATCAAAATCGGTTCATTAAAAAAAAAGTTATCGTCATTTGAAAGAAGTCGTAATTAATTCAACACAGAGATAAAGAACGATCTTGAAAGAAATATCAAGTAAATACAAAGATTTTTTGGTTGGTTCGTTCATATAATATATGTAACTAATTTAAAAACTGTACAGGAGTTAATATGCAATTATTACAGTTATTTTACAAAGAATATTATGAATCCTTCAAATCAATAATTTAACATTTAAGGCTGTTTCTGAATGAGTAAATTAAATTATTCACTGACATCAGCACATTTAACAGAGTATATTATATAGGTAAAAAGAACATAAAGTTACAAAAATATATACGTGTAATAAATAATTAGCTTTATGTATATTTTATAAATATCAAATATCAACAATGGTCGTATTTTTTTATTTAAAACAATCAAAAATTCTTTGACGATAATGTCGTAAAAAATTATATTAGAAGTCATTATAGTTCTCAATCAATTCTGCTTATTAAATCAATAATCATGTATTTTAAGCGGGCGAAGCCGTGGGCGAGCCGCTAGTGTCTCTATAAAGGGGTATTGACTGACAAAGCTAGATATACGCCTAAGCTAGATAACGCCTTAAGATAAAAAAATACTACAATATACAGACAAATAATTCTTCAACTTAAAAATGAACTAATTCAACAAATTATACTCATATACGAAACTTATACAGGCATGCACATATGAATAAAAAGGAAAATACTAAAAAGCTTTAGAACTATAAACTTTAAAATTAATTGGTAAACAAAGTTCGAGGAAGTGGGCCAATTATGTAAAATCTCCATCCTATATTTTGGCGACGAGCCAACGCTAGCCGCCATTTCGTGAACAATACGACGCCATCTTGCTGTGCCATTGTACGCAGAAAATGTGACCGGATGTTTGGTTCTATCGCCAAATGACTATTTGAAACATTAAATGCTTATAGACATTACATATTAGAATAAAAAAATTGTAAAAGCACTTTGATTTATATTATTTTCTATAATATTTTCAAAAAGAATTATCATTTATAAAATATTATACATAATTATACTATTTTTAAGAAAAATATTTTCAAGTTCTGTATCATACTTAGAGGGGGATTCAAACTCAAATAAGCTCTTCTTTTTGTATAAAAACAAAAAACACTTTTAAAAATTTACATGAATCATTTATTGATAGTAAATATTTAAAATTTTCAATTTACTCCATTTTGAATGAAAATCTCTAACTGCATCAATATTTTATTTTTTGTACTATACATTATTGGAAATCTGCTGTTTCGAACACTTTGTCATCGTTGGAAGCCCGGCGTTTTGAAACCTACAGTAGTCTGTGGTCACGGATAGCCTGAGGTGGCATTCGTCTGTCGGTTGACATATCTATTATATCAAACTACCGCCAACGATTTCTTAATTGCCTCGTTTGCTTGATGCCCTGGATTTTTGCAAAATAAGCTGGCTGACTGGATCTTGCCACAACAGAGAGATGCGGTGGATTTGAGACCACAGAGTTTTTAAAAGTGGGTCCCAGGTAGTAAAAAGATTCTAACAGTCTTCTCTATTTCAATTCGAATGCTTCGTGGATCATTATAAAGATGTGGAGTTTATCAAACCTGGTGCAATGGCTTGTAAGATACAGTTGGCTTATTTTTCCCACAATTTTGAGTTGTTACGTTTTGAGTGGAGAATGTCAATCTAGTAATTGATAATTCACATAGCAATATTTAACAAGGATCGAACCCACAGCCATCATATATACAATCAAATACTGTGCCACAACTGTTTTAAAAAAATCGTTTAAAACAAATAAACATACACCAGCCCTACAATACATTAGTATATTCAGAAAACGAAACGTACTAATTATCGCTCCATAAATAGAAGGTAACTAAACACCTACAACGATTGTTGAACGGTAGCGCATTAACTCCGAAAATGTGTTTATTAGTGAATTCGACTCTACGTATTTCTGTTCTGTATTGAGTTACACGGTATTTTTGGACTGATGTCGGTAAGAATGCATAATTAAGAAGCATAGAATTTCTAATAGTATAGAAATAACAAGTAATTTAAATCAGGTAAGAAACTCTATTTTACTTAGATATACAAGAAAATTAATGATACAAAAGTTGACATTTTTTATTTATAATTATTCAAGCTACAAATAAAACAAACTAAATCCCGGTATTACGATTAGTATTAAATTACAAAATGACATTAGCACGCATTACTCAACGCAAGGGTCCTGATTGAGTGATTCCGTCTGTCAGTGTTATTGTTATTAATTATATATTTATTGGTCTCTACTGACTTGGATGCTGTAACATTTGTTAGGAAGAGCGATTTAAAGAAATAAATAATAATTAGAAATAATGTTTATAATAATAATATTACCCATTAATAGGATCAATCCCATTAATAAGTAATATTATTATATTATATGTCGCTACCAAAGCCAATTTCATATTGGCTTTGATGGGTAAAGAAGAGGTTAGGTACTTTGTCCATGAAAAATTTGCAACCACTATTTGGCTGTTTGAGAGGATGACGACAGAGACAACTCGAACATCAGCTTGCGGCCGTCGATCGGACTGTAATTACTATAATTATTTAGTCCTCTTTATTAATTCTTCGCGCTTTTTACGTGACCTTCTTTCAGTATCTTTACTTTGTTCTCAAAGGTCAACCGAGGTATACTCCTCCTACCTCTCTTAATACCTTCTCTTGTAATATTACTTATTTTTAAATTTTATTTTAGAGAAAAGAAAGCCTCCACTATACCCAGCACTCTCTACACAAAGTGCAGCGTTATTCTGTTGTGTAAAATTACAAATGTTGCTCTTAAATTTAGAAGGAACCGTGGCGACACAAGGTCTGGAAGTAAACGCTACTGTTTTGGGTTCTACCACTCTCGATGATGACTCGGTTAACTAGACAAAGCACGGCGTTGATATACGCCACTCAATCCGCAATGGTCTTGAAAATTGGACGGTGCGTGGGGAACGAAGTGTCTTAACACAAAGTTTAAAGCTAAAAACATTATATCTACTACTAATGACATTATTATATATATTACTAAGAGTAGAAATATAACATGAATACTCGCTATCGCGTACACACTGTGTTTCGAATCGGACAAAATAAATTAATATAAATAGTTCTAAAACAAGTTTCGAGAACATAGTTATAAAATCTTTTGTCGCTACTGTCAAGTATACTTGATCTTTATTTACTAAAAATATATTTGCAATAGCTGTTATAGTTATTCAGGAAGCTCGTCGTAGCTCAGTAGCACAAGCATGTGACCGTAAACGTAACAGGTTGTGGGTTTCGATTCCAGAAATAATAATTTAATATTTTCATTTCCGCCACTTCAATTCCGCAATTTTCAACCGTTTTATTGCTACATTTACAGAATTCAGACGAAAGTAGGGAAGAGAAGGTCAAAGTCAAAGTCAAAGTCAAATAATTTTATTCAAAATAAGAAGTTACATGCTTCATTTTTTGAACGTCAAATAATTTACCACCAGTTCACTAAAATTAGTGCCTCAGACCTGAGAAGAACCGGCGCAAGAAACTCAGCGGGACTTATTTTTTTAAAATCACATTTCAATGTTTCTGACAATGATACTTTGAAATAGACTGGAGCGAGCATTTCATTCCCAAGGCGTGTTATCATTTATATAATCATTAATTTGGTAATAACCTTTAACACACAAACGTCTTTTCACAACTCGTTTAAATTGTGATATAGAACATTCTCGGACGTTTTCTGGGATCCTATTGTAAAAGCGTACACATTGTCCCATAAACGAATTACGGACCCGATGTAATCGGGTCACAGGTGCAATAAGTTTACTCCTATTTGTAGTATTTATATTATGTACATCGGGGTGGAGCCGAGGGTGATCGGCTCGGTGGAGGCAGCTCCCTTGCGGCAGCCCTGGGTGGTCGCTGCGGCTTGGGTTCTTCAGCGCGCGGGGGGGTTGTAACCCAGCCCGCGGGGGGGGCGGTCATCCTCGTTGCAGGGGGGTCCGAAGCGCCAGGGGGGTGCGCGGTAATATCGCGTTCCTCCGGTGTCCGGGTTGTTCCTTCCTCGAGAGGCCTGCGCGGGGGTAGGCCACGGAGAGGTTCGGCGGTGGTGCTCGTCGACGGCGGGCAGTGTGCACCCGCGTGGATTCCAGTCGTAGATGCCTGGGGTTGGGGGGCGCGGGGGGGGTGATGACTCCCCGCCCCTTCATCCCCTGCTTCGGAAGGTGTGCGTGGGCGCAAGAGAGAGCGATCCCTCTGCGCTCCGCTACGGCCCTTCATGGTTACGCTCTGAACCTGTTACCCGCACTCGGTAGTCCGCATGATCCTGCACTGGACCGGGATGGTCAAAGTAGTAGACGTCGGTCGGGCCGACGACGGTTGCGTCACAACGCCTTTGTAGGGCGCAGGCCAACTCGCACAATATTTACAATTAAATGCTGCCGAGTTGTTGGTGAAGCTTAAGAGACTCGTACCGATAGTTGCACTAGAGTGTACTTGACGGCGNTTTTTAATTTATTTTTACTATTAAGAACTGGCTTGGAAGTCACCGACTCATCACCAGTCAAATCTATTGTTGAAATGTCATCTTTATAGGTGATGACTGGAGAAACCAGGGAAGGTGTATTCCCAACCAGCTCCTCAAATAGGCTCTGGGTTTGAGAGGCCTTTTGTTTTAAATTATTATTTTCTAATGTAAATATGTATTCCTTGGCCTCATGCAATTGTGATTTAAGATCATCGGTAAGCCTGAGAGCTTCCTCATATTCATCTCTGCACTGGTCAAACCCATCTACTATTTTCTGCAGATTATTATTTTGTTCAAGTAATTCAGAATATTCTATGTAAATTTTTGACAAATCATCTTTAAGATTTTTGTTTTTGTCCATAATCTGCAGAAATTCTTGCTCATTGTCATCCCTTTCTTTCAGTAGTTGTTCGCACTGCATCCTACATGACCTTAGTTCCTGGAGCGTCAGCTGGAGCTTATCCTCTGCCTGACGGGCCTTGGTACCACGGGTCATCATTTTTATTTATGTTTTTTATGAAATACTATGCTTAGAAATGCAGGTTAGGGCAGTACGAACTTTTGTTGTTAGTTTACAAAGGTTTATTTTATGTGTTAGAAAGTAAAGGGAATGCAATAAGCAAGGAAATATGATATTAAAATTTGAAATGTAGTTCGTTACCTGCGCGATGACAGCTGACGAACAAAACACAGCACAAACACTTTAAAGTCACAAATTTTAATGTACTGAATATGACGTTAACAGTACAAATGTCTATATTAGAGACTTTTACACAAATTACACCAAATTTTACAATTAAAAACAATAAAATTTAATTAATTTTACGGGAGAAGTTTTAAAGACGTTTATATGCTAGTGTTGCCACAAAAAAAAAAAAGAAGGAGAAGGGAAGAATCATATTGGCAATGGAGGATCTTAACACTAGACACCTAGGTTATGTAATGTGTGCCTACAGCTTAAAGCTAAAAGGCAAAAAATTGTTATTTCAAATCTTTTTACTATAGAAATGTTAAAGAAGAATGATTTATGTTCTTCAGCTTTACTTAGCTTCACGCTGTATCCCGCATGTAGTCAATACACTCCGTTCTCCATTTTCTGTCCAATTTTCTTTACTTTGTATATTGCAGAATTCAACACCGTGCTGAAATCGCTTTGTTTATATTTTGTTTTAATATGAACATATGAAGTATACCTATATATATATATATATATATATATATATATATATATATATATATATATATATATATATAAATTTTAAATACTTAAGGTTCCCTTGAGTGGAAATTGGATCCACAACTATCGCAGTCTGATGTTGTCCCATTACGCCACGATGGCTTCTACATTATTATTTAAAATATATTGGTATGTACATCTTTTAAGAAAAATAAAATAAGAAAAACGAAACATAAATAAGCGTTTTATTGCTACATTAACATATTTCCTAAATAATATGAAACATACCCATAAACTATTTAAAAAGTCCGCCGTTCCATTAAATAAATATCGCGAACATCAAACGTAGTTATAGGTAATATGCTATTTTCATAACATGTTTTTTATATACTAGCGGCTCCCGTGCGGCTTCGCCCGCTTAAACTATACAAATATGTATTTAATATTATTTAAGTGTATTTAATGAATATTTTTTTAATTATTTTAGTACGGTATACTGTTATACGCTTAATACATCATAATTGCATTTTTTTGGCATCTAATTTGATTTAATTTTACCCTTAAAGATCGTCGTTCGAGTCGTATTTAATTAAAAAAAATCTAGGTAAGTGTGTGTGTGTGTTATCATATAAATAACTATATGCACTTGAAAAAACAGTGATTTTGCAGCAAACCACAAACGGATACTTCAATTTTATTATATGTATATATGATACATATTATATTTTTATTAAAAGTATGTATTTATGTTAATTTAATCAAATAACTAACTTTTATTAACTTCACCTCGCATTAGCTAAGTGCTTGAATATAATAAATCCATTTTTTGTAAATGATTTAAGTTTGTAATTTAATTTTTTTGAATTCATGCTATAGCGCGCGTGAAGCAAGGTAGAGCTAGCAAGGTAGAGCTAGCAAGGTAGAGCTAGCAAGGTAGAGCTAGCAAGGTAGAGCTAGCAAGGTAGGCACAACTGTCACGGTCCCTAGTTAAAGTATTGAAATTGGAAAATTGCAAGCATCTTTTATTGATGTTCTAAACTACTAATAAAGGTAGTTTTTGATTACGAAACATTTAAAAAACGCATAAATAACATTTTTTTTTAATTATATTTTGAAAAGAAAAACTATAAAACTACACTTACTAGTAGTTTAAAAAAGCGATAATAACAATCGCGATTTTTACCTCTCGATAATTTAACTAGGGACCATCGAAATATTTTTTTTGTATTTTTAGTTTCGTATCTCTCCACTGGTCAGATGTCAGAGCTCAGATCTACTGGTCGGATTTACTTTTGGTTTATTTTGTATAAAAGCTACATTCTTCACAGAAACTTACGAGCGAAAGTTATTCCATCACCAAGGAAATTTAATGAAGATAATATAGGCATAGGCTCGAGTCCCCCGAGGGGCGCTTTTGCTGCCGATAGTTTCGTATATTTTAAAAACTCCTCCATAGGTGCCGTAATGATCCTACATAGTATAGGGAACGAGCACGTTCTGTAGGTGGCAGCACTAAATCGACAAACAGACACTATGTGGATGGTAAAGAAAACTTATGAGACCTGTTGTGGAGTTTTAAATTATATAAACAAAGTTTTCTCCTCAATTATATTATTTTTGAGTATAATAAAAGTTATAAAATGTGGGTTCCGGTCTGTCAATAATGATCGTCAGCGTGGCTAAAATATGTCAAAAGGTCAAAAGCTCTTGGAGCTCTTCTTAGCTTGTTGTATTCGACGTTGATATTATTCAAATCTTTGTAATTTTTTTAACCAATTTTTGTGGATTATTTTCTTTACCAGACAAAGTTGTAGGGACGTATGACGGATGTAAAGCATTTTCTGATTTTTAATTGCCAATAAAGTGAGCATTACATATTACTGTATTTCTAGGTGATTCGGACGTTTATTGAAAATTGATTGAATAATAAATAACTGATTGTATTAATTACAAAATTTACTTTCACTACTAATATTATTGGTTATTTTAAAATATTCAAAACTTATAGTTATAGTAGAATTGTTTATTTATTACATTTATATTTTTTTTGTCATTTTCACATAACTATAGCATGAGAATACAATATTTTTCCAAGATTAATAAAATTTTATGCTATTTGATATATTTTATTATAATTTTTCGTGGATGAATTGGTAGAGCCAGAAATGCAACAAGGCATACTTGTTCTAAATTGGAATGTCAACTATCAATAAACTAAAAGACTCGGATTGGAGACACCAGTCGGCACCTTCGTTGTGCACGTACCCTATACATATACACACGAGTATCTGATATTATCAATACAGTGGTGATGGCAAATGTCCCCTCGAAAAGACTCCATTGTATTGTCCATAACTTATGATTAAAAGGTAATTTATATTGTGAATATTATCATATAATATATTATTGTTGTTTTAGAAAAAAATATGACTTGGGCCGTCACACGTCGTAGCGCAGCAGTATCTGACTGTAAACGTGGTAGCTGTGCGTTCGATTACTACGTGATGGTAACAAGACAAGGCGACATTGAGCCGCGCTTTTCCTCGTTACCAGAGCGAAGAAATGAACATATTAAATATTTTATTTTCTTGAGTGGAAATCTAACCCACAACCTGAATATTTATGCCCAGAATATTACTAAACCAAGTTCCTAAACATAGGAAATGCATTCCACACAGGACGCCACAAATATAGAAATAAGTATAAAACAGTATTTCTGTTGGGTTCAAAAGACCAGATAATCTGTTGTTTTTGATGCTTATTCAATAAATAATGATAAATTCCAAGTTTCATTAGAAAACCTTGAAAATTCCAACAAAAACAATTGAAACTAAATACAAAATTGATTTAAGCATTGACATTTTATAAATAGTTTTCGTATGAAACAAATGGTTGCCCGCGGTCTACTCGTATACTGTAACTTGAGACGGCAATAGAGATAAGATCGCCACCCAACGAGGTGCAGGTGTCCGAATATCCTTTACCTGTTATAATATGAATAATATCTACCGAATATGTCGTATCTTATATATTTAGTGAAGTCGATGGTTTTGGAGGCCAGTCGTAGCGCAAGGGCACAAACTGTGACTATAAAATCGACTGGTCGCAGGTTCGATCCCCACTCGAGGAAATAAAATATTTATTTACATTTGTATTTGCATTTCCTCGCTCTGGTGTCGAGTCGGCGTTGAGTTCCGCCACTCAACACGCAATGCCTTCAGAAGTCGGCGGAAAGTGGGGAACTGTGTGTTTTAATACCAAGTTCCCTCTGCTTACTCTGCTGTGTGCGGGATGCATCGTGAAGCTGTCGTTGGTTGTGGTTCCCCACTTGGGAGAATGATTATATTTCGTTTATTCTCATTTTCGCGTTCTGGTGGTCAAAGCGCGGCGTTTAGCCACCATTAAGCGTGCAATGTCTAGGACATTGGATGGAAAGTAAGCGAAGTGTCTCAACACTAGGATCCCACTGTCGGCTCTGCTGTGGGGGTTTTGTTGCCTATCCAGATTACAATGTCTCAAAAATGGATAAAATGTAAAAAAAAGCTTTTAACTATAATTAAAAAATATGACAAAAAACTATATAACGACATACAGCCTTTTCGATACTCTTTCTCTCATACTCAATGACCCATAAGTAAATAAGCTGATATTCAAGAAATTCAATAAAACTATGACTAAATAACAACTTGTTTTTAAAAGAATACATTAGAAAAAAATATCTTAAATAAATATATTATCATATTACCATTCTAATCGGCCGTGTGTTACTTTATTTTATCTGTAATTATTTAAATCATCAAAGAAACGCCGATTCTGTCTGAATATTTTACATTTTGATGCTTAATTTATTAAATCATTTTTTTAACCTCCAAGCTGTATCACACATCTATTAAAATAGGCTGTGGGAATCTAATATTATATCCAAACGTAACAAACGAACGTAACGTAACGAAAAAACGTCCGTTTCCTAATTTCCGTACAATTTTCAGAACATTAGGTGTTGAGTTGGAACTCTACACTGCGTCGCTGCGCCACGACGGTTTTCACGTCATAAAATTATTAGTTCATGTAATAAGCCGACGCCTTGGGCATATTTCACCGAAATATGCCCAAGGTGTACTTAAAGTGAAGAACTCTACATTTCTTAATATATGATAAATGTCACATGTATACCAATATACATTAAACTCATAACCAACACTATGCAAACAAAACCAAATATTATTAATACGCTGTATTCCGTACTTAGCATGGTAGGCAGAAGGAAACTAGCTACCTAGTGTTAAGACACTCCATTCCCATTAAGACACTTGCGTCTGTCTCCACCAAATTCTAGAAGTATTGCATATTAATTAACGAAACTCAACTCCGCGCTTTTACCTAATTACGATGATGGCCTCAAACAAATAACTTATAAAACTATATTTTCAAAGTACACCAGGTACCTAAGCAATGCAAAGCAAACGCAACGTCGCCAATTAACAAACAGCAGTTTTAAGTAATTTTAAGTAAGCAATTAACAGTTTTTGTGATATTTTTCCATTAATGAGCTCAGTTCAAAGGATCGCTAGTGGAGGTAGAGTCGCCGCGCTCGCTGCCGCGCCGCCGCACCGCCGCGCTATCGACGCCGAGATTACCATGACGCGACGAGATGCGTTTTGCATTCTATTGGAATTGAAATAGCCTATCTTACAAAGGTATACGCATGTACAGTTGTTTGAAGCAGATATATTTTTGTTACATCGTTTCTCTTGGAAAGTTGATAAGATGATGATTTATATTAGAACTTAAAATTTTCCTCTTTTCCTTTATTTTTTAAGGCTATTTCAGCGTCCTTCACTCACTCACTTTACTTCACTTAACAAAGTAGACGTAAGAAACTGATTAACCACTACCTTCTGACTACTATAATATATTATACCCGGGATACAGCGGGAACCTGACTAGGCTTAGAACAATTAATCACAGATAACCCCATATCCCACAAAATACTGAATCATACAGCATCTACACACGCATTAAATCGTAAGACGGTACGAGAGTATATTAACGAGGATATTAATGAGGCCAGACCGTTAATTACACGAGCCTTTCAGATTTATTTCGCACTCCACACACCTACCCGCCGTGTGGCTCTAATAAAGTGTGATAGCGCAAGTTGTCTACGGATGCTGCGAATTAGTTAGTAAATTAGGAGATGAATAAAGTGATCTCTATATTTGTAATCAAAGATCGTTGATGAGTTCGGCATTCGATTTTCTTTTTTAGTTTCACGCTATATCCTGCATATATCTGGGTACCTAAAGATAAGAGTTGTTTGTGTTAAGTGACAGAAGACAATGCTACGCTTTGTTTGTACTTACCCTGCCAAATTTAAGAGGTGCCAAATGCTATATTTATTTAAAAAAAGATAAATTAGATCAGCTCTACGCTGTAACCAGCACACTGCAGGGTAATGCAGAGGGAATCTAATATTAAGATATTCCGGTCTCCACTTTCTGCGGAATTCAGAAGGCATTGCGCGTTGAGTGGCGGAACTCAACGCCACGTTTTACTTCCACATCAGAATGAAGAAATTTCTCGAGGGGGATCTGGCCCACAACCAGTCGGGTTTACAATCACATATTTATGCCCCTGCCTGGGCCCCCTGACTGGCCTCAAATCAAATGTTAATTTAAAATAGTGCATAAAATAAATTAAATTAATAAAATAAATATATTTAACAATTTTCACACTTTTCTATAAAGTGACACATACGTTGATATGGCAACCCGCTTTGTAAGCCTCAATTCGTTCCTATGTTTTGTCCATAGTGACGCAATAAGACTGCGACTGACTGAACAAAAACGTGATGCTTGTTGATTCGAACCCCACTCAACGGATTCGGATGGGAAGAGAGAATCAGAGTTTCGTAATACTAGGTGCCCTCTACCATCTCTGATTAAGCGGGGTACAGCGTGAAGCTGTTCATAATATTTATTTTTTAATATAATACAGATTACATCACTGCCACACTCAATATTCAGATCCATTGTATACATAACAATATGTAAACTATATCCTAGATTTCGACATCCTGACAAATAATTAGAACTAACCCTTTTACCGCACAAGGGATTAAACTCCCTACGACTTTCAAACTAACGATCAATTTCGCTTATACGTATTATTCAATCATATATCTAAGCAAATGAAAATTAACTCTATTTCAATATATCTAGGGTTTAATTTAGATTATGTAAATTTATGTCTTAATATGGTAATTCCTGGTGACGGTATTAGTTTGTAATCAGCTAATTTAATCGTGGCGAAATATACCGACAGCAATTTAGGTAACTATCGGAGCTTATGACTAACATGGACCAGACTAGGCATTTCATATTGTGATGGATTTGGTCTTATTGGTAATAAGTAATAAGGAGTAAAAAAATCACTCTGTCCTTGGCTCTACTTCTACAGAGCGATATTGGGACAGTTTGTGTGTATGCGATGGTTTTGGGTTCAATCATGTTCAGAGGAAAAGTTGTATTGCAATAATTTCATAAATTTCAGTTTGGACAATTATAGGGTTTTTGTTAGAATTGAATTGTGAACAATAGAAAGTGAAGCATTTATATCTAAAAATATGAAAATTCTAATATCTGTCAAAAAAGTATTATAGTTTTAAATAGATTTTGATTTCTACTTCTTATTCTTTGTGTGTAATAACAAAATATAAAAAGTAATAAATTGCAGTGAAAATACGCATAATTGTAGCCAAAATAAATATACCTAGACGAGACGTTTGCAGGCGCCAGCGGCGATAAGATAACTAATGTCAAACATCAACCAAATGTGATGGCAGCTAAAGTATTATTTATATTTTTCTGTTTTACATAAACGTAATACCAGCATATAAAAGGGGTGGGCAGAGGGAACTTGGGAACCTAGTGTTATGACACTCTATTCCCATAAAAACCCTTTCGTTTCCCACTTTAATCGTAAAAAGTATTTTACGATTATTGAAATTGGTAGGTTCCAGTAGAAATTATAAAAATATTAAAATAATACTTTTTTTTTCTATTAATCCAATATTGTATTCTATTCTGCGTTTTAGGACAGCATTATGACAGAGTATTCAAGTCGCAGTGACTAAAGAAAACTATGTAAACACAAAAGAAATTTAAGCATACTCACAGAACAAAACTATCTTTTAATGAATATTAAAATATATATAAAAAATAGTTTAACAACCGAGTGAACTCACGATAACGGGAGGTTAATTTGTGAATAAATCTCATTGAGTGTACTCCGTAACCTCTAGATAGCGGGCGTAATTCATATTTATAATTCTATATTAAATGATAAACATTTGCGATTTCGCAGAAAACAGTTCTATAAACATCTTTAAAAGAATAATATAAATATAAACTATAGGTAATATTATAAACTAGCCTTTTCCTTGTCAAATGTATATAACGATTTGTGTATCGACACATCTCTAGTTGTACAATTGAGTACACCTTTCTCCATAAATAGACTATAGCCCCTTTTTCATAAAAAAAAATCTTTGATTATCGCATTTAACCTAACAAATATTTTACTTTTATAATATTAGTACAGTAGTATAGATATGTAGTTATTAGTAGAGTACAGTAGAGTAGTAGAGCCGTAGAGATAATGGCTGCGCTTCTGGATTTTAATTTTACCTATTTACTTTCAATTACGACTTTTTTATTTAAGCATTTTTTTTCATTGACTTAACGAACTAAAAATATTATAATATATAACACTTAAAAAAAATCTGTCTGCACCTTTTCCTCGTTTTATCTGTGTCTTTTTAATTTATTCTAGAAAAAAATATATCATTCAAAACTTACAAAAAACTACTAAAATATATACTTATAAATCTCTTTCGTAACAAATTACTTAATTTAAGGATTTAAAAACGGATATAAGCTATATCTAATTAATAGACACTAAACGAACCCATTGTTCTATCCACACACCTTATAGTGTCTCATTTCTCTATAGAAAATCAATGATAACATCCAATCAAATCACTCCACCGCAAACACTGATTTCTAATCACCGATAACCGATAACCAAAAGCTCATAACAAAGATATACAAATGATAATTGCGAACCAAAATTTGCCTTTTCATTAGGCATTTCAATCAATTCCCCAGCATCCCGGGCTCCAGCGCCACAAAGCGGTCACTGGTTCTGCTGATCGATGTATTGCCCCATTTTCGTTTCACTATAGAAGTATTGTTGGTTGGTTACTTGGTCGGTTTTACCTTTTGTTTTCTGTTAACGCATGGTGTAGGTTTTTGGAGTAGGTTGATAGGAGGATGGATTAGGAGGCTAGTGGAAGCTGTAAGTCGTTGTTTTCAATTTTTTACAATAGTACAGGAATATGAGTGTTGTTGTAGGAACAGGAAAAAAATCGATGCTAATGAACCTATGATTTCATTTGCTAAAGTGCATTAACATAGTTTAAAAGCGGACGCAGAGCGGAGTTGAGGCCAGTCATGGCGCAGTGGCATAAAGTGTGACTGTAAGACCGACTGGTTGTGGGTTCGATCCCCACTCGAGGAGGTGAAATATTTACTTAAATATATATTTCCATTTCTTCGCTCTGGTGTCGAGGCAAAGCGCGGCGTTGAGTTCTGCCACTCAACACGCAATGCCTCCAGAATTCGGCAGAAAGTGGGGAATGGAGTGTCTTAACACTAGGTTCCCTCTGCCTACCCTGCTGTGTGCGGGATACAGCGTGAAGCTGATTGATTTTTTTTTAAAGCGGACACATGTTCAAATGCGCAAGTTCACTCAAAATAATATGTACATTTACGACATAATAAATGTAAAAATACTAATAATGTCACCCAGTAATCATTTTAATATGCCAAATTGTTTTCGATTTTATTAAAATACAATACAGTATGGTAGTTAATTATTTACCGATTACAATTTACAATTCGAAGAAACAGTCACCGTCTCACTTGCGTGCATATAAAGCTCGTCAAAACAAAGCTTGCACGTGCTGCTTCGATGGCTAAAGCACTTAAATGAACCATTTAAGCGAACATAGGTTCAAATCTCACTACATAAACAATATAGGGAATGCTATTATATTTTAATTTTCATCAAAATATGCGCATGTTTGTGTAGAGTAAAAAAGGGAAAAAGTATCTATTTTGAATATAATGTATTACGATTTTGGACACTCAATTCTCAACTTTTTATCCAATTATGAGATATGACTGTCCCGCGACTGGCCTCAATGTCTGGTTAGATACGTCAAAACAATTGACATGACGTAATATAACCTATAGCTGTCTTTTAAAATGCTAAGAAACTATCAAATATAAGAGGACTGATTTAAATAATATCATTCCCCCAATTAGAAATTGAACCGAGGACCAATCTAAACAGGCACAGTCTAGAGTCTAGAGTCCAATTACAAATTACGATTCGTCGAAAAGGTCACCATCTGAGTTCCTCGCATAAAGCTCGCCAAAACAAAAGCGAGCACGTGCTGCGCTATATCGAGAGCTTCCTGGACGTTGTTTACAAATAATTTGCGGAGCTTTGAATCGGTGAAGGCAAACAGAATTAAGTTAACGTCGCGGTCAACGGTTTCCCTTTGATATTCTTGGTATTGCGGTATGGGACGTAGTGTAATGAAACTAGCTGTTCCAGCCATACATACCCGTACATACTAGTTGTGTTTTTCTTTATATTATCCAATCATCAACGACGCGTGATCCGTACTTTTTGCTAACTTTTAACAAAAATATTGATTTTATTTATCTATTTTTGTTTTATAACTTCAACTAAGATTAGAAATAATAAATAACTATCTCTATATATTATAATGTAATCACTTTAAGCTGCCTTTCTCTACATCCAAAGAACTAGCCTAATATTATTGTAGTAACTGTTAACTCGTAGATATGTATGTGCAATTATATTATACGTTAGGCTATTATAGCGAAATTGTGAAAAGACTCGTAATGGAACCTTTATTTTATTAATATTTTTTCTCTTACAGATTAACTTTCGTCGAAATTCTTTTAGCGTCACTTAATGGGTGAAAAACAATGATTGAAGTATAAATTGTCTATAATTCTAAGTTGACTACACAAAACTCCTCAGATGATTGTATTTTTGAAGATACCTTTACCATAACTTTTACCGATAGTTTTAGCTTATCCTCCTTTAATCTCACAAGAAGTTTTTTTGATTAAAATGTTTGTTAAAATCTTCAAATGTTATACAGTTATGACGAAAAAATTATAAACACGTTTTTTTAACCCTAACACTAGGAACAGGCACACATTTCGGTTGTAAATGACCAAAAACTACATCATAATTAATTAATCAATTCTCAATACTCCACTTGTCCATTAATTAATAATTCTATCACATCAGGCCCACAAAAAGAAACAAAAACTTTAATATAAAACCAAGCCTAAATAAATATAAATGAGTGGGTGGGTCCAAAATTGATATTTATCGTCCAAAAACGGTCCCCCGTTGAGGGACAGATGCTAAGAAAAAGTGAAAAAAATGCATTCCCATGTAACGGTACTGGGAAGCTTTTTTATTATTTAATCATTTGTGGAATCCATGGTGGCACAGCGGTATAGCGTCTGATTGTAATGCGACGGTTATGGGTTCGATGATCAGTCGTGGGAAAGAATTAATTTCATTTTTTCACCCGACAAGACAAAGCGCGACGTTGAAACTTACTACTTACATATATAATACCTTGAAAATTGGACTGTAAGTGAGGAACGGCGTATTTCCGATACAACGTGAAGGTATACTAAAAATAAATATTATTTTTAGACAGCCTCAAAACACTTAGTTTTAATAATAAAAAAAGCTTCCAACCAATTTATATAAAACTAGTGGGCGCGCGCAGCTTCGCCCGCTTATTTGCACCCTTAGGGGTGAATTCTAAAAACACCACGATACACGTGTTCAATAAAATATTTTCAACGCGCGGCGTTGAGTTCTGCCACTCACCACGCAATGCCTTTAGAATTCGACGGAAAGTGTAGTGTCTTAACATAAGTGGAGTGTTTTTAACATTTTTAAAGTTTTATCCCACGCTTAGGAAAGATAAATACTTATTTAGAAAACGTATGAAAATTTTAACGTAGCGGGACTCGAACCCGCACTTTCTGGAAACCGATCGTCTACCGATTTAACTGGTCGATTTCCAGAAGGTGCGGGTTTGAGTCCCGCTACGTTCAAAATTTTTATACGTTTTCTAAATAAGTATAAGTGGAGTGTCTTAACATAAGGCCACGAATTAAGGACACGAAGTGAAGCTGAAAAAAAATTGAAGTAGGTATTAAGTAGGTATTAAATTATTAACTATTATACTACAATATTTTAACAAGTTAACTTTTGATTTTCATTTAAATGCTAATTTACCATGTCCCCGAAGCTCTCATTTGCATATATTCGACTGAACCAAAAATCGCGAGCGAATTTAACAATATATAAGTTTAAAATAAAACGATGATGTACCGAAATAGACAATATGAACTCACAATGGTATCAGTATATCAATTACAGTAAATATTATATTTATTATAACATATTTAAGACCTACGTGGCACAGTGTCTGACTGTAAATCTCACGGCTGCAGGTTTGATTCCCACTCGGGGTTATAAATTTCCATTGCCTCGCTCAGGTAACAAGTCATAGCGCGTCGTTGAGTTCTTCCATTCAACACGAAAGGTGTCGAAAATTGTTCAGTACGCTGAGTGTTTTAAGATTAGGTTCCCTCTGACTACCCCTCTATATGTAGTATATAGCGTGAAGTTAAAAATAACACATATAAATCCAGAAACATATATACGTATCAAATAACATATAACATGATACACAGTGGAGCGCGTCTCGGGTCTCGAGCGATCGTCAGTGATTGAGATAAATTAATAACACCGCCTCGTTACTTTAATTTGCATACAAATTAATTTTCGCAAAACTTACAGGATCCATCCCTTACTATCTGAAATGCGTTAAAAGCTATTTTGGTTACAGTTATTTTAATATTGGAGTAATAGGTTCAAACTTCAAAGTAGGCATTGACCGTGACCGTTGAGTGTGTCGTGACGCAGTGGCTGACTTCAAACGGCTGTGGGGTCAATTCCTATGGAGAGTATGGCTTAGTTTCATTTTGAAGTTCTGATAAAATGACAAGTTGATTGCCGCCACTTAGCTCGCAATATCTTTAAAGAAACAGAGTGTCTTATCACTAAGTTCCCTCTACCTACACTGCTGTATGCGAAATTCAGTGTGAAGCTAAAGAAACAAGAAGAAACGTTCAATGTGATTTTTTTATTACAATATCCTATTCGGTTGTCCTAGATCGGAACAACCGAACTCTGTCACTATCCACACTATCAAAATTATAAATAAATCAAATAAATCAGCTTCACGCTGTATCCCGTACACAGCAGGGTAGGCAGAGGGAACCTAGTATTAAGACACTCCGTTCCCCACTTTTCGCCAATTTCTGAAGGCATTGGGTATTGAGTGGCGGAACTCAACGCCGCGCTTTCCCCTCGACACCAGAGCGAAGAAATGAAAATATAAATGTAAATAAATATTTCATCTCCTCGAGTGGGGATCGAACCCACAACCAGTCGATTTACAGGCACAATTTGTGCCCCTGCGCCACGACTGGCCTGACAATTATGTTATATTTTTACGTTCTCCGTTTCCGCCGATTTTGAGACATTATGTGTTTGATGGCTAAACTCAATTTTCCATTTTGTGTGCGGCAAATGAAGATAATTGATTTACTTTTTAGAAAACATATAAGAATTTTGAACGTAGAGATTTGAACCTGCGCCTCTTAGAAACCGTCCAAGCGCTCTAACCAACTAAGCCATATATTCCCATCGATGACAATTCTCTTCTAAGTTAGGAATAACACTTTAAAATTATAAAAAATATAATTAATTTCCCTAAGTGAGTATTGAACTCACTACAATCGCGTCTAATACCAAACATATTCCGACTGCGCCACGATTGCCTCAACAATAAAAAAGAAGAAAATTACAAAAATATATAAGACAAGGAGAAACCTGACGTTCCAATAGTAGCGCCACTCACTCATCCCTGCAGAACCGGAGTCGGCCATTAATGATCTATTAAATAACACTTCAAACGTGCCGATATTTGTAAATTGGACATTTACTGAGAAGCTGACTTTTTCTGTAATTTAGCTAATATTTAATTAAAGCACTTAATCAAGTGTTTTAGTACTATTTGAAATTTTACCTTTATGCAAATTGTCGCTATGATCAAATAGTATGCTTAAAAATTCCTTTCTCATACTATTATTTTTAATAATATAAGAAAATTTACTCCATTATACCACAACAGTAAAAATACAAGGGCAAAGAGGTAGTCTTTGAAATAAATTATTTTAATTTCTTGGATCTAGTTCTGATAAGAAGATATAGCGCGGCATTAAATTTTGCCATATAACACGTTATGCTCTTAAAAATGGTCGGAAAGTGGAAAAAGGAATGTCTTAACACTAGGTTCCACTTGCTTACCCTGGTATGCTGTAAAAAGCATGAAGCCTTAATTTGGTACTCGGTAACAAAAACAGTTGAACGGATTTGGATATTTGAAAAATAGATTGCTTACAACGATCATTATTAACACGTGGAATATTTTTCATCTCGATGAGTGACACGGCTGTTAATTTATGTCAAAACCATTTTTACCCAAGAAAAATATGTCGTCTTGCAAAAAAACATCAGCATTGGGATGAACCTAAAAGGCTAAGGCTTGCAATCTTATTTTGAGAAACTTTGGTTTATTAAACGTTTTCGTTACCGATGTTCGGCTGGATAAAACACAGTGTTGGTTTCCGCTAGCCCCACAACATACTAGAAATAGATGGTTTTTTTTTATAATTTAAATTATTCAAAAACCATATAATATACTTGCAATTATTACACTTCTATATATTATATAAATACACCAATATTAATGTTAATACAATAACAGATAGGCACGATTAGAAAATGACCTCATTCTCAAAATACACGATATTAAATATGCCAAATATTGTACATTTCTACCTCGTACCGTTGTTAGTTAGATATAAGACAATGCTGGGTGCCATCAACCCCTATAAAGTACTCAAAATACGAGAAAAATTTAATCATTCTCTACATTTTTACTTAATTATCTTAAAACAGTAATATTTATAATTACGAGTACATATGTATGTCAAGAAGAACTGGCCTCATTCTCAAAACACACGATATCAAATATGCCAAAATATCGAACGAACCTATATGCTCGTATGTAAACAATTTTAAGAAATGTGTTTAGAAGCGGGCGGCGTCGCCCGGGGAAATCACAAAGTGGATGGGTAGTGACACGGTCGCGCCGATGTTAACATGTTTAAATTTGCAAATACAGAAGTGAAACAGTCGCGAAAACTTCGTAAATTTATATGTAATGTGTATGTATTTATATTACATATGTTGATTATAGATTGTATGTATTTATATTACATAAATATGCAACGTCAGACTGTTATCGCAATGGTTGTGGCTACGATCCTAGTTCAAAAGAATGAATAATTTTCAATATCCTGTATAGACCACTAAACACGAAGTGTCTAAAACTCGGGTAAAAGGCAAAGAACAGAATGGTTTAACACTAGGAATTCTCTACCTACCCGGCTACATGAGGGACAAAGCGTGTATCCCGCGCACAGAAGGATAGGTAGAGGAAACCTAGTATTAAGACATCCGTTCCCCACTTGATGGCATAACTCTGGAGGCATTGAGTGCTGAGTGGCGGAACTCTACGCCGCGCTTTGCCTTGCCACCAGAGCGAAGAAATAAAAATATTAATTTAAATAAATGGTTCATTTAATCGAGTGGGAATCAAACCCACAACATGTCACGCTTACAGTCAGCCTTTGTGCCCTTGCGCCTCGACTGGCCTTCTGATGTTAAAACATTTCATTCTCCACTCTCTGTATTAATTTTTAATGACAGCGTAGATGGCAAAAGTCACTCAAAATTCAACTTCACGCTGTGCGAAACCGTATCGTGCTGTAACAACAGCGACTAAAAAACAATATGGACATAATTTATCTGTGCGGAAACCAACTGTCAAAATACTTACACAATATATTTAAATAGTTTTATTGCATATGATCATATACCTACACGTACCTATAGAGACGTGACTTGGTAAATCTTTTAAGGCTTAAGTATGAAAAAATATACCTGTCCTGTACAAGTGTATTTTTTATGCTTGCTATGGGATTGTTACTTAAAGAAAAATAAGACTATCACCCAACATATATAATTTTAAAATTAGAATGAAACAAAAATGCGACCGGCACACCGTTTGATTGTTAACCCGAAAGCTGCGAGATCG
This sequence comes from Heliconius hermathena, assembly GCA_013403705.1. NCBI lineage: Eukaryota > Metazoa > Arthropoda > Insecta > Lepidoptera > Nymphalidae > Heliconius > Heliconius hermathena. The sequence continues at coordinate 98,695 of JAAIXJ010000380.1, read as the reverse complement.
ATTCCCAATTGGGAGAGAGAATTATTCTGATTTCGACGCTTTGGCAAAAAAATAAAATGCGGTGTTCAGTTCCGCCACTCAACACGCACGTCTCAAAAAACCTGATACATACAGGATACATACAGCATGAAGCCAAAAAAACATATTATTATTAGTCACAAATTGTACACGAGAAGTTTAGGAAGCACAGAAACGTAAATATGTCATTCATTCCGCCCCGACGCGTCCGCGACAGCGTCTCCAGTCTCCACCCCAAAGGATATTGGGAGCAATAAAACAATCATATATTTAAAAATATTTCAAACAAATGTCGCTGTGCCTTTTCTATTTGTTTTCTTATTGTCGTTCAAATTACACCTACACGTGGTTATTACTTTGGAAATTGAGTATGTGTATATTTTTGTCGTATTTGGATTTTTTTTTCTGTTATTTCATTTACTCTTTTTTAGATAAACGGTTTGATTCACTAGTGATAAGACTAGAAATAAAAAAAAAAAACAATCGACATTTAAGTCAGTTAATAGGTACATATTGATCTTCTGTGATATTTGTTACTTAAATTACTTATTGAATTTGCAAAAAGGTCTATTACTCAAGGTATTTTTTTTAATTTGCGTTTAATAACAAATATTATTTATATATGGAAATTATAATGGTATATAATAAAGTTATCACCACTAGTAGCTTCTTTTATAAATATATTTTTTATTGCTTATAAAAAATATATTAATAAAAGAATCCTGAAAAGGGGAGTTTTCTATGCCTGTACTATTTCCTTTTTTTGTTACTCTTTTCGAAATAATCACATAAAGATAAAACAAAATAATTCAAAAGTGACACTTAAGTCGAGTTAGCATCGAGTTCCCCCGGTACCGGCGAAGATGACAATCACTTCCTCAACGAGGCGTGAGGGATGTGGCCGCGCTTATTGAATTCGAACGCTTTGTCCTAATCACGCCACCCATCGCATATTTGTTTAGTGTTATTTGTATTTTTTACCTTCCCATCCCTGCCCTCGCCTCAGTTACAAGGAAAAGGTTGTACTTTAGATATTATTTATCATATTTGTGATAATAGATTTAGTATAGTTTTAAACATTTGTATGTATTGTTGATCTTATAGTTATGACGCGGCGTAGAGTTCCGCGGGTCCGCCACTCGCCACGCAATGTTTTAAGAAGTCTCTCGCTTGTTTTTATGCGGTAAGTAAGAAGAAAGGGGTCTTGTCACATTCCATTCTCCACTTTTAATAATATTTAGGTAAATTGAACGTCGCATGGCATGTTTCATATTTAAAATAGGCTCGTCGGTACAGCGTCTGACTATGAGGGCATTAATTGTTGGTTTGATTCTTACTTATTAAATATTTTAATTTAGATTTCCTCGCTCTGATAACAAGGCATTGCGCGGCGTACGCCACTCAACACGCAATATTTAGGCAGTACGTGGCGAACAGAGTAAGTAGGTTAGGTTACCGAAACCGGAATGGCAGAACTCAACGTCTTTTGTCTTGAAAGAGAAAATAATGAATTTGCCAAAATGAACATCGAACCTACAGCCGATTCATTGACAGCCTGACGCATAAATAAAAGGCAGCCAATAAAGTATAATAGAATTGAATACCACCGGTGTTAGTTACCGAGTTATGAAATATTTCGCCCACAATAAGAGTGAAACAAGCGACCACTTGAACGACACCAACCAACTATTTATAATATGCAATTAATCTCAACAGAAATCTGCATTCGGAATGTTCCTCATAAAATATACACATGTACCTTCGTTTAAGGTGTTTTAAAATCGATAGCTATACTCTATTCGTTATACATTGCTTCTTAATTTTGATGTACATATATATTGAAAATACTATTTATTTTTTGGAAATGGGTGATGTGGAGAACTGACTGACTGTAAATACAACGAAAGTTGTGAGTTCAATTTCCACTCTGGAATTAAACATTTTCATTTAATCTTATAAGATCATTTTGTTGACGTCTGTTCGTCGGTCAAGACCAATTATTTCGAGATCGCGCAAACATATCAAGCTGACATTAATATCAGATATTCAGCTCTACGATTCTTTGGAGCATAGAAGAAATCAAGCTCAAGTCAACAAAATCAAAAGATACGACTATTTATACATCATTTTTGCCAAAAGAATCCTAAAAATGGTAATTCGTACGGAACTCTCTGTTGTCATGTCTAACTCGCAATTGACTAGTTTTTTTTTGTGGCTTTAAATATGACACTTTGATTTATTAAGAAATCATATTTGATAATGTTTCAACAAATAATATTTATACTTATCGCTTACAATCAAACACACTCTGTCTGACACTGGCACAAGTGTATGACTGTAAACGCGACGTTTGTAGGTTCGATTCCCACTCGAGGGAATGAAATATTTAATGTTTTAATTTCTTCGCTCTGATGACCAGGCAAAGCGCGGCACTCCACACTTGAGAATTCGGTAGAAATTGGGGATCAAAAGTGTCTGAATAGAGAACGGAGTGTCTTAATACTAGATTCAAAGGTTTTTCATACCCTGCAATATTCTAGATATCCTGGAATATCGTGAATCTAAAAAAAATATATATTTAAAGACCAAACAACGTACTACAATTCAATGTATACAAAACGACATGTATTCTCAAAATTTTAAGCATAGTAAGCACCGTCTCGAAACACGTCTCGACCCCCGTGTGCCCACGCGAAACTATTGTCCTCCCATCACCTTACAATCTTACAAAAACTTTAAATCGTTCCAAAATAAGCTTTATTTTAAACCAATAAGAGCTTACAGAAAAGCTCGTAAACCGTTGTCAAGTTAACGTATAACAACTTTATAAATATATCGAAATAAATCAACTTTGAACTCTATTTATATAGTAATAAGGATTAATAGGCAGTCTTTCGCAAAATAAACAGACACCCGTTGAACATAAATATGGCGTTAAATAAATCATTGGAAGTACGTTCAGTGACTTTGAAATAACGATGCTCTTTTTTAACTCTTTTTTTTTTTGTGAATAAAATGTACCTGAGAACGAATGTTTGTCTGATTGCATTTGAATTGGACAGCTTTTGTGGCTAATATGATGGAAATAGTATAAGAAAATACTTTTATAAAAATCAAAGTTTTCACTCCACTCAATTTTTAACACATTAAATGTTAAGTGGCGGAACCTAACGCCGCTTTTTATCATTCCGTCTATGCGCGGGGAAATAAAAATAATCGTTCTTCCGAATGGGAATCAAACTCACTATCATTGCGCTGTCTCACTACGCCCCACTAAATGTTTAAGCAAATAATTTATATCTTATAAGTCGATATTGGTTAATATTAGAGATTTAAACGCGGCCATCGCGTTCTGTTATAAAAGTGTAATAATAAGGCCTTACTTTAATCTATACTCTATACTCTTATTATAAAGCTAAAGGTTGTTTGGTTGAATGCGCTAATCTCACGAACTACTAGGTCAAATAAGAAAATATTAATTATTTTTTTGTTTTAGACTGTCCATTAATGAAGGAAGGCTATAGGCCATATTACAGAATACAACTTTTAGCTACTTTCATTTGACTATGGGCGGAAGCCAATCTAATAAAATATAAAGCTAAAACAGTTACATTTGAAAACATAGAAATTGTCTTAAAAGATAAAACAAATCGTAAGTTTGGTAGAAGTTACAATGGAGTTCGTGAAATATGGCCACGATTACTTAAAACGAACTAAATTGAACACAACTTGTTTAATGTTCGAAGTTAATATCGATTTTTAATGTAAAATACGACAATTTGATGATCTGGTATAAAGACAAAGCGCGGCGTTTAGTTCCGCCACTAAAGAACCGACTGTCTTAACACTATATTCTCTCTACTTACCCTGTATGCGGGATAAAAACATAAATCTGAAAAAGCCAACACTAAAGTATTTGCCGAAATTTCATAAATGATTGCTGTGTATTTATAATATCTCTTATCGATTATATAATATAATATTGAGTATATAACTCCCTTTTCCTCCTCCGTTTCGGAGTGACTGGCAGACAACGTACAGACGAAACTACTGGACTTAGAAAGTTGAAATGTAGCATGTAGCCCACCTTAGGGAGTAGAAAGAATTTGTCTAAATTCCTGCGGGAATAGAGAAGAATGTTATTTTCTATTTTACTTTTTAAAATCCACGTAAGCAAAGTTACAGACGAAGATTAATCTTAGATAAAGATTTTTTTCTCGTATATCATAAATATAAAACTCTATCCATCTCTATCTAGATTCTAGACTTCTAGAGTATATATGCGAAACGACTCGTTAAAACGACAGTATAATTGATCCAGTATCAACAGACTTCTCGTGTTTATCTTTGTAAAAATATGTATTTTTTAACCGACTTCTATAAAAGGAGTAGGATATCAATTCGACAGTATGTTTTTTTATGTTTGTTACCTTAAAACTTTTGACTGGGAGAACCGATCTTTATAGTCATTAATCGATACTAAAACAGAAACAAAGATTTTTAAAATCTTTATATATTAGTCTGTCTTTCTGTTCTTACTGAAAGACAGAGAAGGTTATGGAAGTAAAATAGTTTTTTTAAGTTAAGACAATGAAAAAAAAATCTAAATGTTCGTAATAATAAGAAATATTAGTTCAACATTATTTCCTCAAGGTGGTGTTCGATAACGCGATACTACCACGCGCATAAAAATCCTGTGTAGGGTTTCCAAATTAACTATGTGGGCAACAAAACTAAGAATTAGACCTATGCTAATAAAAAAAATAATATTATATAAGGTTTTTAAATAAATTGATTATAAATAGATAAATATATAATTTAATATTCGTTGGTAAATAGATACAATATTACAAGATGATAAACATTGAATGCTAATTTTTTTTGTATGTATCCTGCACATAGCAAAGTAGGCTAAGGGAATCCGGGAACTTAGTGTTGGCCGCCTTATTTTACATTATTTATAAATATCAGACAATACTGGCCAGTAATGTCTACATTTTTTTTAATTATTACTATAGTATAAATATATTATTACAAAAATCCATCCATCATCTCTTGTAAACCTACATACGCTGAGAATCTCACAGGTAATAAAATTAAACTAATATTTTAGTCCAAGTAAAATTTATTCATCACTTTAAATTTCGCATATGGTAACCCCAGTCCAATGACATTTATTACCAACCATTTAGGAGTTATGGCGGAACAGCAGAACTCCTTTGGTTTATTGGCACCACTCCAGGCAGTAAAGGAAACTACGATCTGAACGTCCGATATTAATTCATACGTCTCAGCTAAAAAACATCGTATTTCTCCGATAGTGTCCTTTAATGGGCTGCGTTGGCGTGAATTCAAATTGAATATGCAAAATTTGCCATTTCGAGTGAAATATTTTGTTTTGATCTTGATATTTTATGAAAATTGAGACGGATTTAAACTGCTTACCCTTAGATTATGATTTTCAAATTCAAATAATTTTCCACCAGTTCACTAAAGTTAATGCCTCAGACCTGAGAAGAACCGGCGCAAGAAACTCAGCGGGACCTATTTTTTAAAATCAATTTTAAACAAATACATATTTAATTATCTGTGACAATGATACCTTTGAAACAGACTGGAGCGAGCATTTCATTCCCAAGGCGTGTTATCATTTACAAAATCATTAATTTGGTAATAACCTTTAACACACAAACGTCTTTTCACATTTTGTTTAAATCATGATATAGAAAATTCTCTGACGTTTTATAGGAAGTTGTAAAAGCGTACACATTGAATATTGTATTGTAATTGTATTGTATCCCATAAAAGAATTGCGGATTCGATGCCAACGAGTTACAGGTGCACTAAGATTAAGCCTATTCCTGGTGTTAATATTATGAACATCACCAATTTTGGTAAAATTATTAATGTTTTTTTTTAAATACATAACATTTTCAAAAATATATTGAGATGCAACTGTCAATATATTAATTTCTTTAAACTTTTGCCTTAATGAGTCTTTAGGACCTAAGTTATAGATTGCACGAACAGCTTCTGCAGGACAGGCCGCTTCTGCAGGACAAATATTGGTATAAAATATATGTATATATATGGTATAATACCGGCTGCATTACCCCAAAATAAAATCTCAAAATCCCATTCAACTAGTTACTGTAAAACATGTATATATATATTAAAAAGAGAAAAGAACCAAGAATAGACCCTTGTGGGTGGTGGGATTAGGTTATCTATATATTAGGTTATATATTTAGATTAGGTTATATATATGAGTACTGACTAGTTTACAAGTACCTATGAATGCAGACTAATATAAATAATATAATAATATTTTTATTTGATAACATGTAATAGATTATTATAATTTGTAAATTAAACAAAAGAGTGTTCTATCAGCCATACAAAATAATAACCATATTTATTGTAATGACAAATATGCACACAAGTGCAGATTTTTTTAGAGACAAAACTTAAAATCACTATAGGAAGAGAGAATCTAGTGTTAAGACATTCCGTTCTCTTTTCCACCAAATTTTCGAGACAGCGTACTGAGCGGTGGAACTCAACACTTCGAAAATATATATTTTTTTGTTAATATAAACGTATAACTATGTAATCACAAAACGTTTTCCCGAAAGCATTATTCATTATGAAATTAAACAAAAGAACAATAAACACAAAAGCAACTGTTGCAAAATATTTTGTGTCAAAATTTCTAAAACAATTTTGACATCTTTATAAACATTGGGACCATTTCGAGAATTAAATAAAGCGTAAACCATTTCTAAAGATTGTAAAAAAACTTGGGTCGCCTGTTGTGTCAACATCCGGGCGAATGGAGTTGGCGGACGCCATATTGTCATTTTTTTTTGCCTCAGAAAGATTTATGAGTAGTGACAAAGTCAATTTTATGGTCGAAGATGCGTAGATACGACACGTTGATCCTGAGAATTGTTAAATACAGAGATGGTATGGGTTGTGAAGGAATTTTACATATTTGGTTTATAAAAATAATTCTTATTATTAATCTATTATTCGTTAATTAATTAATCTATTTATTAATTAAATTTTATATAATAATATTATAGTTTTTTTTCTGTAAACATTGCCTTTTCAAAAAATAGTTCAATAATAAATTACTAAAATAAATACAAAGTAACCATAGTGATCACAGATGAAAATAAATATTTACAACTTAGTTCATTTTAATCACATTACACTTAGGTATTGTTAATCATTTATTTTAATAATATGTGAGGTGCAGCGTTCAATTGTAAGCCCACTGGTTTAAGGTTCAATTCCCACACAGGGGAATTAATGATTATTTACTTTATTTTCCCGTTTCGATAAGACAAAATGCGACGTTGGGTTCTGTCATCCAACACACAATCGAATCCCGAATGTTTTGACACTCTCCCAGCCATTTCGGGATAAAGCAAGAAGCTATAAAATATATAATATTACACAAAAATATATATTTGATACATATTACCAAAAGTATGTAACGCAGTTCATCCGATGTCACTTCCAGGCTACAATGTAAGGCTCAAATCTCGCCTCCCAGAATGCCCTTTTAAGTGAATTTGGCACGGAATTTTATCTCAAATTGTCCTTAAGTAAACAATTTACCTGCCAATTGTGATGAATGGCTTCCTACATTGACGCTCTCTAACAATTCAATAATATACGACAAGACACTTTTCGGTAACAATACAGAAAAAAATACAATAGAATTAGTCACACTATGAAAGTACAGATAGTAAATATATTGAGGAATTAAACGCATCGAAGGACTAATTTGCCATGGTGGCACAGTAGGACAGTAAACATAATTTTTGTGGGTTCAAAATCCACTCAGGGGGATGAACTACATTTACATTTCCTCGCTCAACACAAAACGAGAAACGTTGTGTCATAACATTGGATTTTCTCTGCTGCTCTGCTATATGCAGGATACAGCGTGTAGCTATAAACATCATAGATATATGAATAAACACAAGAAGTAGAAGACCTTCACCTACCCCAATAGAGAGAGAAGTGACTGTCGTTCAAAGTGACATTCAATTTTATGATCCTGTCACAGACATCATTTATATCACGTCGCTTAGACTTATTAAGCCTTAAGTTTTTTCACATTCTTTTTCCTTATTTTTATTATATTAGTATTTTAATCTTATACTTAATTCTACATTAATATTATAAAGATAAATAGATTGTTTGGCTAAACGCGTTAATCTCAGCAACTACTTGTTCGAATAAAAAAAATATTCTGTTATTAGACTGCCCATTTATCGAAGAAGGTTTAACAATATTATTGCAGTCAAAGTTACCTCGGGCACTTGGAAGCCATATATAAAGCTATTATACATACGTACATACCAAAACTAAATAATATCAATTAATAACTTATTTCATCTTAAATCAGCAATATGATACCCAAAAATATTTCCGTATCCAATACCTGCAGATGTAGGTACAGATCATATGTAATGCGACATTCCACATTCACAGCACGACTCACCCCAGCTTTATCTTGACGCGAGGTGAACACGAATACCCCGATATTTTATTAAACGTGTTATCTATTTCCAAATCGTGGTTAAAGATGGCTTTTAAATCAAGTGCTTTATATAGCAATCATTTTAACTGCTCTTTTAAAACTAACTTTAAAACTAACTTTTACCTGTGGCATCGCTGGCCTGGCTTAAATACAAGTGACTAATGGTTGTATATGACACATGACATTTGTAAGTGGTCAGTGTAACTCTGACTGCAGCTACAGTGGATACAGTGGTACAGAGATTAATATGTTATATCTCAAATTAATTATACTGTATAATAAGTACATAACGAATTTTTAAATTCGAATCAGTAGTTTTTGATATAAGCGCATTCAAACAAACGTACTCTACAGCTTTTCAATAACGTAAAAAAGAAATATATACTATAGATTATTTAAATAGTATTTTAAAGGTGCGTGGGTAAAAGAGCGCTATAACACTAGGTTCCTTCTGCCTACCCTGATACATGCGGAATACCACATAAAACTAATTAATAATAAGTTCATAAAAAAATTACTACTTAAGAGCATCAACACTGGTATTACTGAAATATTAAATATTATGTCACCAAACGAATCTCTAAGAAACTATTCGTTTCAAGGAAACGAGCTACTAATATTATCTACAAATATCTCACGTGCTCGCCACCGATTCCGGGAACCACTGGTTTTGTCAGTCTGTCTGTTAACTTACAACAGTTAGCCACACCTGTCGTTTAGAATATGCTTTTCTACTAAAGAAGCTTTTTATATATTTTTTTACTCTTCACTTCACGCGAAGCTTCATATTTCAATTTCATATTTTCCCTACTTTTCACTCAATTATCAAGACGTAGCATTTTGAGTGGCGGAACTAAGCGTTGTGCTTTGTCTTCTTACCAGAGCGATGAATTGAAAATATGTCATATTCTTTCGAGCGGCATCGAACACACAACCGTCGCGTTTACATCACATGATATACTATTGCGCCACGACAGCCTTCCTTATATGAATGTAAGGAAATCGAAGGAAAGTATACGTGATGGTAGTAGGTTCAATCTGTTACAGATTATTTATTAGAATATCTTCACGCTTTAACTCGCATGTAGAGAAAGCAAAATGAAACTTGTGTTAATACATTCCGTTCAGCGCTTTTCACGTAAATTTGAGACATTGGAAGTTGAATGGTGAAACTCTAAGCCACACTTTACCTTGCCAGAGCATTAAAATGAAGACAATTCGTTCCCGAGTGGGGATCGAAGCCCTAACTGTCTTGATCATATTCGGTGCCCCATTGAGCCATGACTGCCTCGTTATCAGACCATTTTCAAAGTAACCCCGTTCTGCACTTCCTGCTTATACGAAAAACTAACAAGCTTAAATCTTCACACCAATTGGACCACAAAATCATCAGTAGTCTATACAAAATTTAAATATAGCCTTAATTTTAAATTCGAAACACCCACGACTAGTCCCGTCCGTCCGTCGGTCCGTCCTTATAATGAATAGATGTGTGATTGTGATAACAGAGACACAGACGAAGCGCGGCGCTAACGATCCCCGCAAAAAACGTATCGACCCCTTTATTTAGTCCAATTAAAGAATGGCGAGGCACGAACGAGCCTTAATCGCCGCGATCTGTCACGAAATACTCAAGCAAAACAATAATGGTTAATTATTTGAAAGAAAGAAAATATTTAAATGTGGTGGTGATGGTATTTCGTGGCGCACTCGGGTAACATCTGACTGTGGATTTGATTTTCACACGGAGGAGTGAATTATTTTCATTTCCTGGCTTTGGTAAATAGGATAAAGCGCGGCGTTCAATTCCGCAAGTTAGCTCGTAATGTTTGTGGGAAACGGAATGTCTTAATACTATATATATTCTATGATATTCTACCCAAAACACAAAAATATATAATATAATATATTCCCCGTATATTGTTTTATTCTCGAGTGGTGTACCAGTAATTTCCGGAAAGTTCCACTATTCAGTTGCTGGCTCCACTATTATTCCGGCTTGATAATATCATCTTATTGTATTGTTGCCGAAGCAATCATCACTTAGTTCATTTTATTACGAAGTAAAAGTCGATCTAAAAAATACCGGTTCAAAATCGAATCTATGACCCACTTGTTAGCTAGCACTTAACCAAGCGTTCAAAAACAAAACAAAAAACATATGCAATTGCTCTATATCTGTTCTAAAATCTAAGAATATCGATCATCTCTGTCCTCTCAATCTTATAGTTCATTATTTTATTCTCGACAGCGGTCGCCTGCACTAGGTGGTAGGTGGTAGGTGGTCCTGCCCTAAGTAAACACCTCGCCCTTTGTTAACAATACGACTCGTATAATCAACACTATTGTGGCAAGTATTCGACCACCGCTGCAGTTACGTATAAAACAGTAGGACACTTTCTTTTCAATGTAATTTTTTGCATGCAATGAACTTATGCTGAAGCTTTGACGTGTTAATTTATAAGCGCATTGGTGGTAAAGTTGAGAAGTACCATACTATACTATATTAGGAGCGCCAAACGCTACAGTAAGTTGAGATGTATGTTTTATGTTTTAGTGCTATTTGAATTTGAGAATTTTTCGTTCCGTATCTCAAGATAAACAAAATAGATGAGGGTTCCGTTTTTTGCTGTCTGTCTGTCTGTCTGTCAGCCCGTCAATCAAGACTATTCACCATCTCGAAATCACGTGAAGGTATCAAACAGAAATTATTATCTAATATCCAGGCCACTTCACATATGATTCCATTTAGAGATTCAATTTCAGACTTTATTCCGCAGAGTAGGCTTGGCAGACGGAACCTAGTATCAAGACATTCCATACTACACTTTACGCCCGAATAAAGACGTAGCGCACATTTTTATGTTACCGGAGTAACGAAATAAAAATACTTAAATTATATTTTCCGAGATAAGGCCAGTCGTGGCGCAGGGGCACGTAATGTGGCTGTAAATGCGGCTGGTTTTGGGTTCGATCCCCACTCGAGTAAATGAAATATTTATTTTATTATAATTTATATTTCCATTTCTTCCTCCACTCAACACGCAATGCCTGGAGATATTGTGAATTCGGCAGAAAGTGGGAACGGAGTGTCTTAACATTAGGTTCTCTCTGGTTACTCTACTGGGTGCGGGACACACCGTGAAGCTGATTTATTTATTTTTAATCATTTCCCCGAGTAGGATGTAACCCACAACCTTCGCGATTACATACAATCAAACGCTGCCTCACTGTGCCACGACACCCTTAAATATTTCATTAAAGACTATATTTAAATTCAGATTACAACAGTTAAATATTATACTTGCCATTTAAATTTTATGTTACAAGGAAATATATAAACCTACACGATACTATTTATTTTATTACAATATTTTATGATACATAAAGTTTCTAGTTTAAATCATAGTCTAATTTTCTTTTTATTTACATTTGAAGCTCACGCTATATGGAGCATATAGCAGAATAGACATAGGGAACCTGGTGTTAAGACACTGTGTTCCCCATGCACCGACCAATTTTACGAGACATTGGTTTGTTTCCTCACCAGAGCAAGGAAATAAAAATAATTCATTCCCCTAAGTTCGAATCGAAGTCACAACCGTCGCGTATACAAATCAACGCTGCACTCTGTTCCACTGCGCTAAGACGGCCTCATTTTTGTAATATATTCAAAACTTCTTCTTAAAATGCATTAGTTTTAAGATTTATAGTTGAAGACATTTATTTTTATAGTTTCTAATATATACTGTATCATAAAAATGCACAAATTTTATAACCCTATACGCCGATTTAAAGTATTCAGTATACAGCAGTGGAACGGCATCTGACTCTAAATGCTGTGGTTTTGATTCCTACTCGGGAAAAGATTATAGCAAAGAACATAATGTGGAGACACGTTAATCCCCACTACGCGTCTAATTTTCGAGACATTGCGTGTTGAGTGGCGGGACTTAACGCTGGTAATGGTAATATATATAGCTTAAATGGAATCATTAGCCCCAGTGGGTATCGAACCCACAACCACCGCGTTACGACCTAAAATAACAATAATTCTTCAAATCTCTCTCAAATGATATGACATTTATTTGAATTAGCATCCCTTATGATCATTGCAAAATATACAATTTGTGATTAAAATTAACAACAAATAACGATTAATTTCCCAACTCAATTGATCAATCATGGCAATAAAAACGAATAAACTAAAGACAACACGTCAGCTCCCGTCACGCACCCAAGCGACGCGACGCTTAGAATCACAATACGATTTGAATTATTCAAAATTATCACTACCAGTGTAAGATGATCTCTCACATAACACTATACTAACGGTTGGTAAACTGTAGTGTGATGGGTGTTATAGGTTCGATTCCCATTTAGGGTACTAGTTTTATCCAAATTATTTTTATTTAATAAGTTCTAATAAGACAAAAAGTTAAGTTCCGCTATATAACACGTTTTATGTCAAACCAAACAAGGCCAGATGGTGGAAAGCGGAGTGACTTCTATTCTAACTCTAGATTCTCTCTTCTCTAGAACTCTGCTATATGAGAGAAGCTGTACTGTTCTGAAAATTCCTAGTTGTCTATGAGATGTGAATTGTGAAGTCTAGTTACGTTGGTCGAGTGCACCATTGTAGGCAAAGTAAACGTGAAAGTGGTATGCATAACCTAGTAAACGATTTTATATAGACCCTTCACCTGGATTTACCGGTGCTATAGGTAAAATTTAGTATTTAGATTTATACAATAGTTATATAAGCAGATTTTTGAACATCTATAATAGTTTCACAAATTTGACATAGAAGTCGTTTAACTATCAAATAAATATCCAAATACATTTCTGCATAAACTTTGAAGAAGTATATACATATTAAGTATGCAAAATTTATACAAAAATAGTAAATCTTATGAATTTATGTCAAAAAAGGTTATATCCATTTCTATGTTAGGCAAACTTTCGACAATGCCATAATCCAACTATAAAACTATTCATAAAACATTGAGTAAATTTTCCCATATGTTTAGTTTTTGAAGTTAATAGATAGAACATACAGTGGTGTATTAACTAGTAGGCAGAGTAGGCTTGACCCTCGTACGTAAAATTTTTGACACGTCAATTTGAACATAGCTCTCAATATCGCTTTTTTGATATCTAACAGACAATAAATGAATTCTTGTACGATACGATTTACATAGATAACCTAGAAACTTACTATTGTAGAGTTGAGACCGACTAAAATAGTAATCTATACCTTGAAATTACATATATAAAAACTTAGTGAAACTTCTTAAATACACCTCAACTGACAGACAACTCCAATCTCCATTAGAGTGTTAGATCGTCCCAAATACCTGAACAACCAGCTATCCTGTTAAAATATTTGCCGAGTTACGTCGTAACGTAAATAATTCATGAGTTATTGCGATTGGCGATTATAAATTATAGCGTCACCTGTGACTTGTATATTGAAATAGTATATAGTGGGGAACAATCTATACTAATATAATAAAGCGAAAGAGTTTGTTTGCCTGTTTGTTTAAACGCTAAGATCTCTGGAACTACTGGTCGGATTTTATTATTATTTTTTTTTATATAAAATCAAATTCTTCACGATGACGCATTTTGTGACAAAAATTATTGATAATTCTGTGTTAACGATTATTTAGTGGTAGGTAGGTTATCAAAGCGAGAATGAAGAAGAATTCTCAGATGGTTTGGGTACGTCGAGAGATTGAGTGACGATAAATTGTAAAAATATATGAATCAAGAGTCAGTGGTAAGAGAAGCTGGAGGAGACTACAGACTAGACTTTTAATTTTTGAATACCATCCCCATCTGGACACGTGGCACTCCACTACTGTGCGGATTCGTAGGAACTTCCTTCCACGCGCCACACAACCGTGGAATGGTCTACCTGCGACAGTGTTTCCAGGTCTATACGACATACGCGTCTTAAAATAAATATAAGAATGTTTTTTATTGATTTTCCAATTTATGCCATATTTATCCAATTTATGCCGTATTGAAAGGATTTAAAAAAACCAGCTTCACGCATTTTCACTCATTGCAAGATAGGTAGAGATAACGTGTGTGTGTGTGGCAAACACCGCTTTAATTTCGAGACTTTGCGTGCTAAGTGGCGAAACTCAACGACACGCTTTGTGTAACCAGAGAAAGCAATTTAAAACAAATAATACCCACCTGTAGGAATCGAACCCGCAACGTAACGTAGCAGATCGCAGCTTTGAGATCGGACTGCCGGCGGAGGAATTCGGCAGAAAATGGGGAACGCAAGTGGCTCAATAAGAAACACAGGATCTTAACACTAGGTTTCCAGGTTTCCTTTGCCTATTCTGCTGTGTGCGGAATACAGCGTGAAGCAAGCAATTTATTAAAACGCCATAGCTCGTATAAATTGACAGTAACCAGAACATAATGTTTATGGAATAACTAACTACGTGGGCTAACCGTTTATGCAGTAAATATATTATTTTATAAATTAGACGGCGCTAACCGCCCGCGCGTCCTTAATTAAGTGTTGATTTGGCTTTTAATTTCACGTGATTTTTTATCTTCGCTCTGTATCCCGCAACACCGTCCAATTATCGAGACGGAATTTCTTCGCTCTGGTATCAAGGCCAAGCGTGGCGTTGAGTTCCGCCACTCAAAACACAATGCGTCAGGAATTCGGCGGAAAGTGTAAAGAGGAGTGTCTTACTACATGCGAGATAAAAAAAAGTATAAATATTAGAACCAAAAATCCTCGCCCTCATTTGAACACATTCCAATTTAGCTATTACAGCGTATTTCTCTTATAAAATAATGATATTAGATATTATACAAACTAACACCAGTTTCCTTATATAGACAAGTGGCATTAGTTCGTTAGCTCCGATACACCTTATTAAATAGGAGTACGACTCTTACACGTGCGCCTCGGAAACATTTGTGCATACAAACTCTTTTATTGTCCTTATACAATCAAATGGTAATAACTTAGGGCACTATGATACACGTGGCAGGTCTTAGGTACAATGAATTATGTCGAAAAAAATTATATTTCCTCGATAGTATTACAGAAAAAGCATTTTTCAACTCAATCCAGTACTAAGTTTCTGAGATACAGTCAACTAAATAGACTCTTCAGCTATATTATATCAATATAGATGAGTATAATGAGACAAGATATAAGAATAGGTTTTGAATATTACAGAAAATAAATATTGTAGTCAAGTGGACAACTTTTACAATACAAAGTTGAGTTTTATCACTCAACACAGAAGCCTCGAATGCTGGAGGAGGTCTAAGCACGAAGTCTTCCTGGGACGTGAAACTGAAAGAAAAATAATATTTATTACCGAGAACAATATACCACTTTTGATAATAACAAAATCTCTATTGCAACTTTAATTTCTTAGTACCTATTCTTCTCTCTAACCGATACTTGAACAGATCGCAGCGTTGAGTATCGTATCTCCACGGGCAATATGACGAGTTGATAAGGGAAACAGATACCGCAGTCAACGTGGCTAAATACTGGCAAAATATGATATGAAATTCCAAACATTGACACGAAGAAGAAGATGACGGGCAATATATCAAAAAGTGGAAAACGGAGTGTCTTAAAAGTAGGTTCCCACGTTCAATTCAAACTCACGACCTTCTTTCTTTTCCTTCCAATCAACCTTACCAACTATCATACCAGATCACTAGGAAACAATAAACTTAATTATACAGAAAATTAATTCGACGAAAACCAACAAAGCTTATGGTAGTTCAAATGAAGCTCTAATCAATTTCTCACACCTACCCTCGGTAATTTAACCGAACAATTAACTCGTTATTTTGACTAATGGCCACTATCGGAGGCTGCGTGTGTAAATCTAATATGTGCGGATGACTAAATTATGGTTGCTTGTTGTTTAATTTAAACGGGTGGTGTGGGTTTGATTTTCACACGAAGTCGTAATTTGAGCTCTACTCTAGAGTTATTACTTTTTTATTTGTTTTGACGTGATAACGTGACTAACTAGTGTTAGAACTCTCTGTTCCTATTAAGACACTTCTAATTCCAAATTCTAGGCCCATTGCGTGTTTAGTGGCGGAGCGAGGGAAATGAAAATATTAAATATTTAATTTCCTCATGGGTCGAACCCATAACCGCGTTGACAGTTGTGTATTGATTAGTATTCTACACTTACGACAAAATATAAGATCAATCATCAATCATTTTTTTATATGTTTTCTTAAAAAGTAGATATTTTCTGTAATTCCTCCAGAGGGTAATCGAATCCACGATCGTCAATATATTCAAAGCTGCAATACTTTTCATCTTAGCTACCATGGCGTCATATATTTTGGCAGTTTAAATATAGACAATAGACGAAGACCCCGTCATGTTGCACAGGCGGAGTGGCACGGGCGGAGGCGGCGGATCAACCCCTAAAGCAAGGCGGGATCTCAAAGTTGAATGGATAACGGCCACTTTTAAAAAGTTCAAACGGCTTTACCGTTCTTTAGAAACTCCAGATTCTATTACAAGATAAAAGCCTGTGGTGCAATTAAGATAAAATACATAGTCAGTGGAGAGAATGGAAAATATAGAAATAAGTCACTATGTTTTTGCTTCGTGTTTTATTTGTTTCATCTTCACGCTTCCTGCATTGAACAGGATAGTGAGAAATTGTCATCACAATAATCATCATAATCTATACTGCAATATTTTAAAATTAAACAGTTTATTTGAACCGTGAACGCGCCGACCACGAGGATGAACTCCACTCCACGGGGATTTGGGATAACTTGGTGTTATCATAAACAAATACATCTATACAAAACCCATCATAAATTATATACAACGCAGCCCAGAAATAACTGGACGGAAATGAAGTCGTTGCCCAAATTCCAGCTCAAGAAGATACTAAGAAATGGGTCAAACCGAGCTTGCATTTCCCATACGCTAACAAACTAACAAACATTGCAAATTAAATTAAAAGTAAAAGAGGTTAATATTTTAAAAAATGCGTTTTATAACACTAACCTCTTTTCCCCGCAACCGACGCGACGGCGCGCGGCGTCAAGTAATAAAGTAATAAAATTATTAACATTTGGCACACAGCAATTTCGATATCACGGCATTTATAATAATATCTTAATATTTATATTTACGAGGCTTGTGCAGCAACCGTGGTCGGCAACCGGATTAATTACTTATTGAATTATAGCCGATACTGATGCTGGCCCGCGGCAACGGGTTGCGACACTCTTTATAGATAAGCGAGAAATATTCGTTAGAACGCGACGCGAGGTGCAGTAGAAGAATGGATTCACAATGTATGTAGAAATGATGGTTGTGGGTACTGTTCCACTGATCCGTAAAGATTAATAAAAAAAAATACACAAATTTATTTATGTTTTTTTGAATAAAAAAAATATAGAATCTTTTGTATTTTGATGGTCGCCTGGAAGAGATCACATGTTAGGCCGCCATTGCACATGCACATATTACGTTAGCTAAATATTATGTATGTATTCTCTGATTTTTTTTCTTATGACGATTTATAAAAGAATTTATAAAAGAAGTAATTTTTAAAATGGCTTAACATACGAAAGCTTTGACAAAATTATTTATTATATAACTATTGACTTCTGCATAGATGTCACAAATGTGAAGATGATAAACACAAAGGAATTTGAACTGAACACCTGTCTAAACAACTAGCTTTTGATAATAACACAAAATGCATCCAAATGCATATAATAATAGTAAGTAAAATCTACAATTGCTTTAGTTTTTTAATACCAAGCTAGTAGATTCGATTCTCGACCATACTCGTAGCAAAATGTGTAATTTCTTTTCAACATTTACAAATATATCCATAATTCTATACTAATATTGTAGAGCTGAACAGTTTGTTTGGTTAAAAGCTTTGATCTTAGAAAATATATATGCGAATTGAAATATTATTTTTGTTTGGAATATTCTATTTATTAAAGGAGGTTATAATTAAAAAACTATATTACCTGCTGTACCTAAAATCTGAGTTACTTCAGACCCTTAGCAAGAGTCTTACATAACTCTTAGTGATTCCAATTAGACCACGCGGACAAAGCCGAAGGATGATCGAAGGTATTAAACGCTTATTTTATCTATTCACAAATGAAACTAAAATAAAAATAACGCACAAAAATTTTAATCGATATTTTATTTATATCCACAAAAATCGGTAATGGCTTCCATAAAATATTACTCTAATAAATCTCCATAACAAAAATACGATAATGCAAATATGCAATCATTCGGCCGTGGTCCGTACAAACAGCGTTTGTTGATGCGGACGTGGCGTGTGTGTTTTGAATGAATAATTTATTATATAAATAGATATTTTTTACCACTTTAGATAAAAAACCTTGTTTTTTGTTTTGTTCTTCATTTTTTATATTTTTTTGTAGTTCACGTTGTATCCCGCATACACCAGGAGAGGCAGATGGAACCTGTCTTTAAGACGTACGATATCGCATATTGAGATATTTCGTTCCGTTGCCCACGAACCGGCCAATTTTAGAGACATTCTGTGTTGTGCTGAACTCAATGCTGCGCTTTGTCTTGTAACTAATGTGAGTGAAAAAATAAAACATTAAATAATTTTTTCCCTCAAGTGGATATCGAACTCACAACCATCGCCTGTTAAATAGAAAAGTCCCACCTACAACGAATATCGCCGTTGCAGATTAATTGTCGGATTTTAGCAACAAAATTGGCAACCTTGCAAAAAGTTTACTCTCCAAAATTTCAGGTTAACAATAGTCTACACAGAATTTTTAGTAATTTACATCATGTGGCCTTCACGCTATAAGAAAACCTAGTGTTAAGACACTCTGTTTTCCGTTTTCCCGAATTCTAGGTTCTCCGTATTTTATCACAAGACCAGGCAAACAAAAATTATTTATTTCCGAGAGTGAGGTTGAATCATTGAGATATTGTAAGAGTCTGAAACGTCGGGTTTCCAAAAATGTATAATATCAAATATACGCGATTAATCCAGTTAAAATAGTTTCATTTAAAATAATAATAATCTTTTTAAACATTTTTAAAGTGTTATTCCACACTTAGGAAAGATAAATACTTATTTAGAAAACGTACGTACGTAAAAATTAGAACAAATTTTTATACGTTTTCTAAATAAGTAATAATAATCTTGTTGTGTGTGTCTATGTGTGTTGTGTAATGATCGTGAAAATCAAAGATCTTATTATTGTTAAATACAACTTTTCTAAATTGGAATTGAACCCGCGATCATTTTATGTGAACTGTTAGACACCCACTACGCCTTGACGGCTTTATATTGATACATTGACTACTAATCCATCGTTATGAGTCTACGATCACAGCTGCAATAAAGCACTGGAATTTTGTATGAGCTTTTTGAATGAATGACTATTATATTGGCGTCGATGCAAATGTTGATAGAATTGTCTCTTATAAGTATATAAATTCGTTTCAAAATTGCTAGAAACATGTTGTGTACAAGTTTTGTTAAAAAAAGATTAACCTACCTACTGTAGAAATAAAAAAATAGAGTCGTCGTATATATTAAACACTATAAATAGATATGTATATATGACTACAATATTAAATTAAATGAAAATTAGTGCAGCATTTTTTTATGTTAATAGGAGAATGCAATAAAATATAAAGAACGCCATTTAATTGTCTCTTAAAAGTAATGTTTATTGTACACAGAATAACCAACTATTATCGTTTTTATAACAAAAAGTATTCATTAATTTGTAGTTAACAAAAAACTATGATAATGTGCTCCATACGATGTGTTATGAGAATTAATTACATCGCTTGCTTAATGAGCATTATATTTTTTATTACATTAAATTTTATAGTACGATTTATATATAATAATAGTTTTTTTTTTGCTTCACTCTGTATCCCGCACATATCCGGCTAGGCAGAGGAGACCTAGTGTTGAGACGAGTTGTTTTGAATTATAAAATCAAATT
The DNA here is from genome assembly GCA_013403705.1 of Heliconius hermathena. Lineage (NCBI taxonomy): Eukaryota > Metazoa > Arthropoda > Insecta > Lepidoptera > Nymphalidae > Heliconius > Heliconius hermathena. Next base: position 78,099 of record JAAIXJ010000380.1, on the reverse strand, counting down.
GGCCTTATATCGTCTAATATCTTTATATTTTTTTTTTGTTTTCACGCATCTTCTTGAAATATAATTTAGGCTTATTGAAATTCTTTGTTCTTTTGTTCTTTTTGCAAAATACAGAGAATTTTGGTTGAATTCTCTTGTAGCAAAGAAACAAAACTTATTCGTTCCCCCGATTGGATTGAACACGCAACAGTCGTGAGTTAGACACTCACTCACTGTCTCTTCGCCTCAATGCCCTACGCACCGTAACATTCATATAATTCAATAAATGTAAGCAAATGTGGAAACATAACTTATAATGTACCTAAGTGGCATATCTCGAATGCGTAATATAATTTGATATTTGAAACCGATCGTTTGTCCGCGGAGGTGTGAACCTTGTCTCATTTACATATAAATTTTACAAGAGTGTTCGTTCACCTCTTATAAAAGCGTGGGTTTGTTGTTTTCTTTTCTATATAAGTAAGTTTTTGTATATTGATATTATTTACAAAAGTCGTTTTCTTGAAGGGGAAATAATATATTTTTTATAATGTGTAAAACCTGTCCTATTGATATTTTAGGGTTCCGTACATCAGAAGGAAAGAGTGGAAACCTTATAAGATCACTCTGTTGACCATCGTCAAGATCTGGAGATAGCGTAGGGGTATCAAGCTTAAAACAATCAAATATTCAGGTCTACGGTCACTTGGGGCACAAAAAAAAATAAAGTTTCTAAATTAACGCAATCAAAAGATACGAGAATTTATGCATAGTTTTTGCAACATTTTGTGTGTAGTTCGTCGGGTAGTCGAAACCTATAGAGTACTCCCTGTGAACCTACAGTTATGAAATTTGGCATGAAGTAAAAATATTCTTATTCTTAAAATATTATATAATATGTCATATTCATATTACGGATAATATTTACAACAAATATTCATATCAGGTCGGGGCGAGTCCGACTCGGATTTGATCGATTCTTTTATATATTTCAATGTAGAAGCGCCATTGAAAACTACCTAATACTTGAAATGAACGGGATTCAATACAAAATATATATATATTATACATATGTAAGTGTCGCTCCTTAGAGATTAGAGTAAATTTTACTGACTGACTGAGAGTGAAAAAACATGAGACGCTAAAAAAGGAATTTAATTTAGTTTCATACACCTCTTTGATATAGGTAGTAATTTCGAGACATTGCGCGTTGAGCTACGCAACTCATCGCCATAATTTGTCTAACCGGAGCAGCCACATAATAATTTAAATATATACTTACGTGGCGTTACCAGAACTTAGATATAGCAAAAATATACCTATATTCCGGAATGTGAATATATTTACGCAATATTTTATCTGACTAGGTCAAAGGCCATCAAAGTTAATGCCTCATTTTCATATATTCGCTTTAAATTCGAAAGTCATTCTCTTAATGGCTCCCATAAATTCAACACACTTTTAGAAATCGTACATTCCATTATCATTATTTAAAACTTAAGTGATTTAAATAATACTTTATATTAAGATCTTATATTATAATATGTTACGTAAAATTTAAACAAAATTATGTTTTACCAGTATTCAGAAAAAGATCCAAATTCTACTTCTTTCGTTAAAAAATCAATCTCTAACCTTTGTATAATCTATATTACATACGTCTGTTTAGAAATAACAATACTGTAGTAAGTAATTTAAATCATTTATTTTTTTACAAGAAGAAAAGAAAATTTCAAAATTTTTTTTTTATTATCCGCTGTACCATAGATCATGTCCGATTTTTGAAACATTGCGTCTTGAGTGGCGCAACTTAACGCCTCGCTTCGTATTGCTACCAGAACGAGGAAATGGAAATAGTTCATTCCTTCGAGTTTACAGTCAGATGCTACGACGTTCTTAAATAACATTTTAGTACATAATATTAATAAAAATTCTATTGACAAGTAATGTCTTTAATATACACTCACTCGAGAGTAACAACGGCGTTTAATAGCAAAATAATAACAAAATATTTACACAACTCGAATAAAATTTTAAAAAATACCCAAACTGGAATCGAGAAAATTAGATATTCAACTCAAGATTTTTATTAATTCATACAATAATATAATGACACAAGCCACAGCATATAAGTGTATGGAAATGAATAAAAAAATCGATGAGCTAACTCGTAACTCGTAAATATCAAGTGCAGGTATCGATTACTATCGCCTCCTCGCCCTCCCGCTGGGAGATGCGTCTATAGGTGCCTTTATAACAACGACGACGCGATTGTTCACGATACGATTTTTTATCTTGGACTCTTAAAACTTAAAAATATACAGTCAAGAATTTTATTTTAAGATACGTTTGTTTGTTTGTTTAATAATAGAAAAAACAAAATTATATTAAAAATATATGAGTTTACTGAATATGTATTATTTCTTTCATTTATGAAAATCAAACTATGTTTAAATACTTAAAGTATTAATACTTGGACAGTTTCCAAGAGGAGTGGGTTCAAGCCCCGCTACGTTCCAATTAAAAATTAAAATTAAATCAGCTTCACGCTATATCCCGCACACAGCAGGGTAGGCAGAGGGAACCTAGTGTTAAGACACTCCGTTCCAATGTTTTGTATATTATCATATAATCTAACTTTTAACTATATAATCAAATCTTTAAGGACAAATTTTAAAAATGATATACAAGCGGTCGCAACTTCTAAACAACCCTAATTATTTATGAGATAAATTTCTTAAATAAATTAAATTATTTCATACACGCAGCGACCGACCGGTCGTTTGATCGTTAAATAATTCAATTTGGATACACAATACGACTATCTTACAGCTATAACGTAAAAATTTAAGTGATGCTCATTATTTTATAGCGCTTATAATATTTATCTGTGGTAATTTTTATTTTCATATAAAATTACTTGTAAGAAGTATTTTTTTTTTCATAAATCTACTTGAGTTTTCAATTAGTTTGAACAATCTATGTTGTAGACATAGGGAAAGTCTGTTTGTACTAATGTACTAATATTATGAAGTGGAAGAATTTGTTTAGTTGAATGTTGTAATCCCAGGCAGTATTTGATGGTTCGGAAGGAAAAAATATTTTTTGTATTGCATAGTCCACCTATTGGGAAACGGTTTAGGAGTTTATATATTGAATCACGTTAATTGTCTTGATCTAAGCTCCTTAGGGTTATCTCGAGCACTTAGAATGTGTAATTTATAAAACTTTTAGTTATTTATATTTGACCACGCAATAAACCGCTCTCAACTGTGAGACTAAACATTAATAAATTACTTCTATAAATAAAAATTGCATCTTAAGATCGCTCTCAAGACCGATCTCAGAGTTGAATGTGGTTTATGAATACGGGCCTAAAAATTTGATATTTTTTTAGGCTTAAATAATATTATGCCACATCAATGTTCACAATCAAACATTAAAAACGTTAAAAACAATCTTCTCCTTATCTCCCATTGAAAGAAGTAAGAAATACCTGATACTTTAAAACACATAAACAATAACAAGTAATACAACCCAGTACCACCAACAAATTCTAAGAACCTAGACGGTCTCATCGCAAGATGCATCCCGCAATCGCTGTAACACGACGCGCTACGTGATACTAAAGTAAACATGTACGCTGGGTGCAGTCTAAAATAGGTATAATAGAAACATTTATGTAAGGTGGCTAGAGGATTGGTGGCCAGTAGTTTAAGTAAGGGAGGATTCACACTATAATGTCAGACACGGTTCGTTCTCTTTCTGATCTCAGTCTGTCAAAAATATTATTATATGAGAAACAAGGAGAAAAATCATAATATAGATTCGGCCAATAAGGACATTTTTCATACAATAATATTAGATCAGACCGAGAACGAACCGTGAATGGCACTCTAGTGTGAAATCTCCCTTAAGCAAAATGATTACGAAATAAACATAGTAAGCATAAAAAGCAGCTTCACGCTGTATTCCGTATAGCATAGGTAGGGAGAGGGAACCTTGAGCTTAGATATTTCCCAATAAATGTTTCCCAATCAACAAGCGCTAAAAAAATATAAATTCCTTCAAATATAGGGTTCCACATTAACCTTTTCATGACGCACAATCAGGTAAAAATATAAGTCCTAAGACAACATATTATATAAGTACTGTATAATATTAATATTTAAAAGCCCTAACAGCTATAGTAACTAAAAGGTTGGTCACCCCCAACGCAAAGTTTGAGAGTCCGCGTACCCCAATTTGTCGATGGATTCGTACCCAAATCGTAGTCGAACTTAGTAATTGGTCGATTACACAACGCCACTCAAACATAGTTAGCGTAACTTTAGTCCTCGTTATACCTACTAGAGAGACTTAATGCAAAACTTATGAAGATCGAGCCCGCCGCGGCGCAGGGACACAAGAGTGCGTCTGTAATTGTGACGGTTTGGGTTCGATTTCCACTCAGAGGTTTGAAATATTAGTATTTTCATTTCCTTGCACTTCGAGTTCCGCTAATCGACATGAAATATCTCAAAAATTCGGCGGTAAGTGGGTAACCAATGTATCTTAATGAAAACGGAGTATCTTAGCACTAGGTTCCCAGGTTCCATCTGCGGGGCTAAAAAAATCTTACGAAGATGGCAGAAATTAAGAAACACAGGAAAAAACGAAATCCTTCTTCCCACTTTGCGGTTTGTCTATTTGTTCACATCTGAACACGTAGATCTCTATGTGTTCACGGATGGACAGAATTGACTTGAATTCAATTTCAGCTTGATAACTATCAAGCTGAAATTCATATCAAACATTCAAAGCTACAATCTCTTGGAGTACAGAAATTATTAAAATAAAAAATAAATATTAAAATTAGAAATTTATTAATTAATGTACAAAAAAAAGTTGGTGATATCGCATATAGCTGTATCTATAAATAATAAAACAACTTCTCTAATCAAGCAGGCAAGTCAGCGCATAACTGGGCAGGCAGCAAGACACACTGTTCCCAACATTCCGCCTAATTACCGAGACATTGCGTATTGAGCCTAACTTAACGCCGCACTTGGTCTCTTAAATCAGGTATTTAAAAATAATTCAATGAGCTGAGTTAGGATCGGACCCACAACCCTTGCGTTTACTGTCGTCCGACTATAGCACTGCGACACGACGGCCTCTTTATCTGACTTTCTTAAGGAGTCATCAATTCGACCGTATGATACCGGTGTAATTTGGTCCATTTCTGCGATGTTATCCATGAAAAAATCATATAAGTCTTTAATTTGCACTAAGTTTGTGCGCGACAAATTTCACGACAACGGATTTCGATAATTCTTTGATGAGATGATAGTTTGATGAGGGTTTGGTGGTTTTTTGTTAAAAATTGTAATTATTTAATGGTAAATACAATTCCTATTATATATTGTACAGTATACATATTACGTATGCATTCGCTATACATTCATGACAAAACATCTCAGCTATGTCAAAATATAGCAAAAGTAGTACCTAATAGTATTTAGTCAAATGATTACACAACACGTACAATGTGTAAGTAAAAAACTTAAGTTAAGAATGTGTACAGAACCACAAGCAAAACTTGGTGTTGAATACAAAACTAAATAAAATTGTTTTACGCAATTGCGAAATGCCTAATTAACTACGATGTGTCTGTATTCAAATCTTAGCTGGAATAAATAATTATACTTAGAATGTTGACACTTGAGGCCACCGGGACCTAAGTGCATTGCAGTGCATGTGGCTGTAAACGCGACGGTCGTGGGTTCCATTATTAATACAGGGAATTAATTATTTTTAATTTTTCGCTCTGGTAACGAGACGTAGCGCGACATTGAGTTCCGCCATGCAACACATAATACTCGAAATTTGACCGAAAAGTGGGAAACGGTCGGTTATCTTAACAACACTAGATACAAAGTGAAGTTAAAAAATATTTTCTTTCTGGTTCAAAATGTATGCCAAATATTTAACATATTTATTTTTATACCGTATTACATCTTGTCATTCTGTCATATCATTAAACTTAGTATGCACATGAATAATGGATCGTTTTGCATGCATTTACGTCCTTATTAGTCTGTTTTGTACAAATTTTATTGTTTTCCAGAATATATAAAACGAGTTTAAATGCTAGATGCCTTTTAAAATATCTTACTACTTTTTGTTACGTTATCATCTTATAAATATTCATTATATGTACATAATTCTTATAATATTGATCTAGGATGTTCTTTAGATATTTATACATTCTGAACATTAATGTCACCAGTAAGTAATACGCAGAATTCGTTTCGTTTAAAAAAAGACGTTTGAGCCTACAAAAAATATAAATTGAATTAAAATAATATGTTTGGACAAATACATAAATGGATTAAAAACCTATACATTCCATATGGAGGTACGACGTCGGCCGCCCTTGTGGCACGGTAGTTAAGTAGGTACGTGTCAGACCGTAAGCGGTTATGAATTCAATCTCCATAAGATGCACGATGAAACGAGTGTATTTAAATTATTTCATTTTCCTTGGTAAAGTAAGATGAAGGCGTTGAAAATAAATTATGGAGAGAAATAGAAACAATTCAAATCTATCGACAAATTCACAACCTCATTTGTCACAGACAAATGTCAAGACCGCTAACCAAAAAATCGATAAAACTCCGTTACTGAGTGACTGACAGACAACGCACAATCGTATCTATTGGACTTTAAATTTGGCATTTAATAATAGAGAATGTAGATTATAGGGATAATGGTTACAGGTTACGTCCTAAAGTCACAAGCAAACAGAGTAACGGATTAAGACTTGTTTTTTTATACAGAAATGAATAATCTATTTAATTTAAAAGTCATAAGAGTTCACGGTTAACAGCTGGGTTAAGAATTAGCTTAAGCGTTTTACCATATAAGACTTAGAAACTGCATCTGTTTGTCTTTCTATTTAAAATTATGCTTTATTACAATAGATTCAAAGTGCAATTTAGCTTAGTTTATATATTGCTAAATTAATTAACATCATAGTTTGATTCGTACATATGCAAGTATGTACAACGTGCATATGTTAAATTGTTTGTTTTAATTAATTGTATTTATTATGACAGGTTGTAGGTTCGATTCCCACGAGGAAAAGAAATATTTAATATATTCATTTCCTCGCGCTGGCAATGAAGTCAACGCGACGTTTAGTTCCGTCAAACAACACGCATTGCCTCCAGAGTTTCGGTAAAAGTTGGAAACGGAAGAGTCTTAACAATAGGTTCCCATATTCCCTACCCTAATATGTTCGAAGTACGGCGAGAAGTTATATAATATATGGACATATATTACGACGTAGTTAGTTTTTTAAATTGATGTTTCATGGAAAGAATTGCAAAAAAGTTTTATACTTTAGAAAAATACTAAAAACGTATAGTATAAGAATTTGATCATAGCGGGACTTAACGTTGAACACACGCCTTTTTGGTATTATTTACTTAATAGGTAATTAAAAATGAATTCATAGAAACAACATTAACCACCACAACGTTGTCAACTTAATGGCTACTATTTAACCACAAAAAAAGTTATACCATTTTAAAGAATGCTGTTCGACAAAATTGAAAAACTGTAAATAACTATTTAATTGAATTGCCAGAAACTTTACTTTTCAATATAGGTATAGATATTGCTTTTAAAATAATATTATAATTAAAAGACAAAAGTTATACAGATAAGTAATTATTAGGTATATTGTTCAAGCGGGCGAAGCCGAGAGCGGGTCGCTATTTATAAATTAATACCAAGACATATTAGTTACTTATTCTTGTGCATTAACTAAATATTTATTTTTTTAATGTAAAATTATTTATCTTGTATTTGTAGTCGTTTTCTATTTTAAGCAAANTATATATATATATATATATATATATATATATATATATGTATCTGTATGTTTATTTTTTTTAGTTTCACGTTGTATCCCGCATATACTTTCGTTCCTCACGCACTGCCCAATTTTCGGGATATTGCGTGTTAAACAGCGGCTCTTATCGCCGCGCTTTGTAATCTGACCACATCCAGGAAACAAAAATGGTTTATTCCCTTGAGTGGAATCAAACACACAATGCTCTATACGCGTATATAGTCAAACGCTGTAGCGTCCTCCTCCCCGGTGACGGTGTAAAGACCACCCCGGATCAACAGTAAGACCAAGTCAAAAAAGAACACATGTTTAATTAAATAGAAGAATTTTTATGTATATTATGTAATAAAATTGTAAATATTAATGTAATAATAATGTTAATTAATTATAATTGAAACGGTTAGGAAGTTTCCTTGAAAATGAAAATTTGAAAAAAGAACTACTGAATTTAGAAAGTTGGAATCATAATATGGCCTACTTCAAAATTTTACAACTTACAATGACTATAGAATCATAGAGAATAAATAGTTCATAAAAAAAAGTTTTCATTATACAGAAACAACCACAAATACTAATATATATAAATAGCTACTTATACACCGGTTCGTTATCTAAATGGCCTTCCCCAAAAAACCATTGGAAATAACAAAAAGATGTCGTCTCCAATAAAAGGAGAGCACAATACAAAAAAAAAAGATTTATGTAGACATGCGGGAAGTAAATCTCCAGCTTCACCGGCTTTATCTTAATCGCTAGAAACGTATCGTTGCAAATAGGCTTAAGCTATAAACATTTCTATTCAAATTATTACTATTATTTTACCTCGCCCTTTGTTTTGTCAGAGCACTGCGTTGGACTGTACATGCCGACAGATGTGGGTTCAATTTCCACTCGAGCAAATAAATTACATTCATTTCCTCACTTTGGTAGCAAGACATAGCCCTGTGTTAAATTCCGCCACTCTACATGTCTCAGCATTTGGACAAAAATTAAATACGCTGTTAAGCTAAAATTAATCGTAATCTTATTTCTTAGTTGAAAAAAGAAAGTGCTCGGACACAATATGCTTGAAAGGGATAAATAATGAAATAGATTTTTGTTAAAGCACTTTTATACAACAACTCAATGTGCTGCAAAGAAAAGGCTGATAGTAACTTTTTAAATGACCTTCCATTTAACCACATTTGGTCAAGCATTATGTTTTACTTTTATCCTAACAATAATTTCTCAGCTTCATGCTGTACCCCGCATGTAACAGGGTAGGCATAGGGAACCTAGTGTAACGACACTCCGCTCCCCACTTTCCACTGAATACTGATAGAGTAGCGGAACTAAGCGCAGTGCTTTCCCTCAACACCAGAGCGAAGCCATAAAAATATTAAATATTTTCATTATCTCAAGTGAGAATCGAACACATAACCTGTCGCGTTTACTAGTTTATTCGCACGCTAGTGCCACTGTGTTCATTTTTCTTTCATTCCCACTTTTCGCCCAGTTATAGAAACTTTATTCGGCAGAAAGTGGGGAACGGAGTATCTTAACACTAGGTTCCCTCTGCCTACCCTGCTGTGTGCGGGATACAGCGTGAAGCTGATTTAATTTTAATTTTTTTTATAGAAATTTTACGTGTTAATGGGCGAATATCGACACGGCAGTATCTCTACCACAGCGAGGAAATAAAATAACTCATTCCCCCGGGTGGAAATCGAACCTACAGTCGGACGCTGTGCAACAACGTGATAACTTCAAATGATATACCTATTTCCAAATAAAAAAACAATAAAATACAAAAAAAAACCTTACCGATATCCAAAAATGACATCGCATCGGGTATCCAAAAAACGAAAAACAATAAAATAACAAACACAATATCAAATGTAGGTAACACTATACTCGTGCGCCGGTCGGTCCCGGCGACCGCGACACCTCGACGTGGGTATTAAACCACAACTTTTGGTTATTTCTTATTTTATCGTATTATTTTGGTTAAAACGAATAAATACGCGACGGTTGTGATTGCCATTCCCTCTCTGGAAACCCATATCCATCCTTAAAATCAAGTAGAAAATCATATATTATATGTACAAACGCTAGAAAAAAATATATTATGATTTTTGAATGAGGTTGTCGTGCCGCAGCGTCGCGCGTCCCATCTGACTTTAAGCCTGATGATTATGCCATTGCCAATGGAGGGAAAAAATATATTTTTATTATTTTCATTTCTCCACTCTTTCATTAAATAATTCGGCGGAAAGTGAAGTCCGGAAGTGTCTTGATGAGAAGGAAGTGTCGTAATATTAGATTCCCAGGTTCCATCTGCCCTACTACGTGTGGGATACAGTGTAAAATTACAAAAAAAATTAAGAAACCAAAACGCGGCGTTGATTTCCGCCACTCTACACACAATGTCTTGAATAAATCAGTAGAAATATGAGAACGGGTTATTTTAACACCATAGTTCCTCTGCCTACCAATGCGCGAAAAACCATGAAGGGTTTCAAAAATAAAACTTACATCATTTCTTATACTAGAATAAGCCGATCTTTTAATATTCTTAAATACAATTTATTGCTTCCAATATTGGTTTTGAAAGGTTTAACTTGATTTGTGCGTAATAAAATGTAATGAGGGCATTGTTTGTTTTGAACACGTAAATTACCCGTTCCTAATCATCGAGGGCTTATACCGGCACTTTGGATCTGTGCTAATAATAAATGTAATATTTAGAATCTATTCTTTTCAAAACGCGATGATTGTATGTATTTGTGTATTTCAGTTATTACATTTATTTTTTTATAATTTAAGGTGTAATTATTTAATTTATTTATTTATTAATTGAACTATCTAAATTCTAAACATTGCGTATTGAGTGGCGGAACTCAAAATAATACATTTCCTTAACCGAGAATCGAATCCACAAACCAGGTACATGCGTAACCATTTTAATAACATGTACACTATTATTATTATTAAATCCATGTTTACGTTTCATTTAATATGAATAGAATCGCTTAATAGACTTTAATTCTCTATATAAAGCTGTAGCCGCTACTACATTAAGCCACGACACTTAGTGTAGGCTTCTGAACATAATATAATATTTATGTGTTTATTTTGTTCCTCCATAATAGTTTGCTCCATTGTGGCCCTCGTTTTATTATAACTTTGAATGTACAGTCGGCTAGAGAAGTCCGTGTACGTTACAAATGAAAAGAAATATATTTGGTTTCTCGATGTTGTATTATGAGAGCTTGACTCGAGTTACTGTGACGTTCACGGAGGTCGTTGATACGAATTCGATATCATTTTAAATGTAAAATACTGAAACTTTTTCTTTTAAGATTTTTCACACATGTAGCACATTAGGCAGAAGAAACTGTTAAAAGCCATGTTTAAATCTTATTGGTTCTCTAGACATTGTGTTATATTATTAACTGGCGGAACTCAACGCCACGTTTTTTTCTATCAAAACATTGAAATACAAATAATTTAAATATGTATGTATAAGTCATTCATATCAGCGGCGATCGTATCCACAACAATCACAGCGCCACACGATGTTTTTTTTTCAATAATTATGAATAATTACTAATAACCAAACAAAAAACCAAATAACGAAAAACTATTTACAATATTTCGTGACCTCACAAAATAAGCTCAAGCAAAGCAGGGCAGGCTACTAGCGTATACATAATATTATGCAGAATATATAAATCTGTTTAACGAACTTCCATCTTGATCGGATCACGTCGAAGAGATTATATGGCAAAGGCTTAACTAGCGTCTTCCAAAATCAACTCATAGTAAGCATTATAAGTATTGTCAATATTTTGAGGCTTACAATGTTCCTTTGTTAGAATTCGTTGAAGGGAAAAAAGTTGTCACAATATACGATTAGGCCTTATAGCCCTTTGGTCGCTTTGTTGGAGCTTAGAGTTATTATTTTTAAGTTTAAAGGATTATTTCGATTTGTTTCCAAAATTTTACGTTTGTACCGTTGTTTTTCAGATTTTTTTTTATTACCGGCTCCGCGAGTAGTATTTTAGAATTATTTGAAATGGATGTGTGTTAAGGAAAATGATATATGAACAAAAAAAATGTTTTTAGATGTCTACATTATCGTAAATACTACAGATTCTACTCATTTTGGAAGACAAAGAAAGTTTTAACTGCAAACATTTCGATATTAAAAAAAATATTTCCAAATCTTGAAATTAAAATAATCTTAAGTATACACTAATTTAAAGCTACTCTCTACTCTTTTTTTTTTTNAAAAAACAAAAAAAAATATTGTTCGCAAAAATATCAACGCACCAATATCAATCAATGCACCAAGCGTCGGTATGAAATAATTAATACTTTTTGTTTTAAATAAAGCAAGCAATTTTTGCATTTCTTTCGTGCAGAAAAAAATAAAAAGATATTTAGAGGAAATCTAATATTAAAACACTCCGTGCCCCACTTTCTGCCTGACTTTCAAGACATTATATCGGGTGGCGGAACTCAACGCCGCGTTTTGCTATTAGATAAGAAACAAATTGTATAACAAAAAAACTGTTAAATAAAAGTTTTTTTAAACATGACGCACTTTATAAAGCCTCATTTCAGTGGTAAAGTAAAAAGACTTCTGTTTTTTCACTCCATTGTACCCACCGCGGTCCGCGCCCACCGTCATTGTGCCCCAACAGGTACGTACGTGCGGTATTGTACACTGTATACTGACTGTGTAGGTTTTACAATGTTTGTACTTGGACTTGAAATATGTAAGATATTTTATTTCTAAGGAGAATACAATAAGAAAACAGAAATATTTCTAGTATTTTTAAATATTATCAACACTAATAAGAAGTTTTTTTGGCAAATGTTTGAAAAAATAATGTAGCGGGAATCGAACTTGCGCTTTTTAGACCGTTCTCAAGAATATTCGTAAACAGAATGTCTGTAGATTGTAGAGTTGTCTATAGCTCTACCATACTCTTTTCTCTATATTTTTTTTAAGTTTAAAAACAGATATATGTTATTTTTGCGTTAACGCTAATCATTATTCAATAAGTACAATACAATAAAAATATGTTTAATAAATGTAACGTGTGTTCTTTGAAATGATTCAAGAAGCGCGGGTACGAGTTCCGCTACATTCAAATATTTCAAGTTCAAATGTAATTGGAAAGCCTATGCAGTATCCAGTGTACAATATTGAAATCGTATATACTAATCATATTTAAATATACACATATATATAAATAGCTAATTAAAGTCTCATAGAGCTATTGGTGCCAATTATTGTTAAAATTATATCTTATTTTGTAAACAAATAGAAAATACTGCCAATTTTGATACCAGTGTCAGTGTAAGACCCGAGCGGGTTATCTCATACATTTAAAATAAAAACAAAATAATAATTTCTACATCAATGTATTATATATATAAATATTAAGTAAAAAAAAATCAATAGGTCCCACTATATGATTATTTTTTCTTAAATTAACGTTCTAACATTTAATGGATTCATCGTTTGGATGCTCGTCTTGCAGAATGATGAGCATGAAGTACTGACTTGTGACGCAAGCTTGTTAAACTGCACATTAACGCTCGTCTCCATTGTCAGAGCTTTTTGCTCTACCAGATTCGGAATAAAGAATAATAGTGAGTCACTAAGTTAAGGAACTAAACAAATTTTCATAATACTTTATCTACAAATATAAACTCAGCAAGCCAAACGCTAAAATCCCATAAATATTCAACAACTCGAAAGTGACTAGATTAATCAGCGAACTCAAAATAGGCCAGTATAATATTCATGAGCCCGTCGTGGCGCAGTAGCACCAGCGTGTGACTTTAAACAAGATGGTTTTTGGTTCGATTCCCACGAGGAAAAATAATTATTTAATATTTTCATTTCCTCGCTCTGGTAACAAGGCAAAGCTCGAGTTCCACTACTCAACAAGCTGTGATTCGAGATACGAGCAGAAAATATTGAACGGAGAGGAGTTTTAAGCTTAACAGTAAGTTCTCTCTGTCTAGCCTGCTCTATTATACCTACGTAAAGCAAAAAAAAAATAATAAATAAAAGGCGTTAGTAGCTACTCGTATAAGTAACGAGGCATGTCTATGACATGACAGATGATAAAGAACATAAACAATAGCCTAGCGATAGGGGCAGATAAGAGATGATTTATTGTGGACGCACAGACTAAATCAATTATAATGACGCGCGTCGATGATATATGTTCATAAGAGCTTTATATATTATTGTTTTATTGTTAATATATGTATAAATTTAAATATATTATTAATATAAAATGTAAACTAGGCCAGTCGTGGCGCGGGGGTATAAGCGTGTGCCTGTAAGTGCGACAGGTTGTTGATTCGATTCCCACTCGAGAAAATGAAATATGTAATATTGTCATTTTTTTGTCCAGATGTTGAGGCAAACCACTTGTCACTCAACACGCAACGCCTCCGGAATTCGGCGGAAAGTGAGAAGCGAAGTGTTTTAATACTAAACTCTACATTAGGATAAATCTGCTACGTATGAAATACAGCGAGAAATAAAAGTAAAACTAATTTATCATCATCTGACTGTAAAGAAGATACCCGTAGGTTGTATTATTATATTTAAATGACTTTGTTAACCCCGTTCTGGTAGACAAAATGCAGCGCTTAGTTCCACCACTTACCCCCAATATTAATAACCTATCTCCAACGTCAATCTTAGATTGTTTCATACATCTATCCAATTTTAGAGATTGGATAGATGTATGAAACAATCTAAGATTGACGTTGGAGATAGGTTATTAATAATGGGCGTTAATATGCAATGTCTTGAAAATTGGGAAAGTTAATGTCATAACACTTACCCCGTTACGGATGCAAACGTGAAATTCGTTTTATAAATAATGATATATTTTATAGTTTTATAAAATAAATCAGAAGAACGAAACTGTTTATATGTGCAATTTATTTATTTAATTATTTTTATTTATTATTCAGGCCCAATATGTCTCTTTAAAACTGTAAGAATAGAAGATAAAATATTTATCACTATCAAGCTACTAGATCATCTTTTAAATATTTTAGTACTATAATTAAAATAATATGACGCAAAAGCAGTTCCTTGTTCTGTATATAAACGCATATGAATCATTAATTCAAGCCTCATTGAAAATTCGAACTGACTACATACTTCGAGCCAACTGTCGCGTCGTCAAAAGAAACATTTATAAGGTTTAATTGAAATACAACATTCGCGACTTCCCATAATTATTTCGCTCCGACAGGGACCGTATTCGGTCCGTAAGAGGTATACGAGTGAAAAAATATATTTTGTATAATAATTAAAGAAAAAATGTTTTTTTCTGTAAATATATACATTACATATTGTAGCCCGCAACTTCATTTACGTGGTCTATAAAAGTTGAAATATCATTTTTTTCGTTCCCGTAGGAATTTAGGAAATCTTCTCTAAGCCCTCCCCTATACTCCCCAAGGAACCTGCATGTCAAATTCCAGCTTTCTAAGCTGAGTAGTATCGACCATACCTGCTCTTTCAATAACTAAGTATCGGAACAGTTTTATATATGTTTTATACATATAGATTGAAGTTGTATTTGAGGTCAGTTGTGGCGCAGCGGCACAAAGTGTGACTGTAAAACCGACTGGTTGTGGGTTCGATCCCCACACGAGAACATGAAATATTAATTTAAATTTATATTTCAAATTCTTCGCTCTGGTGTCGAGGCAAAGCGCGGCGTTCAATTGTACCAGTCAACACACAATGCCTCCAGAATTCGGCAGAAAGTGGGGAACGGAGCGTCTTAACACTACGTTCCCTCTGCCTGCCCTGCAGTGTGCGGGATACAGCGTGAAGCTGATTTATTATTTATTTATTTTTATTGTATTTTAATTCAAGAGACATGACGCCTTTGTATCTTATTTGAGAGAACCTTAGTTCAACGCGAAGGTAGTAGATTTATATTTACTCAATGCTTCGTTTCCCGGTCCGGAATTATCAAATTATCCTGGTCCGTTCTGATAAAATGTTATACCTATCAGCTAGCATTATGTAGGAGTATACTCAATATCTGAGAACAAGCAAGAAAGAAGTAAAGAGTTTTGTTTTTTTTTTATTGTGGGTTTGGTTGTATTGATATATCGCATAATTTTATAATACATATAAATACATTCTGATGGCCGACGTTCCAGACACTTAACAAAGTCCGCGTCCGTGGTCACGCCTGTCACGGCGGCGTCGCGCGTCTCACAGTTGATAGTTGATACATTATACCAATATATAACTCACTATATCTTATATGATCGACCTTAATACTATATTAACATTCATAATATTTTTATTAGATAGATACTTTTATTAATTTATACTATCAATACTTCTATACTAATGTGACAAAGCTGAAGAGTTTATTGGGTTGAACGCGCCAATATCAGGAACTACTGAATTGTAACGAAAAGTTATCTTTGTTTATATATTAAATCATGGTAATCATTTTGGTGTAATCCACTGTGCTTGCGGTTAGAATTACGGGAACTGCATTATACAAAAATCTTAATCATTATCATTTCGATCACGCGGGTGGAGCCGCAAGAAACTCCGTCCACTCCACTTCAGTACGACACTTTCCGCCGAATTCTAGAGGCATGGTGTGTTTAGTTGCGAAACTTAACGCCGCGCTTCGCCTCCTCTCTAAAAATAATTAATAATTTCCTCGAGTGAAAATCGTGAACCACAACCGTCGCGTGTACAGTAGCACGTGCCGACTGGCTTCAATATATAGAAAATTGAAAAAAGCGTTATAAAAAAAAAATTATCAAATTTTATCTATTTCTCACTGTCACTCCAAACTCCGGTCCTGTGCTCCACAGTAATGTAGTGTACACACTCATTTCCCTCAGACAAATTTAAAACCCGTGCAAATTGATTCCGGACATCGGCGTGTTCGGCACAGCGCACTCGACGCCGACGCGGACGCCAGATGATAATTCAAAAACACTTTCCTAATTCCATCAGAGGCGGAAAGTACACGAACAGCTCACCCGCTGACGGCCTCCTTCCTCGAGGATGTGGAAACGAAAATTGGAAATGAACGTTTATTTTTAATCTTCGCTTAATTTTGTTACAAGAAAATTGTGTTTGTTTTACAGGTTTGACGAATTTAGATAACTGCTGGTTTTTGGTATAGAGGTGGGTGGAAATCTAGTGTCGAGATACTCTTTTCTCTATTTCCCGCTCGAATTCTGGGAAATTAAAAATAATTCCCTCGAGTGGACTTCGAATACGTTATAGCAAGTTATAGCAAGATGCTGTTGCACTGCACCACAACGCTAAATACTTTTTAAAATGCTTCTATAATTACCAAGATTTGATGATGATGAAGATTTGTGATAATTTTAATTAATATTTATAATTAATATTTATTTTAATTAATTAATATTTATACCTAAATTTAATCTTCCAAAACTTTTCTTGAGCTTATACTAGAAAAATTTCTTATTTAGTCTACATTATTATTATTATAAGTACAAAAGTAATTCTTATAATTATCTCCTAAAATATAAACATTAACATATTAGAAGCAAACGAGTCTACCCCACAAAATACACATCGTGCTTAAAATAAGCTTTTACTAGCGACTAGCGCCATCTATTGGTGAATATTTCTATCTTACCGCCCCGCGCGCACTCCCTTCGCGCTCCCCCCGCGACGCCCCGCGCTCCCCCGTTCATTCAATCCAGCCCGTCAGTCTCTCTCCAAACGTCGCCGTGAAAACGCGTCCATTGAAACAAATAACTATTACCGATATATTGTTACAAACAATCGCTCAGCTGACTGCGACTCACATATATAAAAGTGTTATTCAAATAAAAACATATTCAAAGTGTTTCTTTTAACTATTGACTGGACAATAAACATATTTGTGAACGAATGTAAAAATATACGCGTCGCAGAGAACGGTTCCAACGCGTGAGATCGATACTTTTAAATGATAACATGGATTCAATTAGATTTAAGACGGTGTATAGTGTTTGTGTTGTGTTGTGGAAGTCAATTTTACTGAGGTAAGTTATCGGTACCTACATAAGTTCTAGATAACACCGGGATTTGTTTTGGACGATAAGTCGAGATATCGATGCGATGCGTTCAGAAATCGATTACTATCGATCGTGTATCGGAAGGTCGATATGCCCTTCATTTGTTGTGTGATTAGCCGAAATTAAAAAAAATATTGTCAATTACGATAAAATGAAATTTTCATTTAAAAAAATATAATTGTTATATACAAAAATGTTTTAAATTGTATATAAAACATTTACGCAAATATGACTAAGCATTAATTTATATTGTATTTAATTTTGTAATCAAATAAATTAGTAATTCAAATTAGATACAAAATAATTAAAATCAACATAACAAAAATAAATAGTACTTCTTTAACACAGTTATTTATTATTTGTATACATAAATATAATTTAAATAAAATAACAATCTTTATTTTAAAAAAATACGCAATTAGGTCGTAGTTCTTGCGTTAAAAATAGAAAAAAAAATATTAATGGCCAAACGGCAAGGACCTAAGGCGTGCAGTACGTTGCACCAGAAAAGCTATAACCACATTTGGCTACATTTGCAAGGCGAGAATAACTATTGACTCACTGTTATTTATTACTAACGATCGTAAATCTGCTTTTAACTAAGTCAATTAGTTCTATACTTTAAGTTTATTTTTTGTACTTTTAAGTATTATATGGTAAGCATAGAAAATCCAGCGAATCTCTTCGTCCTCCGCTCATTTAGAAACATAGTCTGTATGTCACCAGTAAATTATCTTAGTACATAATTCAATATAAATTTTTCACTAGTTAAAATTTTAGTATGACTGAAACCTGCTGGTTGTGGGTTCGATCCCCACTCGAGGAGATGAAATATTTACTTAAATTTATATTTCCATTTCTTCGCTCTGGTGTCGAGGCTAAGCGCGGCGTTGAGTTCTGCCACTCAACACGCAATGCCTCCAGAATTCGGCAGAAAATGGGGAACGGAATGTCTTAACATTAGGTTCCCTCTGCCTACCCTTCTGTGTGCGGGATACAACGTGAAGCTGATTAAAATTTAAACACAATTATAATGGATTTGAATATAATAATAATATGGATTTGATTATTACTAATATAATTGTATAAATAAATACCTAATATTATAACAGTATTTTATTACCAAAACTAAATTATTTCCGTTAAATTCGAAATTAAAACTTGAAAATTTAAACTTGAAATAAAGTAAATAACTAATTTATCATTTATTATGAATAACCAAAACAAAAAAAAACATATGTATAACAATGGAACTTAGTACGAAAACGTATTTTTAGTTTTAATTTTTAAATTTATAGTCAAAACTGAGGTCAGTATGTAAAATATTAGGCTATAAAAATGTGCATGCCAAAATTACTATTCTATTGTAACGATAGATTACTACAACGGCTTCCTGTCGATTACGAGCTTAATATGCATAATTGTTGCTTACAGTTCGGGATATCCGTAACTAAAGTGGCAGAACCTATTTGTAACCTGTATTGAATCTAAATGCATTATTATATATAATAGCTACTTAAATAGCTTATTGGGCTATCGATATAAACCGTTTAAAATTATCGATGTTTTGGTAATTAAAGTAAAAAAAAATCTTAACTTCTTTATAATTATCTAAATCGATGCAGTAGTTTCTAAACATCTTAACACTTATTCCCTCGTAGCAGAATAGGCAGAAGGAACCTAGTGTTAAGTTACTCGCTTCCCTGCTCTCCTATATTTTTTTGAGGCATTAAAACAAGACTGCAGAATTCAACGCCGCGCTTTATCTAGAGATACTATTTGAACCAACAACAATTTTTCATATACTCGTACATACTTAAATAGCCGTATGTATTGTAAATAAGTAATTTATAACAAAATCACGATTTCAACATCAATTTATTAGTTGTAGCATTGTGCTGGTAATATAAATGAAGTCTGTCTGTGGAGGAGATTTATGATACAGTCGAAGTGCATGTTTTTTTTTATTGTATCCATGTTATCCATTTTGCTATTGAAATTTTGCAGATAGGTTTATTATTATAGAGAGTAAGTGAGCTCTAAGAAAGTAATATTGAAAAATCTACTCGTAGAGTAGTGGTTGTTGTACGTAATGTTATATGAAATAGCGTTATTTTCAAAGATAAAAAGTTTTAAGTTGTTTTAAAATTATAATTTATAGTTAATATTATGAAATGTTAATTGGTTTTTGGACATTGTTGGTTACTTTTTGATTATGTATGTAAGTCGAAATGAACGCGGACAAACCACGAGCGGTGCTAGCTATTTATAAAGTAATCGAACCTGGTTTCAAATTGATTATCTTTGAGAATATACGTATATAGGCATATTTTGTTATTACTATTAATTTATTAGCTTCACTCTGGATCCTGCGTATATCAAGATAGTCAAAGGAAACCTAGGGCTGAGACACTTCATTTCCTACTTTCCGCCTCAACGTGTCGAAAATACACATTGAGTGCGACAGTACTCAAAACCGCACATTGTCTTGATGTCAGAGCGAAAAAAACAAAATAATTAATTTCCCTGAGTGGGAATCAAACCCACAACCCACAACGTCACATCTACAATCAGACTGTGCCGCTGAAAACGACCTCCAGCATATAAACATTATAACCTAAAAAAAATAAGCAGAGAGTTCCGTCACCATATTAACTATCAAATCCACTTTGAAATATGCGAAAGTACAATACCCAGTAGTGAAATGAAATTTCACACTTACCAAGAACACTTCGACAATTACTTACAGCGTTTTTCAGCGTTTCCAGCTGTAAAAAATATTTCCAACGTAATGAATGGTATAATGGCCTCTAAAATACCGCGATATTGTGTTCAAAATTTTTATTCGTGTTAAGAAACAGGTGTAAACTCTTAAATGTTAGTAACTAAGTTCGTTTATAATTTATACTTAAAAAGAAAGAAATAGGCCGTCGTGGCGCAGTGGTACAAGTGTCTTACTGTTATAGTGACGGTTATAGGTCCGATTCCCACTTGGGTTAATGAAATATATATTTTTTTTGTTTTTTTGCTTTGGTAACAAGATAAAGCGCTGCGTTGAGTTCCGCCACTATATAGACGTGTTCCGCCATATAATCATGAAATTTCAGCGAAAGCTTCTCATAGAAAAATCAATTCAATTTATAGTAAACATATGAGAGCGTATTAGCTATAAATATTGACAGCAACCGCGTTTTAAATACGCAAATTCTACCAACATTACTATACACGCGAAAATAAATAAACTGATAGATCCACTACGTCTAGATACAGTACGGTCAACAAGTCGTGGCCGCCTTGAAGTTAAGTTTTCTGACCCAATGTGCATTGGTCACCTGGGAAGAAAATATTCAAAAGTAAGAAAAATCCTAAAATCAAATCTGCAACAGCCGTCTGCAGCTAACTTCAGGGCGGCCACGACTTGTTGACCGTACTGTGCGAGGCTTTATTATTGAGGCCGCGATCAAAACATTACCTTTTTTACAATTCGCTTTTATTTTAAGCAATTTTAGTACTCTCATTTTCAAAAAAAACAACTTCTAGGTTTATTGCAGTTACAGAAAGCACCTTTTGATTTTCGGGACATTGCGTGTGGAGTAGCGAAACTCAACGCCGTTTTTTTCTACCAGAGAGGAGAAATTTAAATAATTACCCAGGAAATATTACCTGAGTGTCAAAAAATCAAATAGCTTTAGTACTTGTATATTTACTAAATTATTCGTTTTAGTTTATGTACTATAGATTTTTCACTCCAAACTTATACTTTTAACCACTAAATTAAGAATTTAACACTTGAAATTCATCCTTTTGTACATCAAACTCATATTTTTTACTTCAATTTAATCATTTCACACCGTTTCAAATTTCAAATTCACCGTTTTAAACGAGAAAAATTAAAGAAAGAATAAAAAAAATATTTTTTTTTCTCAACCCAATACGAATTTGAACAGGCATCTTCTCTCTTCGTCACCGCAGCGTGGGCGCTAGCACTTCTGTTCAAACAATCTCAAATTTAGTAACGGTTAAACACTGCTACGTATTACCTAACACCTTCTAATTAGTAGCGTTAAGCGCTTTGGTACATTCGGATATAGAGAGGTCTATGAACTTGTATTAAGCTTCTCTTTGTGTTGCTCTTTTAGATATCATTTGAGATTAAATGTGTTGTTAATTTCTTTTTGTTTGAATTTTTATATGACAT
Source organism: Heliconius hermathena (assembly GCA_013403705.1). NCBI lineage: Eukaryota > Metazoa > Arthropoda > Insecta > Lepidoptera > Nymphalidae > Heliconius > Heliconius hermathena. The sequence goes on along the minus strand of JAAIXJ010000380.1, from coordinate 55,912 downwards.
TTTAGTTAAAATTGAAAATATGCCTGTGTTCCTTGTTGAATCCTACAATTTCAAATAATATTGTGGCATTTTTATCACATTTTTTTTGTAGCATAATGCTGTATATGTATGTGTCCCGCACATAGCAGGTTAGGCAAAGGGGAACCTGAAAACCTAATGTTAAGACACCTCCGTTCCTCATTTTCCGCCGAATTCTGACCTTGAGTTATGTCACTCATTGCATATTGAGTGACACAACTCCAAGGCTTTAAATCGTTACCAGAGCGAGAAAATTAAAATATTATATTAAATATTTAATTTACTAATGAAAATGAAATATTTAAATTTCTTTCGTTGGACAGGCTAATCTCAGTACTAACTACAGTAGCTGTAATTGAAAAAATCTTTTTATGTTGCACTGTCCGTTTATCATTATATTACACAATATTAATCGTGTGTTCACAGTAATTGCGGTCAGCGTTAGAATATCACGTTATGTTGGTTATTACCATTTAAGCACAAGGGGCAGGAGGCAGGGGCCCAGCCATGGGTAAAAGCTAGTTTTTAATTCAAATAAATTCATGTAATAGTAAAGATGGGTTTAATATAATATCAATTTACCATACCACCTTGACTTATGAATTACAAATCCGCCATACTTGGTAAAACAAGCGATTAAAAATTATTATTTATAATATGTAAATATATTATACGTAGTATTGTAACAAACAAAAAATAACACATCCATATAAAAGTCTTTAAATATCAAGAAGGCATTAATATTAACCAAAACGCTTCATTTTTATAATTAAATTGAAAATAAAATGTTAATGAATGACTAACAACTAGCAAGATTACATAAATGTATTATGTTTCGCTAATACAACTAAAAAAACGTGTTCTTCGAGCATATGTCATATTATTCTATAATAGTATTGCTATAAAAAGCGGTTTAAATGTAAAATTAAGTATAAACAATGCCTATTCAGGAAGGCAAATTAAAACATTCCTTACAATAGCTGGAGCTGTCTTGGGGTTGAACACTTACTTGGGGAGGGTGGAAAAAACAAGTCGCCGTGTACAGGTGTTCTATGAGGACGGAGGAGCCAGTCCCTCATACATTATGTAATGGAGGTCTTGTATCTACATGTAGTTTATGTACTTACTGTTTAAGTTATTAACTTAATCTATGTATGTATGATCAAATTAATATTCAACTAGATATGTTTATTTATTTATTAGCTTCATGCTTAATTCTGTATATTGTAGGGTAGGGTGGGTAGGATGGAACCTATTGTTAAGACATTTGATCCCCTACTTTCCGCATGATTTTCGGCCAGCCTTGGCGCAGGGGCACAAGCGCGCTACTGTAAACACGACCGGTTGTGGGTTCGATTCCCACTCAATGGAGGAAATCATTTAATATTTTTATTTCTTCGCTTTGGTAACGAAGTAAACCGCGGCGTTGAGTTCCGCTATGCCCTTCAGAATTCGGTGGAAAGTGAGGAACGGTACTGTCTTAACTCTAAGTTCCCTCGGCCTACCCTGCTATGTTCGGAATACATCGTGAAGCTGCAAAATAAATAAAAGCCATTGTGTAGCAAATGCAAATACTCATAAAACAAGCTCACAATTACCTGAGTTAAATTCTAATCAGATAATATTTAGGCGCTTACATGCAGTTGAAAGGATTCAAGACAAAAATAGAAATCCTGATATACGCTGGGCTACTGTAGCCGTGTACCTACAGACTACAGTACAGCATGGCCGACGAGTCGTGGCCAACCTGACGTTAGGCTTTCTGAAATTTTTGTGCTATGTTCACTCCTAAAGAAATTCGTCATCGAAAGTAAGAAAACTCCAACATCAAATCTGCTTAAATGTTTTGCGAAAGCTAACTTCCGAACGGCGGCCACGACTCGTCGACTGTACTATACAGTACAGTGTCTCGGGACATTCATCAAATTATTTATACATGCACCGGCCGGCCACCCATCGCTTAGACTTACGTACGCACATTGAATTTTACCGTCTTTTTATTCATACCCACACTGATTTCACGTTTTACGATTCTAAATAAAAATAACGCGTTGAAATATAAACTTTTGGTTCTATTTTGATTTGAATGTTAAACTGTTTATATGTATATAACCAGCTACTTTAAAATATATATTTTAAAGTGATTTAGATTTATTTGAATATTTTACTTCTCTTAAAATTTAAAAAAACGAAACTGAAAGAACAGGGGAAACAATTTTTTTTATATTTTCATACAAAAATCATTATCACTACGCGTCATTGATATACATAATCTTATAGTAAGGATACAAAAGAATTATAAACTTTCTACTAAATCTTTAACTCCATTTAATATAATAAAAAAAAGAAGTAAAAAGAAAAGATTTAACAACAAAAGTTGTAAAACTATAAAACGTTTCTCTTTTTATGACGACGCGGGTACAAAAAGTATTTGCAAAGTCAACACACAAACAAATGAGGAACATTTCTCTGCAAATTACCTACTATAATAAGACACTAATTGTATGAGGCCGTCGCTCGTGTTTTTGTATTTACATTCCTCGCGAGTGCGATCGAGATAAATTTGATTGCATGTTTCCTTCATCTCCCACAATACGCTGTGTTCATTAAAAATACAGATTTTTTTCTGTGTAATACATACATCTTTGTTAAAATAGGCTTAAGTGCACGTCGATAATGTAATTCAATGTGTTTTTGTCTCACAGATTCTCTCGGTTTCCCACTTTCCGTCTCATTTTCTAATCACTTTGTGTACCTGAGCTTAGAAATCGAAGGCGTAATCATTACGTCTCGTCAATCAGAATTTGGTCTACTGTGCCACAACGGTCCATTAATGTCTTAACACGATATTTTTACACTACTGTTTACCGTTAATACACCCATCCACCTGACTTCCTGATTTCCGAAACACAACTACACACTGCGCTTTATCTCTCCAGAGGATAAATAATAATAATTTAAATTTAATCATAACCAATCCGAGAGGTTATCGAACCCACAAACATCTTGCAGTACCTACAGTCATACCTACCGCATCACGAGGGCCTCGCCTCAATTCTCAGATGAATTTTTGACCAACTATAATATCTTAAGACTTAATGTGCAATGATTCCATCGAGGGAAAACAAAGTGAGTCACTAGGTACGCTTACGAAATGAGAGGGATACGTGACAAATGGCTGTAGACGCAAAACAACCATCGTTATATAAATAAATTTAGATTATCAAACATATAATAAAATTTATAAACTCAACAATTAAAGTTTATAATAACAATTAACGTTTACACCAAGCGGCAACAACCACCTCATTATTATCATATCACTCTCATAACAAAGGTCTATGGTACATATTTAGATACTTGCTGGGACAGAGTCGTTTGTACGCCGTATTGTATACGGTCGACGAGTCGTGGCCGCTTTGAAGTTAGGCTCCGTGAACTTTTGCGCATAGTACAAAATAATGAAAAGTAAGTAAAATTCTAAAGTCATGTAGGCTGTAGATGTACAGCCAACTTCAGGGCAGCCACAACTCATCAACCTTACTGTATTTACTGGGACAGTATCGTACATACGGGCCGAGCTCATCAAGTCCAAACACGTGGTGCACAATGGCCGGTTATTAAATATTCGAATCGTTGTAGCTTGGTAATCAGCCTGTAAAGCTTCCTAATGAATATGCTAGCTAGCTGATGGTTTTTAAGTATAATATATTTTTTAAACATTGTAATTTTAATATCATATAAAGATTTTAAAATATTTTGAACAAATACATACAAAAAGTAAAGTTAAACTTCAATACTATTTATTCTGAGATAAATTTGAAACTGTACCAATTTATGAAGTCACTTGTCACTAACATTTTCTCAGTGTAGATGTTTTTAAATCAATTCTTATATGTAAAATATTTTTAGTTACCAACGTTCCCATTGAGGACTTTGGTTCTTTTCCGTTAAAAAAAAACGAAATGTTTCCCTGATAGTTGATATTCACATGTGTTATAATGCTGTTATTTTTCAATTCGAGAACAAAAGCTGAATGTGGATAGAACTTTCCAAACCGTATATGACCAGATGCCATCGTGACGAAACAAACATGTGTCTGAATGAACGCTCAAAAGTTTGTTTGAATACGTAAATTTACTAATTTTTTACTATTTTTAGCTTCACGCTCTATGTTACACATAGCAAGATAGGCAGAGGGAACATGGGAACCTAGGGCTAAAAAAAAAAAAAATTAGCTTCACGCTGTATACCGCACACAGCAGGGTAGGCAGAGGGAACCTAGTGTTAAGACACTCCGTTCCCCACTTTCTGCCGAATTCTGGAGGCATTGCGTGTTGAGTGGCAGAACTCAACGCCGCGCTTAACCTCGACACCAGAGCGAAGAAATGGAAATATAAATTTAAGTAAATATTTCATCTCTTCGAGTGGGGATCGAACCCACAACCAGTCGGTTTTGCAGTCACACCTAGTGCCGCTGCGCCACGACCGGCCTCTTATCCTTCTAATCTAATCCTTATCAAAAGAATTTTAAAAAAGAACTGATGAACTATTTAACCAAATCCGAAATGATTTTTTCTAGACCCATCTTCGAAGTACGAACTAGAAATGGTTTGATGATAAAAAGGCCGCGGGGGTTTAGGCCGTTAACACCTCTCTCACCCGCTTTTACCCCGTAAACATTAACTGTAAACCTACTCCTGGTTATCCCGAATATAGAAAATTTGTGAGAACATGTAAAAAAGTAATTTTACTGTCTTCAACGCTGACACTTAATTTTAGTACACCATCTAATGTAATGGTACGATTATAGAAGTTCAAAGCTCCAAGAATTTTCCATTTAAAAGGTTAGCAAAGAAGATATGGATAAAAAAGAATCACAAACGATAACTACTGAATTTAAATTGAAAAGACGTTTTTTTTTTCGACAAATAGTTGGTTACTGAAGCAAAGTACGCCCGCACCGTCTCGCCGTTCCCGATGATCATATTCAAATTCTAAAAAACAGACTTGTCAGATTATTTCGACCGAAAAACTCATATAGAACCGCCAGAAAGAGTAAAATCTAGTTAACAGTCCTTAGAAACCCTTTCCCGCCGGTGATTTGGTGTTATATTTTGAATAGCTTCATGGGCACCGATTGCCTCGAAAATACGAATATAGGAATGAAAAGCGAAATGGGTATTCCTAAAAGGGGGATGAAGAGACGCAATACGTTGTAAAGGTTTTGTGCACGTGCTAAGCCCCGTTTTGGGAAATGCCAGTTTTAAAAACAGTACAGCTTTTTACTTTTTAAACGAAAATATAGCTGAATTTTACATTTTACACTGGAAATTGGTTTTGGCGAGCTTTTTTTAAAAATAGCTTTTGGTTCGTGTTTGTCTTTATGTGTCGGGTTAATTTGTGATTGTTATATAACGTTTTATTTATTAAAGCTCAGTCATGGCGAAAACAATTATTATAGTTTTTTTTAACAAATATTATTTTTAGTTTAATATTTTATTTTAACTCCAAAGTTTTCATTCCCACTCGAGGGTTTGAATTATTTCCTTTACCCCACTCTGGAGACTCGAATTGAGCAAAAATTATGGAACGGAGTTTCTTGACACTTGCTTCCCTCGACCCTCTCCTGCTATATTGCCTGTGAGTAAAAAAGTTTAATTTTCACAAATATCTGTAACTTTTTAGATCACAAGAGATTCGCCATCGACATATATTATTTTTATAAAATACAATCTTCGAGACCTTGACAGTTTTGTTCCAATTTGATAAAGAAATTTTAATTAAACATATAAAAAGATACTACGCTGGAAATACTAATCATTCATTAGCTTTATCTATATTAAGACGTGATTAAATAAAATTAAGAATTTAAATGCGGCGGTTACCTTTGAAAAACATATTTTTAAAATTTATGAATCATAAAACATTTAAAAATTAGCATTTTAGTATATTTTTAAATATTTTTTGATTAGTTGTTAAATAGATCATTTTAACATTTTATAATTTTAACATTGACTAAATTCACGCACCTGCTGAAATAATAAATAGTAAGTCACTGTACCTGTCAAACTTGTCAAAAAAAATATTTTTATTCCAGCCTAACGCATATAGCAGAAATTAGGTTTCTCACCTAGCTTCGAGACACTCCGCTTTTCGTCCGAATTTGGAACCTTTCGTGTTGAGTCACGTAACTCAACGTCGCATTTTGTTTACTGCAGCTGGTATATGAATTAATTCACTTTACTGCTTTTCTTTTTTGCCCAAATCTTTCTCCCTGATGTATTGCATGATCAATACAGCTGCCACGGGTCACCGGGTACTGTCAAGTAAGCAGCAGTCAAACAGGTTGTAACAAGCAATTATAACGTTCGACGGATAAACTAGGCCAATCAATGCGTTGTGCTTCAACTATGCTCTGATTGAGCTTGTTCTATCAACATACTATTGTTCTTGCCGATTTGAAATCTGAATTTGGCTGATAAATAAATCATGCGTACTTTATGGTTCAATTGCGAAATGTATCTAATCGATGATTGTGATTTCGATTCTCTGTGAAATAACGATATTTAAATTTACTCCCCTTTTGAGGTACTTTTTCTTGTCAAAGAATAAGAAAAAGTACCACCACCCAAAATAAATATAATATATAAGGCAAAAACTAAAAAAGGACCTAATTTTTATAAAAAATATAAAACCTACATTAACATTTTATTATATAATTTACTTATTTCAAAAATATATGCTGTATATATATTATTGATACAACAAATTTGTATCAAGTAGCGATGAAATTAGAAACTATTTTAGGATATTCTCAACAAAAGTAACTGGTAGCCAAAATATATCAATGGAAAATGTAACATTACAAGTTGCAATATCAATAAATCATCGTGCAGATAGCGCGTGTAATTAAACGCAGGCATCCATCACTGATAGGCTATCAGCCAGCGTTACATGTGTTACGATAAATGCTAAACACTTGTTGAGAATTGCTTCTTTTTTTTAATTGGTGATTGCACTACTTATTTCCTATTAACAATAACGTTTTCAATCCATAGCGTTTACCCCGCTATGGATAAAACGTGAAGCTAAAAATTAAAAAAGAACCATTTTCTAATGCATATTTCTATAAAAAAAGTAATGGATTTTATAGTGTTTATTATTTTTATATAATAAATTTTAAAATTATTGTTTTATTTTTTGTTTTAAATATGTATCAGTCACTTATGATCAAAAAACATGTCGCGCATAAATACAGCCAACATCAACAACAAAAAAAAAACAACATTAAACTCGAATACATAAAAATAATAATAAAAATCGAATTTTAGTTCAACTTTTTAAACTGTGTTGTGAATTTATATAAATGAATGTTAGGCTTTGACACTTCGTTATAAATGAATCATTTCAATCGACTGATTGACGCTCAAAGGCAAAAGTAAAAAACTGATACCATTTGAACTATTTTTAACGACAGTTAGTATACCTAATATTGAGCATCAGCGTGGAGGCGTTTAAATGTAACATTTGGAAATTATCGTTCTATTATTTTCCTTTTTTTTATTACAAGTATAGAATTTATTAACCCTTTCTCCGTCTTATATTTTCCCTTCACTGAAATATACCTTAGGCTTCTAAAATATGTATGTATATTTAGCATATATTGGATAGTAAGCAGAAACTTTAGTTATTAATTACCAGTATTCCCTGAAAGTGATTTACAACCCAATTTCTAAATATAAAAAGTATTGCCAACATAAATGCTTAACTTTCACGTTCATTCATCATTGCCATAGTGAACTGTCCGACGTTGACTTACAAATGCCGTGTCAAATCCTTTTTTTTTCATTTCTTTTTTTTCATATCTCGCATTTATCACGATAGGCAGAAAAAACCTGACATATTTCTTATTTCTTTGTTTTCTGTGTCAGATTTCTATTTATTATTAGATACGTCTAATAACTTTTCGTACATTTGCCCATATATAGCAGGATATACAAAGACACTGGATATTGAGTGGCGTCAGTCAATACCACAATTTATATACCAATACCGAACTTTACTAATGATTTCACAAAGAAAAAGATATTTTTAAATTTATTCGGTTGAAGTAATCTCGGGAATTACCGGTTCAAAATTAAAAATTCTTTTGTTCTTATATAGACTATACAGTGTAAGCTTTAGGTAATACATTAGTCTTTCCTAGTACTTCCCACTTTTTCATTCACGCTGTGCCTAACCCGCAAGTAGCAGGTTAGGCAGAGGCCGCCTGGGAGCCCAATGTTACGGTATTAGGGTATTACAGCGATTCAATATTTAAATTCCTCGAGGAAAGCCAGAGGTAAACGCTAGTATACATATACATACCTATACATAGTAATAGCGTCCAGTTGAGTGTTCGATAAAAAATATTTTCGTACGCGATATATTATCTTATCGGTTATCTTGCAATCTGGCCAGTACAAGCCTTGTATACCTTGTAACGACGATATATTACAACCACACTACAACTTTATGACTTATTTATAAATTTATTCAATCCTGGCCTTTCATTTATTGGTGGAGATGAGTTTTTTATTACTGAGTAGTTTTTTTACTTGTAATAACTAAGAGTTGTGTACAAGGGCGTCGGAATAGAGGGGACCAGGTGGTCCATGTCCTATCCATGATAGTCTTTTACCCACATCAAAAATTTTACTGATAAAAAATGTATCCTGAAAAAATAAACAATTCTGTTAAAAGCTAAATTCCAGGACCCTTTGGTAAATATCTGTAGTAACTGCCCATGGTTACATCCTCGATAATAAAACACGAAATTAAATTTTCAAATCGAACCAATAGTTCCTGAGATTATCACGTTCAATAAACAAACTCTACTAAGCTTCATAATATTAGTAAAGATACTGGGGCAATTTGTTATGGGTGCGTATTTTCTGTCAAATTATAAATTTATAAAAGAAATTTCTAACGAAATGATTTATAGTTGTAGATAAAATTATTTAGCGATAACATTTTTTTAAAGTTTAACGTTATAAAAATGTTAACAGTTTATAGATAACTAGTTTTACTGGTAGTAGCCAGTACCTACTACCGGTCACAAATCACAATCTACTGTTAACAAGATTATAACACGAATTGCTACTTGAGTAGTATATTTTCAACTTGAAAAAAGGAGTTACGCATCCTTTTTAAGATAACCGCATTCAACTCTTAAAATTCAAAGCTTTACAATTATTAGCATAAAAGCATAAATTTTGTAGACATTTTTTTGTAGTTGACAATTTTTTTAAGAAAAAATCCACAATATTAGAAACTGTCATAGATTTTCATACAATCTATAGAAGGCGTCGCTTTCTTGTTACTCAACATTCGTAACGTAATGGACGACATATTTTCTAAGGGATTTTCCCATATATCGTGTTTTAAATACTCTCTAAATGGAATTATGTAGAACATTTTTAATGAGCTTCATTTCAATCACCTATTTTGCACTTTTGTATAGAAAAATTTACATGCAATGTAAAGAAAATCTGTAATTAAATTTGAAAGGGTTGTTCATATATCAAGAGTTTAGAACATGAAAATTGTATTAAAGCATTTAATATAGGATTATAAGTGTGAATGTAATGCTGTAGCAGATTAACATTATAGATACATTATAAACGAAAGTGCAAAAGGAGAGTCTTAACACTACGTTCCCAGGTTTCCTCTGCCTACCCAGCTGATGTGCGGGATACAACGTGAAGCTGAAAATTCCTTAAAATAAATTTAAAAATGCCCCAGATAAAAAATGAGATAATATTTTATTTATATATTATAATATATGCGACAGGTAGGGACATAGCTAGTTTATAGTCCAGTCAAGTTAGCATATCTGAAGTACCTAGTGCTTAAGATTTGATGACTCCTCATAAAGTTGTTATAGCGGTTCTTTAAGTGTATTATCTATTATTATTTATGTTAAAACTATTTATCAAAGTAAACTATTTAAAATTTTGACAACACTTTTTATATATCTATTTGAATTTCTATTTTATTATATTCATTATTTATCGCATCACAACTACGCCACAATAGCGCAACATACATTAAGTTGAAAAATAAAAGCAATCTACTGCATTGAAAATACATTAAACCGTAATCATTTCCTGTGAATTTACCCATCTTCCCTCTAAGGGGATTGCACCCCACACCCTACAGCCACCTAGTACCTACACCAAGGTATGTGCTACCCCACAGTTACCCTAACACGTATTAATATTATTCTGAACTGACCCTCTTACCTACGGGGAAGACGAACGTCGGATATGTATGGATTTTTAGGTGGCATGCAATAGAAAAGATTTTGTAGTGTTTTTTTTAATGTAATTTTTTATCTATTTTACGAGTATTCCTCTTTTATAATATAGTAGTCATCGTAAAATAAAAACGTAAAGTAATCTCGTTGGTACCGTTTTTTTTAGAATTTTGAGATATATCTCTGTAAGTTACGAAGTAATTCAAAAATTGATCAGGGAAAAAAAACATTACACAACACGCGTATACAAAACTTTTTTAAAATAAAAGAATTTGGGCCCACTTGTGATAGAGATAGTGAAATATGAGATTTTCTAAAGCCCACTTAAATTAACTTGAAAGATATGTTACTTAATCGAAACATCTTTAAAAATATTTTCTCATCTGTAATAAATTGGGCATACCTAAATATACGCTTATATTTAGATAATAAACATCAATAAAAAAACAGGTGCCTCCATATTACACGATACGTTTACGCGTTTCGGTAGCTTTTAAAATGTCATTGACATCATATTTTTGGCGACTACAGACTTCACGAGGAGACTATATCCTATTATCCATTATAATATACTGGACAATGTTAGATGCAGATAATATTTATTAATCATAATTTAAAGCTAAAGATTTTTTTCTAGAAATTATAAAAAAGGCAAGAAACAAAGAAATAATACCTAACAAATAGGGTCATCGTGGCAAAGTGAAATAGTCGATCCGAGAACCAAATTATTTTCCTTGCTACATCTGACTCAAGGCGGCATTGGGTTCTGCCACTCAATACTCAATGTCTCGATTTCTGTAGGAAAGTTGGGAACGGAGTGTTTTGTCACTAAATTCTATGCCGACCGAGTCATGCGGAAAAAAGCGTGAAGCATGCTGCCTTGAAATATGAGTGGAAAGTAGGGAGTGTCTTAACACTAGGTTCTCCTTGCTATTTATATACGAAATACAGCGTGCAACAAAAAAAAGTTTTGGATTGGAATCGTATCCGCGACCTTCAAACCGACTGCCGTGCCGTTAGTCAACTGTTTAGGTCTGGAAACTAAAATATGCAAACAATAAGATAATAAACGATCGCAAACTGGTTCTTTATATGAGATATTCTGCGAATAAGGAATGTTAATAAACTATTTTATTTAAGTTATGAGATGGCTTGTTTCAGATATTATCATTTTATGTGTTTAACTTTTAATAATTTGACGTTTTATTTATTATAGAAATATATAATTATTTGGCTTATATAATCAAAATCGGTATAGCCTATTTATTTTGTATATATTCATTTAGTTTGTATATTATAATGTATATATGTATAAAAAATATGTAAAGTTAATGTAAAAAGAAAAAAATGATTTTTTTTAATACTTTAAGCATTTACAATTTTTTACAATTTAACGCTATTATGCACCTGACATTAGAGGTATAAAATCATTTAACAAATAATTCTTAACTGAACTAACAAATTGATTACGAAATGAGCCATAAAACCTGATCCCATACGATTTGCCGAATTCACGGACGAACCTTTGTTAGCACATGTGATATTTTTGTATTGAACACGGTCCATTGTATTATCACCCTAATCTCCTAAACCCTAAGTGTGTTATTTCTATATAATTTTCACGGTTAGAAATCGATTATTTGAACAAACAACGTGGCTATAAATCATCCCCGCTACCTGAGAATGAAGGGAAAAAATGAATTTTGGTAATAAAACAAAAGATTGACATTTCTAGCTAACGAACTTAGCTGGGTTTACTGACCGCTTACGTTTTTCGAGTGCAATGAACAATTAATATTGTTAGTTTTAAGTGAGCTCAGTGGTAGCTATTGTTGATTGAAGCGATAGTTGTGGATTCATATCTCACTTGAGTTAAGTACCGACATTCAACACGAAAATTGTGCGGAAAGTGGGAAACCGAGTACTGGCACCAGGCTCTCTCCGTCTATTCCGCTATGCACAACTTAAAGAAAAACAAACAATTCTTTTTTTCCGGCTACCGTTTTTGTACCCAAACACCTGTCCCGTCGTACGATCTACCTGTAGATAAAATTCTAATATTTCTCTTTTTGTATTCGAAACTTTGAACAGCAATAAATAAAACAATACCACCAATAAATTTTCGAACGTTTACCGACAACTTTAGTTTTAATCTCCTTTATATTGAAAATAATAGTCCTACAAGGATACTGATAAAATTAACTGCTAAGAGTTTTATGTCACCATTATAGCAAAATATTGCAAAATTATAATTTTTATGATCCCATTGAAATTTAAATGCGACTTTTTTTTCCTACGAAATGTTTTATAATTGTTCTAAGTATTTTTATTTTATGGCTTTCCGAGTCCTTTTATTTCTATTCAAGGTAATGTCTATAAAATTCTGAATGGTTGCTTCGATTTTGCAAGGAGTTCTATTATTATATGTTATTAAAATAAATCGGAAAAACTATTAAACTTGAGATTTTTATAGCTTTTGTAATTAAGAAAAGTAAGGAAAGATGGACTGAAGATTGAGGCCATCGTGGCATAACACAATATTTTTTTTTGTTTCACGCTGTATTCTGTATATAACACGGTCGGCAGAGGAAACATAGAAAACAATTCGATCTCACGAGGTTGAGTCGAACCCACAACCCTCGCGCTTACAATGTGGCGCTGTGCCGCGGCGCCACAACGGATTTTTCTTCTTTTTTTTAATTAATTTTCTTTTATATATACGTATAATATATTATATAAGTACTAGTACAAGATACATTTTCATCCAACAGCAAGCAAATCATCTCATCAGGCCGCCCTGAATTACGACGAGCAAGTTTGATTTGCGAAGCGGAAAATTGAGTGAACAAGAAAACTTTGACCTTAGGGCTCTTAGGTGCGCGCCCCACCGCCCCACCGCCCGCTGCGGTACAATTTGCTTTGGAACTGTCGTTTTTGTTTTACACACGTTTCTTTATGTATTTGTAAAAAAAAGCTCGATGGGGAGATTGAGTGAAAAAAAGGTAAAGAGGAGCTTCACGCTTTTTCCCTCATAGCAGGGTGGACCGAGGGAACATAGTGACACGCCGTTCCTCACTTTGCTGCCAATTTTCGAGATATTGATGTATCAAATGGCACAACTCAACGCCATGCTTTGTCTTGTTCTAAAAAATGAAAATAATTAATTCCTTCAATGAAGAATTGAATCCACAACTGGCCGCTTTAATCACCCTTATGATTACTTTACAATGGCTATTGAAATGTTAAAATTTTTATTACCGTAACCTCAGCGACGTATTTCTAATAAATAGGTTCGCGCAGGTCATAACGCCGCTGTGGCACGTTTGTTGCGTGTTTGCAACAGTCGGTCGTTGATTTGAATCCAAGCAGAGGGAATATATAATAACAAGGTATTAAATAATTATATTTGATCGGGCTGGTTAAACAGAGTGCTATTTATTTTTTCGTTGAATAGGCAACATGTATCTAAATTATGAAATCTACACTGAAGTGATGAACTTTATACTGTTCTTCACTTCCGGCTCATCTTTCAAGATTTTGCGTAGTAAATCCATTCTGTCCAGTCTGTCTCTATTTTTGTGTGTTAAGTGTCAAAACTCAATTTTTTCCGTAATTACCAGAGGGAGGTAATGAAAATAATTCGTTGTTTTAGTGGCAACGAACTCACAACCGTCGTTTACAGACAGATGCTAAACGCTGCACTAGAACGACCTCTTTTCAGCCTATTTATTCCTAACATCTAAAATCCCCATAGATTTACAATAATTTATAGAAACATAAGTACGGTATCAGAGTTCCCCAACAGTTGTGACGTCTTTGATTGGCTATTAAAAGTTGCTTATTCGAGCCATTCGAGCGCTCACGGTACGTATTATAGTAAGACCTTTGCGCAACTTTATTCACACTTTAAATTAGATTTGAGTTTCCTTTGAGAAATACTTCTGTACTCAGAGATTAAATTTAAAAAAAAATATTTATAATTAACTGATTAAGATTGTAATTAGACAAGAAATACTTTAGCTAAATGTACTTAATCTATAGATATGAACATATCAAATATATATAAAAAAATCGTTTAGATATCTTTGATTTGAATAAATAATTCTTATTTCCTCTTTCTGGTAACAAGATAAAACGCGGTGTTGAGTTTCACACCACCAGCAAATGTCTCGAAAGTTGAGCAGAAAGTGGGAAAAGGAGTGTTTTAATACTATTTTTCTGGCCTACCCTGCTATACATATATAGCTAAAAAGCTAAAAATTAGTCCGCGACTATATCCATCTTTAAGCATCTACCTGTAAATTTATTGTATTTTTTTTTGTTTTCCTCCGATTTATTAACATAAATAACAGCCTATACACCGTATCGTTTATGTGTAGAGCATCATACGTGTTAATACGGATTATATTATAAAGTACATGTGTACAGAATTTCATTCAAATCCGATTACTGAGATTCACGTGTTTATATAATAAAGTTACAAAATTTCATATTTATTATTCAATATCATACAAATGTTAAGTAAATTAATATCGTTCTCGCCATGTCCACATATCTCTGGGAATGTATCAAGAAGTGGATGTGGGATGATGGTGGGGGGTCGAAGACCTGTAAATAAAAGATATACATTTTTACTTGTATAAATGTTTGACGACACTGGTGCTAAAACGAAATTATGCATTTACTTTTTAACAAAGCTTTATCTACTTTAGTACAAATTAATCAAAAAAATCATTGTTGCTAGTGTAAAATAAAGATAGCATAGAAATTAAATTAAAAATAAAAAGCTTCCGAATTCCGCCCAGTTAATTGCAAATGCCAAAACCTCATACGAATGATAAATTAGTGATAATACGATAACTCCCTAAGGACGGGGGCCGTTGTGTTCACATTACGTGATAACATTTATAAACTAATTAGAACGTCATAATAATACTAAAATTATAAAGTTTGTATTATGATAAAAAGGATATTTTTCTTAATTTATTACTGCTGTATTTCAAATTCGAATATAGAAAAGAAAGATTTTTACCGAATTCTCCGTAATTTTTATATAAAGATTCAGTGTTTAAAGTTGTGCTTTTCCCGTTTAATTTGAAATTTTAAAGTTTTCAGAAAGTTTATAAAACTTCTTACAACAAAAAAACATTATACAATATATAGTTTACTAAATTCAAAAAAATTTTTTTGCATACAACCTAGAACCTAGTGTTGACCTCCGAAAAGTATTCCCCACCTTTTTTTTTAATCTTATGTTTGATATTTTGTAAATATTAAATATGATTACATAAGAATATAATTTAAGTAAGAGCTAGCCTTATATTAAAATAATTGTATAATAAAAAAAAAAACTAGAACGCTTGAAATTTTATAGTGAATAATAATTTATTATTTTTTGTAAAGTCATAAGGACACTCAACTTTTAAAGTCGACATTTATTTATATTCCAATTCTGAATACAGTTAATGAAAAAACATATACATAGATGTTGTTCAAAATAGTCGCCCGCAACGTTTGTTTACAATGCAATTCTAGTTCTTCGTTATAAATTTTATATTTAAAAATGACTTATTTTTTTAAGAGTGACGTAAATTTAAATAGTTACAAGAATAACAAACTGTACTGTATTATATGTGCTCACGGTGCGTTAAAGCCCATGTGGTATGGCGGAATTCAACGCCGCGCTTTGTATTGTTTCCAGAACGAGAAAATTAAAATTATTTCGCTGAGTGGAAATCGAACCCACAACACAACCATAAAGGCCAACGTCAAAATACATACACATTAGACTTTACAAAATATATACTATTAGACTAACAAATGTAAAATATATATTTTTAGATAGAAATAAGGCCAATATTTAGATTTATTGCTATTTCCTTTCAGCATTGGCTTTTCAGTTGTTTTTATTTGTACACGAGAAACAATTTATGATTTCTTCGTAAAGCTTATTATTGGCGTGTTGAAATTATGAAATTCTTACAGTTCTGCTTAAGTCACGTTTTATAGTTATCGTTTATTTATTACCGCATATGAAACTATTAATGACGCTATTGTGGTGCAGTTGGCTCTTATTTTAAACAACAGTAGGTGATTCAAGTTCCATTTGAGAAAAAAATATAATATACATATTCTACGGGTTTCATACGCATTTTATGTACCTACAAGATGTTTATAGACATTAAAGGATTGTAAACGATGTATAATACCTAATTACTGGAATGTTGCACTCAAATACATCAATTATGCATATTTTTTACAGGCACCGTGCTGTTATAGTGACGGCGAACAAGGTTTACCGTGATAGGTCGCCTAGATGCATTCCATTAAGATAGATATTTACTAATATATCTACAGAACTAAAGTTTTAATAATAATATATAGTTACAAAAACAAAAAACCACGCTTTTCTATACAAAGAAGTACAAGTGCTATAAAATGTTCTCGTACCTATAAATTATATACGCCTAAACACGAATGTTTTACTAGAAACCTCAGAAGAACTCCAATTTTTAGGTCCTCGCTCCATCATCAGCACCAGCTCGCTGTTACCGTAATATTGTATTGTCGTAACTTACGTATAACTGGTAAGTTTCATGAGGATACAATTACCTACTAAAGGTTCAAATTCAGATTCTTAGATTTTATTACATAGTTAGAGCTCGACCAAATAAAAGCTACTTATTTATTTCTATATTTAATTACTTAATTTTGAATTTTATATATTTTGTAAATATGTCATAGTGCTTATGTAAACTTGCAATATTTCGAAATTTTATTTAAAACATTGAAAAAAATGTATATTCGACCTTTATATTTTATATTATTCTTAGATATATAAAAAAATATTATATTGAAATAGAGAGATTACGCGATTTTTTTGTCAAATATAAGCAATAATACTATAATGAATGAAAAATCAAATATGCAATCATATTAATCTACATAGATACAAACTACATATTATATTGTACCTAATATTTTAAACAACCCAGACGTTCGAAGACGTTCGTTCAGAATAAAATCGTGAAACAATGTCGTTATATAATAAAAGTAAAGGTAAAATAATTAATTATAACTCAAGACATTCACAAATTCCTTCTCAACAAAAACCTCTAATTAATATTTAATAATTTCAAATCCAAAGCTTTACTTAACTTGTTTTTATAGCGGCGTTACAAAGAATTCAGAATAAACGCAAAGAACTAAATAGAATTATTCTTTACCTTATAAAGGAATACATTGAGATCTTCAGATACTAGAATATATAAATATTCCTTTATTTAAATAAGCCGATTTGTTTTATATTCCTCGACGGTGGCTGTAGTGAGGTATTGATCAGAGAAATCATCCGAGTTTCCTACCACGTACATACAGGTAATCAGCTAAGAATAGTGACGTGACTCACTCGTTTAGATAACAAATATAGTCTAATATCCTTTTATATCTTTATCTGGAAGTTAATATTTATATAAATATGATATAAGTTCGAGTTTTATTGATTTTATTAATGTTATATTTAATTTTGCGTGACTCTTAAGAGCCAGAAGTAACTGTGACAGAAGGGTGGAGTGGATTACATAGAAATTATAAGTGTGTTGTTATATAGTATAGTATAGTGCAGCTTACTTCAAAAAACTTGATCATTGATTAACCAACACCATTATATGTTTTCAATTGTAGCCAGTAAATAGTTCGATGGGATTGAGGCGTTCATCCAAATAAATTCAAGTTTAAATCACACACGGGCACAAATTATGACTGTAAAACCGACTGGTTGTGGGTTCGATCCCCACTCGAGGAGATGAAATATTTACTTAAATTTATATTTCCATTTCTTCGCTCTGGTGTCGAGGCAAAGCGTGGCGTTGAGTTCTGCCACCCAACACGCAATGCTTCCAAAATTCAGCAGAAAATTTTCTTCAGAAATTCTTTGCGTTTATTCAGCAGAAAGTGGAGAACGGAGTGTTTTAACACTAGGTTCCCTCTGCCTACTCTGCTGCGTGCGGGATTCAGCGTGAAGCTGATTTTTTATATTAATATGCTTGAATCGACAATATAAAACATAAAGAGCTATTTAAAAAAAATATTAAAAAAGAGATTCAGGAAAAAAATGGTAATAAAAAAGTAGCACCTTGCAAGCTGGTGCTATAATTAAAACAATTAGAGATCGAAAATAATAAAAAATGGCAACATTGTATTTAAAAACACCTTGTGATGACAAACGATATAAAGTGTATTCCCATATAAAACCACAAATGTCCTTCTTCTACGTGTCCTCAATAAAGTGAAATACGTGTAATAAATATGGATTACCTAATAAACAAAAATAATTTGTTAATTTAAGTCAAAATAAACGATTATTTAATACAGTATAGCAATTATAATATATAAACCTATCATATATATTAGGCATTCCAACAATAAATAAATAAATTTCCAAATCAAAAAACTATTTTTCTAACAACGACACTGGTCACGTTGAATGATAAGTTAACACTTCATTATTGGTACGGAATATTTAAATGAGAGGAGCTCACGGCATCGAATTTAAAATTTTAAATCGCTTCTGCCGTTATCTTTTAACCAGATTTTCGACGTTTCTCATGAATAAAACATGTTGAATGGACGCGACAATAAATGGCTTCGCATTGTGGACAAAGTTCGGGTCAAAACAAGCTTTGGAGCGAGCTTCGAGCTTGAAAGCTGTCTGTCTGTCTGTGTGCAGTGGAGCTTGCTCCTAAATAAGTTTACAATTAGTAGTAGCCATTGTTTTCCGCGTGAACGGCTCATTGGAGATGAGAGGCGGACGATTTAAATTGAAACAATTGATGATTAATTTAATTCTAATTTATAAATACTTTTGATATTTGTATATATGTAGGTTGAATTTAAATACTTAGTATATGTATGACATAATGTTGATTTAACACAAGCTGTGAGTAGGATATTTAGTACATTTATTTATAATAAAATAACGTTTATTTCATTTATTTATTATTTTTATTGACTAGGTTAGACGAAATGCAGCGATGAATGCAGCCGTACAGGACGCTATGTCAAAATTATTCGAAAATACAGAATGGCTAAACTTATCACAATTTTTTTTTTGTTTTTTTTTCTATTTGGATTGATGGAACCCGCAACAGTTGTGTTTACATTCAGACGCTATGCCACTGCGACAAGGTCCTCTGTATACGTATTTAAATGTAGTTATAATATATAAACGTAGTAAAAGCAATCTTTTATATATTTTTACATGTATAAAAACCATTATATCGCTTTAACTTTCCTCTATCGGTCAACGGTTCAACTCGATTCATTTAAAACTCACAAAAGACCTATTCACGTTGGTCGGTTTTTGTCAAAAAACGTTTTAACTTTCAGATTTGTCCGATTCGTTTACTCTCACTATAATATGCAATATTGTCGACCTACTTTATAAAGTAACTAAGGAGAATGTTTTTTTTGCTTTTTTTTAATATGTTTAGCTTCACACTGTATCCCGCATATAGCAGGATAAACCTAGTGTTAAGAGACTCCGTTCCCCACGTACCCGATTATCGAGACATTGCGTGTTGAATGGCGGAACTTAACGCCGCGCTTTGTCTTACAAAAGCTAGGCGTCAGATTTAGTATCACATAGCTTAATTTTTTTATTTATTTATTTTAACGTTCACTCATGTTCCTCTTTAACCGTATAGGTAGATAGAACTTAGTGTTAAAACACTGTTCCTCAATTTCCACTTATTTAAAAACAATACGTGTTGAATGGCGAAAACAACGACGCGCTTATCATCAGAACAGAAAATATTCCCCCAAGTGGAATCGAACTCACAACCACATTTACAGTTAGACGATGTGCCACTATGACCTCAAGAATACATTTAGGATCTTTTGTTAGGTTATTGTGGTAAAACACTATTGAAGATGACAAAAAGTAAGCTACGTAACTCGGTCATAGTCTGTATATTGGTTGCGACGCACGTTCCTGTTTTTTGCGCCGCCACCACAAATTTCTTGCTATTTATTACAAGTATACTTTCTTTAATCATAAAAGTAATATTCAAAACATAGTTATATATATATATATATATATATATATATATTTTTTTTTAATCTTTATTTAAAGGACTTGTCACACAAGAAGTAACATGTCGTCCTGTAAGAACCACTGTACATTCACCTTATCTATATTAAAAATTAAACTCTGACATTGAATAACTACTAGCAAAAACTAAACAAGCTATTACAATTCTTCAATTCTCTTGTCTAAGCCTAAATTTACTAATTTATACAAGCTAAAAGCAGAATTAGAACTAGGGTAAACTAACATGCTATTACAAATACCAACATTCATAGTGTCATCAACAAATGTGAGTTTTCTCAAAGATTCGTTCCGTCTACATTCCATCAACATATGAAAGACATCTTCCCTTTTTCCACATACTATACACATTGGCGAAGCAGTTTTATTAATTATAAAAGCAAAATGATTGAGTGGAATGTGGCCTGATCGAATTCTAAAAGCTAACACAAGAGTTTTTCTATTAAAGTTACACGATTCAAACCAGGGAAAGCGAAAAGGCTCAGGACGGAGAGTTCTATACCAAATTCCTTTATCCTGCGATGTTTTTTCATAACGCTGCACCCATATTTTACGGACGTGTTCTCTCAAAACTGGAAGCAAATCACTATAAAATGGCACTATGCTAAGGGGTATTCCATCATGTGTAGCCTCCCTTGCAAGGCTATCCACTATCTCATTTCCTAAAATTCCTACATGGGAAGGAATCCACTGAAGTATAACGTGCTTATTTAATTGTTTCAAATACTGAATTGTTTTCAAAATATTGTAAGCTATCGGAGTTCCTCGAAAATTCGAGGTGCACCGAGCTACGTGTTGAAGCGCACTTCTAGCGTCTGTTAAAATAACAAATTTGTTGTGACATATTGTACTAATATAGGAAAGTGCATATGCTATGGCAAACAATTCGATGTACATAATGGAAACACTAGTATCTATTTTAAATTTAAAATAATTGCTCTGCTGTTGGTCTAAAATAGCTGCTCCCAAACCATTAACTCCTTTGGATCCATCTGTATAAATTTTATAATAATCCTGGTATTTGGTGTTGATCAATTTTAAACACTTATATTTGTAGCTATTAGGTACTTCATATTTTTTTGATTCAATTATATCATCAACGAAACAGAATATATTATTTTCTAAATTTATATTTTGCACCCACGTATCAAGTCTAAACATTTCTAATCTGTTCGAAGAATGGATGGGTAAAGATTTGAAAAGGTTATAAATATCCACTAGTATAGGCTTCTTTTTAACCTTCCAATATCCATTAACCATACATTGAGAATGTAACTGATTAACTAACTCAATATTTCTATTATTACGTAATGACAGATTTCTAAGCCAAAATTTTCCTCCCAAAAATAACCTTCGAAGAGAAAGTGGATATAAATAGAGTTCACTTTCCATGACATGCAATGGAGTCGTTTTGATAAATCCTCCAATAATACGCATACTTTGATTTTGAATTTTGTCAATTTTATATAAATTAATTTTGGAGCTATTGTCGTAAAGAAAACAGGCATAATCCATACGACTCCGAATCATAGAAACATATAATCTTCTTAAGTGCTTAGGATGAAGGCCCCAGACTGTACCTGCCAAAATTTTGAAAATATTTAAACATCTATCTGATTTGAGTAACATTTCATTAATGTGTCTAGTCCATTTAAGACCTCTATCCAACCAAAGACCCAAGTACCTTACACAATCAACTACTTGCAACTGACTTCCTTTCAACTCTAACTTAAAATTTACAGGATTTTTATTCTTTCCTTTTCTAAAAATGCAGACTTTGGTCTTTTTATTAGATATATTCAGACCTAAAGATTCTATTAAATTGCAAAGTTTGTCTAAAGATAATTGTAATTTTAAAGAACAGTCCTCCAAGGACTTGTAAGAACAATACAGGACAAAATCATCAGCAAACTGAGAGATCCAAACATTGTCTAACTCTCGACATATAATCATCGTGACCACATTAAATAGCAACGGAGACAAAGGATCTCCTTGAGCGAGCCCACGACCTGCATTTCTTGACATAATACCATTATTAGAATAGCGTATACTCAATTCTCTCGATTTCATAAATTCCCAGAGATAAGAACAAATTTTTGACCCAACACCAAGACTATCTAATTTAGCCAATAAAATTGTAATGTCAACATTATTGTATGCGCTCTCAATGTCCACAAAACATCCTACAGTAAACAAATTGTTCCCAAATCCTAATTGAATTTGAGAAACCAAGCTAGTCAGACTATCCAGACATGAATGTGCTCTTCTAAAACCTACAGTATTACTAGAAAAACAGTCTGACTTTTCGAAAAACCATTCTAAACGATTTTTTAACATTGTATGAAAAATTTTACACGGACACGATAAAAGAGCAATAGGTCTTACGTCCAAGGATGACTGTCGTCCAGGCTTGGGGATAGGTACTATAGAAGTCTTCCTCCATTGAACTGGGACATATCCAGAAGAAAGGAACATGTTATAAATTTTAATCAAAACCTGCTTCCCATTTAGAGGAAGATGTTTAATCATGGAAAAAGAAATGGAATCCTCACCAGGAGCTGTATCTTTATCTTTTATAGCACTATTTAATTCATGTAAAGAAAAAAAGACTTCTAGAGAGGGATTACTGGAATTAAATAACGGACAATTTGGCAAAACATAGTCTGGAGCTAAACTACGCAAAAGTCTTTCAGCAGAGGCGTTATCAATATTAATTTTTGGCAAGCGATATCCTTTCATCCATCGCATTCGGCTACACATTTCGCTCAGAGACAAAACCTCGTTAATACTATCACAAAATTTTCTCCAAGCTTCTCTCTTAGCTTTGCGAATAATTCTTCGTGCAGCAGAAATTTTGGATTGAAGAATACTTAAATTATGAGGCGTAGGATTTTTCCTAAAAATAGTTAACGCAAGTCTGCGTTCTGCTATACATCGAGATATGTCTACAGTCCAATATGGTTTAGGGACAAATTTTTTAAGTTGCATCGGATCCTGACATATATTTACTAAAGG
Organism: Heliconius hermathena; assembly: GCA_013403705.1. Classification (NCBI taxonomy): domain Eukaryota; kingdom Metazoa; phylum Arthropoda; class Insecta; order Lepidoptera; family Nymphalidae; genus Heliconius; species Heliconius hermathena. The sequence goes on along the minus strand of JAAIXJ010000380.1, from coordinate 32,471 downwards.
TATGTATAGATTAGCAGCAGATTCAATAATATCAATGAATTGATTATATGCATCCTGAGGACTAGCTGCCAATATCAAGAAAGAAAAAACATGATGAAGAAAACTTTTATACTTATTCCAATTAGCTTTTTTAAAATTCCTCTTTTTTATGAAAGTAGGGCACTGATTATATTCATTATACAAAGTATACTTTATGATAAGATGATCACTCCCGAGAGATTCATTTGAGACTTTCCAAGTAAATTTTAATGCCATATCACCTGTTGCCAATGTTAGATCAGGAGATGACTTTTGAAGATTGCCGTTAACCAATTTAATTCTTGTAGGAGAACCGTCATTTAAAGATACGTAGTTTTTATCTAAAATTACATCAAAAATTTGCCGACCCCTAGTGTCTGTCTTGTAAGACCAGTTACTATGATGAGCGTTAAAATCCCCAGCAATCAGAGTTCTATTACTAAAAAAACTAAAAATAAAGTCCCAGTCACTATCAATAGTTTGCACAGACGAAGGACAGTAAACAGCGATGATGTTTTCAATTTGGAAGCAATTCAATAGTTTTAAATGTAAAAGTTCGATTCCAGGATTTGAGCTACATATAAGAGAATCTAGATATTTAATAGAAGAGTGTACCAAAATTGCGACTCCACCGTATCCATCATTTCTATCTTTGCGTATTGTATTATAACCAGAAATTCTAAGGGAAATATTAGGGTTTAGCCAAGTTTCACTTAATATCGCGATATGTACTTTCTCCTGACAGAGATATAGCTCTAACTCTGATAACTTAGGACATATACTTTGACAATTCCATTGAATAATATTAACAGAACGAACCAATTCACTATCCATTTTGAAATAGATTTTTAAAGTTAGACCACTGTGTAATATATTCTACAATTGAATCCATAAGCCAGTTATAAATAACCCTTCCACACAATTTAAGTTTTTTTAAAAAGTTAATTTTTCTCATAAATATAATGTCCTTGATTTTTTTTAACAACTGGTGAACATCAAATTTACTAAACTTTTCTCTTTCTTGGCCATAATTTTCATCGCATACCGGCATCTCTAAATCCATATCAGAATCAAATTCTACAGAAGAATCCTCATCAGATTGGACTCTGCGTTTATTTTCTTTGGATGTATTTCTGGCTTTCTTTGCAGTCGATTTAGTGGGATTTATATTAACGTCTTTGGTTTTACATGCTTCAGTTGTAGCTTTTAACACTTCCGCATACGTTGTACCAGTATCAGAATGAGTTCTTCCAAATACATTATCATGAATATATTCTTCTTGACGCACATCATACTGCGGAGAAGGCTGTACATAAATTGTAAGAGCTCTTTTATAAGTACAGTTATATTCAGCCATCAATTCCCGTATTTTCCTTTCCTTTTTATAATAGGGACAAATCTTCGCTAAAGCCATGTGCTGACCTTTACAATTTACACATCTAAATTTTGTAGTTTCGCAGTTATTATGAAATTGCCCACACTTAGGACATATGATCTTATTTCTTGAACATTCTTTATAATTGTGACCAAAACGCCAGCACTTGGAGCATTGAGTAACGGGAAAAACAAATGGATCTACTTTTATTCGAGTTCCAAACGTATATATGAATGGAGGCAAGGACGACCCCTTAAAACATATCCTTACACATTCACTATCTTCAAATCCACCATTGTCGTAGTTGCGTCGTTTTAAACGTTTCACATTTATAATTTGTACAGAGCTTTCTAAATCTTCTAAAATATCCGAGTCATTTATTCCTATATCAATATTTCTGATGACTCCATAAGAAACACCAACTTCATAAGTTTTTTGACATCTATATTCTTTATCAATGAAAAATCTGCACTGCATCAACTTCTCTGCGCTTTCGCTATTACTGAACTTTAACATCACTTTATAGGCATTAATATATTTCACTTCAATAATATCTAAAATATTTTCTTGCTTCAACATACGGGCTAATCCTATTTGTTTGGGTAACTTCTCATTCTTAGATGTCATACTTATTTCAACTTCGTCCTTCGGTATTCTAGCCGAGTCATCGGCGGATGTACTGCGCACCATCACTTTTCCTCTTCTCCCAACTTCTACCCAAACTTCTTCTTCATCTACCACTCGAGTTCTCTTCTCTGCTCGACTACTTTCCATTTCTCCAAATAAAAATGAACTATTCTCGTCCCGGTTATTTTCAGTTGTCTCTTCTAATAAATTATATACTTCACTCCCTTGGTCTACGTGTAATGAATTAACACTATCCATAGTCGCAAAGTAAATAAAACATCGCAATATATAAAGTAACAAATACGCGTACGCTTAGACAGAACCGGTTCCAAACGACCGTCAACAACAAGCGAACGTAAACAACTGATATATTTTTTTTATTATATTGAATATATGAAAGTCAATAGAATTGGGACGTGTCTAAATAAATGCGATAGTTTGGCCTTAGAACCTCGTTTGGGAGAAAATAGTTGAGTTTCGCTATCATCAAGCAATGTACGTTGGGAACAGAGTGTCTGTACACAATGTTCCCTCTGCCTACACCTTCATGTGAAGGGTACACAGTGAAACTAGAAAAAATAATCTTTTTTAAAGTGTTAAGATTTCTTTAATCTCATTTTATCTTTAAGTGCGTTGTCTTAAAATAGAATATTGAATAGAGCAATTTTTTTTCTATCAACTTATGGCGCACTCCACTATTCGCCACTTTGATGCTGGACACCGAATGGCGGATTTAACGCTACACTTTTCCCTACAAACGTAGAAAACCAATAAAAAACTTATTTTTACCTACATAAGAATAGAATTCACACCAATCGCGCAGTAAAACTATAAAAAATAAAAACCACTTACCACCATTACCATTACCTACCATCTATAAATCTTGCAAGTTCATATTCAAGAACAAGAACCGTGGGCATTGACCAGCGCCAGCGCTAGGTGTCGCAGGATGCAGAGTAATAAAACGCGCGCCAGCTAGCGGAGTTTACGAGCGCGACCCGCCACCGCAAATAACAATAACTTCTGAAATATAACTAAAAACTTGAATTACACACAGCCAGATGCGTATACTCTATATATTCTAGAGAAGACTCATGTAAAGAATTGTGTAAAGAAATATACAAGACGGTCGATGAGTCGTGGCCTACAGTTAAGGTATCTGAACTTTTGTGTATTGTCCACTAGCGAAGAAAATAAATAAAAGTGAGAAAGTGTCTAGTCAGCCATCTTGAGCTACTGTAGTACGTTCTTGAAAATGCTTGTAACAAAATTGTATTTCGGTTATATCTGCAAAGTAGTTCTGAATCGTATGATAATTGACTGTAAGTGCAATGTAGCGTATCCACAACATACGATCTATATTCAGGGTTGGATGATCTTCACTTGGGTTACACCATTCAACGAGATTTTTAAAATATGAACCCAATGTTTTTTACTTAATTTTCACTGTCTGTATAAAAAAACGAAAAACTGTAACAAACAAATACAAATATATATATGTCAAATAAATAATCTAGAATTCCTAGTAAATATTTGGTTTAAGGAACAAACACACGCAAAACACAAATTCTAGAAAACCCATGTAAAGAATTGTATTAAGGAGTAAAGAGCACGCAAATAGGACCCCAGAACTTTTCGTCTTACGTGTAATATATTCACCCCAAGCGAAGGTGAGGGGATTTCTGGTGACTAAGCGAACGGGTGGACGCAGATAACATCCTGGTGTTTTTTGGTTGCCTTATTTTGTATTATTATATGTTTAGTATAAAATTATTTTGCAATATGCGGGATACAAAGTAAATCTAAATAAAGCTAGTTTTATTTCTAAACTTGTAGATACTAATAAAAATATAAATATGATTAGGTAGTATGTATTATAACAACCATTCACAACTATGCATTTGGAAGATTTTATATATATATTAAATAAATATGTAGTTGACACTGTAGTAATCACTATTCTACTATAATTTGAGGTTACATATAGTACTACTTTGGTGATTCGTTACCGTACGAAATTCCATGCAGAGTGCTGCAACGCCATCTTTCAAAGAACTTATTCAAGGTCCTAATACAATTACTATAAATTTATATTTTCCGCGAATTTATTAATAAAACACTATATTCTTCACTTATCCTGTACTAAAAAATAAAATATTAGTATTTTTATGTGTTCGTTAGGCATAACTTTGCCTAGAACCTTATAAATTTTTCTCCAAATGGAAATGAACCCACACTCATCATCATGATATGACACACAACTGCCCTGTATCAAAACACAATTGTACCCATTCAACATCAACGTAAACATTTCGGAGCACCGGTTCGGTCTGGAGGCTCTCGTCCCCGCAGGTAACCAATATTTGCTCGGACCCCACAAATATTTGCCGCATTACATCCCGTCTTGGATATACAAATCATCGATATGGCGTTGGAAATACTTCCAAATAGTTTGTATATATCCATTTTTATCTATATATAATGTATCTGTATCTTTTTTAATATTTTTTTTTATTATTATTTTCATGCTGAAAAATCCTAGGTTTAGCAGGGTATGCAAAAAACCTAAACCTTCACAGGAATTACGAAACATTTGTATTGAGTGTAAGATCTCAATGCAGTTCTTTGTTTTATTAAAATAGGAAGAAAATAGTTCCGTGAGTGGGAATAGAACCTCCAAACATCGTGTCGTTACAGTCAAACGTTGAGAGGATAAATATATTTATAGGTTTATCCCCGATCTGGTTAAGCAAAATACTTGTATACAAATGATTTATCACTACATACTCGTATATTTTACCACAAAATGTGGCATGCATAAAGTTATATAGAATATTTCATGCGGGTACTTTAATTCAAACGTATTGTGAATCGTACGCCATGATTCAAAACTTTCTCTTGCGTACTAATAATTATTATAACAGTTGTTTTGAAATGCCAATATGGTGAACTTTGAAGGTTTACATAGCTTAATATTCTAGAGTCCCGATCAGTTTAATAAATAACCGAGAGGACGCAGATTGAAATCCCATTCATCTTCATTTTTTTTTATATTTTTTATTTGGATTTTTTAAAAAAGAAATAAACATCTACATAATATATCATTAGGCACATGCCCCTATAAGTCGTTGGTATCGACATTTTCAAAAGACCTGCCGAAAAGGCGGCAAAGTATCAAAGGTACCTTTATCAGATTGTATAGTTCTCCCGACGCCAAGTCAATTAGCAACTGGTTATGCAAACGCGTCGGGAGCGAATCGCTTACGTACTACGCAGGTAGCAGGTACTATACAGGCTAATTTATAAACACCGTTAAATTGAATATCGATGTAAATAAAACTCGGCGCTATAACTAGTTAATTGGAACTCATTTTGTGTGTTTTACGGTATTTTTTAAAGTGTTTTGATTTGCATTTATATTGTTTTATAATCGCGATTGTCAAACTTTATTGTGGAGTCAAAGAGAATCGACATATTTGTCAATCGAGTTAAATAGCGGAACCTAACGCCGCGTTTTGTTTGGTCGCTTTTCTCAATGAAACTATTAGACAATGATATGTATATTAATATTGTATAAATATTAGTATTATTTACATTATATAAAACCATATTAATTACGAGGTATTTATGTGAATAAGGAAATCAATAAACTGCATTGTATTTTCCCATTAAACTATTTCACCTTAACCTAACGTTTATTCATAAAAAGCTATAAGTAAAGGATGATTTAATAGTATAATTTCCTTGAAAAATAATTTAGGTAGTATTAATCCTTAATAGTATATTTCATCATTTTCACCTCAGTTGCGACTGCCTAATTGAACGTGAGGATTCTAGGTTTAATTTCTGAGTCCTGCTACTCAACATTCAATGAAATTAAAATAAAAAAAATGCTATATCATTCTCTCTATGCTTTAGTATATTGTAAAAAAATACTATAATTACATAAATATTATAAATATATACCTACTTTGTATTTCAGAACAAGCTCGAGACCTCTAATTTTTGAACAGAACCCTCGGTGGGCGAGCCCGACTCGCGCTTGTCCTGTTTTTTTTAATAGTGCTATTATGTCTTTGTCGCCAACTGAGTAATATAATATAGAACCATTATGTCATATATGTACATAAAAGTATACATATATTAAAGATAAAAACGCATGAAAGCCATAAAAACAAAAAAATCCTCTTAGATTTAGCATGTGATTACAACATCATATACAGACAGATAAGGATAGATAAATCAACGCTAACAACCTAATCTATATTATAAATAGTTGTCTGGTTCATTTGGTGTTGGGCAGGTAGGAGTCGAAGATAGTAGCAGGTTTAATCCCCCGTGGAACCTATATTTGATTACTAATTTAGTGTAACAATGATATTTTTTTTAAATATTGCCGACGCATTCATTGTTAAAATAATATATTTATCGTATCATTTTTGACATTTCTTCACTCTCGCACCATAGCAGAAGCGGCGTTGAGTTTCGCTACTCAACACGTTTTGCCTTAAAATCAACGGAAGATAGGGAACGGAGTATTGTACCACTAGGTTCTCTGAATACCTTATTTATAAAAAAATAATTTAGAAAATAACTATAAAAGCAGTGGAATTGTGTCAATCGGGAGCAATAGCTTGTAGGCAACGGCCCTATTGGAAGGAAACTAGTGTGAAGTATTATGTTAGTAGATGATACATATCACTTATTGCAATTACATAGTATCTCTTCCAAAATAGTTTAGAATCATATAGACAATATGTGTTTTTATCGCATTTTTTTAAAAAACGTTAACCACTTCCGATTTCTAACAATATATTATCCTAAATCTACGTACAAAATAAGGCAATCAAGTGAGACAGTCGAATGAGTACCTAAACGACTTAGGAAAACAAAATGATGAAAATTACAATATTAATGTAAACTTTACATGAAACAAATTGATATTTATATAATATTTTAAAAATATATACAAAATTAACATAATAAAGAAACTCCGATAGTACAATATTGGCTTCGGGCCAGCCGGTCGGACGTCAACCTTCTAAACTAGACTGTTCCAAACATGCCCACACCCCACACCCACCGTATAATGACCGATGTCGCTGACAATGAAATATTATCCAAAATGTCACTCAACATGCCAAAAAAATAAAAAAATAAATACATAAAAAGAAGGAAAAACTTATATCGTTAAATATATAACTGTGATATATTTCTTCATAGTTGTCATATAAAGATGCTATATATGGTTAACTTATATTTTCACATACTCAGAAAACTCCTTTCTTTGCGTATATTTGAAATTTTACAAGGTTGGTAAAAATAACCCACATACAAATAGAATATGTATCCACAACCGACTATTATGAGTTTGGCCGCAACGCTTCAGTATTTCGCCACCTTTATTATGAAGAAAAATGTACGTTCATATAAAACTATAGAAGAAATATATAAATTTGCTTAATTAATTTAAAATGATTACTTCTAATCAAGTATAAAATGGAATGAGTAATGACATGTATGTATGTGCGTATACAGCACAGTTTATTCCTGTAACTGGAAACACTAACAAGTCCAGTATTATTACCCGAACGTGTTGCAGGCGTCTTTCCGCCGATAGCCGCCCATTTCAACATCACTCTAAACTAGCGGCGACCTGGCCGCGTCCGGACGTCAACACAATTACTTCGTACTATTTTCTTTATATTGTTTATTTATAATTCTTTCAATTGTTCGTAAAATAAAATATAAACTTGCTAAAAGACCCAACAAAATCTATAAAGTTGTTTGCATGATGACAAATCACTTGATTCTCCTCCTATGTTTATACACAATAAAAATCAGCTTCACGCTGTATCCCGCACACAGCAGGGTAGGCAGAGGGAACCAAGTGTTAAGATATTTTGTTCCCCACTTTCTGCCGAATTCTGGAGGCATTGCGTGTTGAGTGGCAGAACTCAACGCCGCGCTTAACCTCGACACCAGAGCGAAGAAATGGAAAATAAATTTAAGTAAATATTTCATCTCCTCGAGTGAGGATCGAACCCACAACCAGTCGGTTTTACAGCCACACGTCGTGCCGCTGCGCCACGTCTGGCCTCAATAACTTATAATGAACGTTAATTGTACAAAGAGTTATCGCATCAAGGAACCAGGTTAGAATATATTAATTTTACTTAAATCCCAAGTCAACTGAGTCCTCTTGAAATGCTGTCATTCTAATCTCTTAATAAAGTAAACATTCGTTCAATTAAATGTGAAAACAAAGGAATATTTTGACATTTACTTGTTCATCTGCTCAAACCTAAGCATCATATAGATTCAGGTTTATATGTAGTACCTACGAGTATGTAATAATAGATCGCGTCGAATTAAACTACCCACATAATTATCATCGAAATTTACTTGCCAAGTTTGTTCGATTTTTTATTTTACCTTCTGCTATATTGGAGACATACGTACTAATATAGCAGAAATCACGCCATTTTGCTAAAAATATATAAAAATTCTAACTCACAATAGTATCGCGTATAATCAGTAACATTTCGAGTGCGCCAGTAGGTACACACGTCGACGAAATATTTCTTACAAAAACAATTTTTGTCCAAATAATCAAAAGTGACGTGAATGTCACCTTATCATTTAATGTCGAGCAAACATTGTAAAGATTAATTTCATACTATAATCTGGATGCTGTAAAAGACGAAAATTAAGATGTCATATCATGCTTCTTATATTAAATCTTATTATCATATATTATTTAAAACGATTAGTATGATGATGTCGTCGTAGTGTAATGCGACAATGAGTGTGTCTGTAAACGCCATGGTTGTGGGTTCGATTCTTACTTGACGGAAAGAACTATCTTAATTTTTCCGCTCTATTGGTAAACAAAGAGTGGCGTTGCATTTCAACTAAATATTGTGACAGGTAATATCTCGAATCCGCACGAAAAGCCAAAAACGGAGTGTCTCAACACTAGGTCCTTCTATCTATCCCTCCTATTTGTGGAATAAACGTGAAGTTAAAAACCATATAAAAGGATACTAGAACTATAATCCTGAAGATCACTAGGTTAATACCATGAAAAATGAAAAGAAGAAATGAAAAGTAAAAGGCTGAAATGTAAATAAGAATATGAATCGTGTACGTGGCTTAATATTATAGAAGTAGTTTTTGTTTTAAATAGGATTGTACTAGTTGATTAATTAAACAGATAGAGTAGGATTAAACAGATGTTATTTATGAAGAATTCCTATTTCTATTTGACGCCCTCAATGGTGCGGATTCAAATACAGACAAAGAAAATTGTTTCGTATTATATAAATATTGAAAGATTTCTACGATTAAGTTGGTAAACAACATTGATAAGAAAATATCTACATATACCTATATTTAAATATAAAATATAATCATCTAAAAGAGATTACATTTGATTTATCCGGGCACATTTATTTACTTCTCCAGCTTTTCCACTCCAGACAGTCGTCGTTTCTAAGCCCTATATGTTTAACGACATCGAGTCAGCACACGTCGCCTTTGTATATTGTGCTCGCGTGCACCTTACAGTACTGACGCCTTGCCGTTCGTGTAGAGATAAAGGGAAACGCGTATTGAAACTACTATTCGATGTATGGAATATGAGTCAAAAGACAAGGATATTTTTTCTAAGAGAAATTGTTTTCTTTTAGTTGTGTTTGTAGGCAAACATAAAACGCACTTTTGCCACATAGTTTTGATATATTGCAAGGTGGTTCCTGTAAGACTGGCACTATTGAATAAAGAATATTTTGATTTTGGTATGAAGAGAGAATCTTATATAATAATTCTTTCCGTTCTCCACTTTCAACCTAAACGAAGACAAAGGCATAAACAAATTGAATATAACCCGCAAGACTGAAAGTTAAAATACGTACACCTAAGTGAATCCCAAAATATAATATTGAAGTATATAAATGTACTGAACATTGTAGAATACGAGACGTCGAACAGAACACAAGACGGCCACGTGTCGATGCGTCGCGTCGTTAAAAGCGCATTAGCGGAGTACACCGGATACCGATCGGGAATATATCGACAGGGCTTAGTGTGTGTAATGACAGTTTTCAACCATTATACTATAATAGTTTTAATTTTATCTTAATTGTCGTTTTTTAATTTAAGTTAATTTTTGTTATTATTATGGCGGCGCTATGATCATGATAGGGCAGATACCATTGTCTATAATTAAGATGTGTTAGATCAAACGATGTTTGTGGTCGCGAATACTTCAGATTTCTATTGTTCGTATACCTAGGCGTTTTCCTGAAAAAGTAACCATCAACTAGTACATAATGTTTCTTAAATAAGGGAATAAGCGGTAAACAAAGCTACGTCACAAAATACGTAACAAATGGGAGTAAAAAATAATCTACTTTCTAATTAACAAAATAATTACACAGGTGTGTCACCTCACGGTATCCCACACAAAAACTGGAAAAGCTCAACATGGACTAAAGATATTCAAACTTGCTGAAACATTATATTGAGTAAAAAGCTCACTTCGGATATAAATTCGCATAAGTTGAGTAAAAATGTGTTCGTATTACCATATATAATTACTTATTAAAATGCAATTAAGCAACTGACGGAGCGGTCCTCGCGAGCGACGCCTTATATGATCTACCGCATGCTTTCCTCTGCATGATGCAAACGACCGCACCGAACTTGGACTGCGACACCTGTAAGCCATTGTCGACCATAAAATTACTTAACATAGGGTTTAAAGTAGTTTTGGTCGCAGCGCAATCGTCGGGACTCGCTATATTTACCGGCACATGGCCTGACTAAAATAAATAATGCCATTTAACTTAAACTAAATCTACGTTCGACGAACCTTTAACGTTCTGTAGGTTCGCACTGATAATTAACATGTAATTATTAAATATTATGAACTTCTAATATTACAGATTATTGTGGATTATCAGAAATTCATTATTTTAAGTATGAAATGCTCGCTCCAGTCTGTTGCAAAGGTATCATTGTCCCATATAATCCAATGTGAATTTGTGAATAATTGATTTAAAGAAAAAGTCCCGCTGATCTTCTTTCACCAGTTCTTCTCAGATTTGAGGCAATAACTTTAGTGAACTGGTGGTAAATTATTTGACGTTCAAAACATAAAGCATGATAACTTCTTATTTAAAAAAACATTTGACTTTGACTATGTATAAAAGACAGTTCTATTAAGCTTTTCGCACACAAATTGGACTGCTTATCCGTATCTGTAAAAGTTAAAAAGAACACGTTCAACGTTTAAAAACGAAGTGATCTGATACTTAGCTCGACATACCTGAGAAGAGGCGTAATAATAAATATAAAAAACTGAGGATCGATGCCAACTAATGTTCGAGACGGAAGTTCGTCTTCTAGGTCGACCAGACAAGGCATCACTATTAAATTATGTATAGATCGACTTGACGTCAATCACAAAAGAAAAACAAAGCCCTCCAAGGAGCTCTCTTTTCATTATTTCTCGTATTCTCCTCGGTCGGGAATTGTAGGAATATTAATGGCAGCTTCTGATTCACGTATTTGTTGTAGAATGCCGACCCGACTAATGAATGCTAATGAAGCGATTTTATAACATTCTAACTCGAAGCTTTCGCTCCAGCCTCTAATTGCCACTTTTAAACGCTATCCCCGGTTTTTCCTTTTTACATCAGTTACTTTTGATGTTCTAGACAAAAACAGAAATGCCGCCAAGCATTCTGTTCGAGCCTGTGCAAAAGTTTCTTTAGAATTAGAATTGTAATATGTTCTAAGTAAGATTTTTGTATAACATTTCCGGCTGAGACACCAACAGTTGAACAATCGTTTCGTCATCCATACTCATCTTTTTCCAATAACATTAAAAGGACTTTAGCGAAGTGGTCTGAGAGTTTTTGCGACTTTACTACAACCATCTGTATGCGATATCGATGAATGTTGGAAGCGTTTTGTCTGAAACTAATTTGTTATTCATCGCGAGTATTCCAAGTGGTGTTCTTTCGAATACAATATTAAAAGACAAAAAAAAACATTCTTTTAATATTTTACGTACAATATCCAAATAAGGATTTAAAATTTCTCGATCTTCGATGATCATTTATCTTTGTTTATTACCGATGATTCTGTACTACTTCATAAAGCCTGAAAATTTCCTAATCGGGTGTGATGTCTATCGCCACATTTTTTTAGATAATTTTGTAATTTTATTAAATGTTATGTTTATTTGTTACAGATGCGGTTAGCGTAGTGTAGCACAATGTGGCGCACAGTGATGTGCGCGCTGGCGGCGCTGGCGGCTGTGAGCGCGCTGCAGCCGCGCTGCGAGGAGATCACCATACCCATGTGCCGCGGCATCGGGTACAACCTCACCTCCTTCCCCAACGCCCTCGACCACGACACGCAAGAGGAGGCCGGACTTGAGGTATGTTCATTATAATATTTAAATTGTTAATAACTTCACAGTCACCTTCACGTTGTATCCCGCATATAGCAGTTTCCCACTTTCCGCCGAATTTTTCCAGGCATTAGCAGAGGGAACAAATGAAAATATTAAGAAATAATAATTCATTCCCTCGAGTGGGGATCGAACTCATAACCGTCGCGTTACAGTCACACCCTTGTGCCCCCGCCACGACGGCCTCAACGGTTAATAACTTTGCTTCATTTAATTTATCTAAAAATAATTATGATATTTAATAAATATTACTCTTTATTTAAATAATTTATCTTCCTTTTCCAGGTTCATCAATATTGGCCACTCGTCGAGATCAAATGCTCAGCCGACCTGAAGTTCTTCCTGTGCTCCGTGTACACGCCGATCTGCATCGAGGACTACGCGAAGCCGCTGCCGGCGTGCCGCAGCGTGTGCGAGCGCGCGCGCGCCGGCTGCGCGCCGCTCATGCAGAAGTACGGCTTCCAGTGGCCCGAGCGCATGGCGTGCGAGAAGCTGCCGCGCCTCGGGGACCCCGACCACCTGTGCATGGAGGAGAACGACCGCGCGCAGGAGCCCGAGCCGCCGCGCCCGCCGCCGCGCCGCCCCTACAAGAAGGACTGCAAGGATCCAAAAAACTGCGAGAGCGGCCCGCCTGCCGGCGCGGGCGAGGCCGGCGACGAATGCGCGTGCGCGTGCCGGCCGCCGCTCGTGAGCGTGCGCGCGCACAACGCCAGCGCGGCCGGCGTGCCCGCGCCCGCCTGCGCGCTGCCGTGCCGCGGCGCCTTCTTCACGCGCGAGGAGAAGGAGTTCGCGGCCGTGTGGGTCGCGCTGTGGGCCGGCCTGTGCGCCGCCTCCACGCTCATGACGCTCACCACCTTCCTCATCGACTCGCAGCGCTTTAAGTACCCCGAGCGCCCCATCGTGTACCTGTCCGCCTGCTACTTCATGGTGGCGCTGGGCTACCTGGCGCGCCTCGCCGTGGGCCACGAGGAGGTGGCCTGCGACGGCGCGCTGCTCAAGACCTCCGCCAACGGGCCCAGCGCGTGCACCTTGGTCTTCATACTCGTCTACTTCTTCGGCATGGCGTCCTCCATCTGGTGGGTGGTGCTGTCGTTCGCGTGGTTCCTTGCGGCCGGGCTGAAGTGGGGCAACGAAGCGATCGCGGGGCACGCGCAGTACTACCACCTGGCGGCGTGGTTGGTGCCGGCCGCCAAGACCGTGGCCGTGTTGCTGGCGGGAGCCGTCGACGGCGACCCCGTGGCCGGCGTGTGCTACGTCGGCAACACCTCCGCCGAGAACCTCAAAAAATATGTACTGGCGCCTTTGATCGTGTACTTCGCTCTCGGGGCGACGTTCCTGCTCGCCGGGTTCGTGTCGCTGTTCCGCATCCGGTCGGTGATCAAGCGGCAAGGCGGCATCGGCGCGGGCTCGAAGGCGGACAAGCTGGAGAAGCTGATGATCCGCATCGGCGTGTTCAGCGTGCTGTACGCGGTGCCGGCCGGCGTGGTCATCGGCTGCCTGGCCTACGAGGCGGGCGGGCGCGAGCGCTGGCTGCGGCGCGTGGCGTGCGGCGCCGCGTGCGGGCCCGAGCCGCTGTACTCCGCGCTCATGCTCAAGTACTTCATGGCGCTGGCCGTGGGCATCACGTCGGGCGTGTGGATCTGGTCCGGCAAGACGCTGGAGTCGTGGCGGCGCGTGTGGCGCGGCGGGCGCGCGCCGCCGCCCGCGCACCGCGCGCTGGTCAAGGGCGCCGTCTGACGCGGGGCGGGGCCGGCCGCGCCGCCCGCGCCGCCCCCGCCCGCCGCGCCCTCCGCCGCCACCGCGCCCTCGGCCCGCTCCGCGCAGCCGCTGTCCGACTACGGGCCCGTCTAGTCCCGCCATAAGAGATATACGTAATAGTGTCAAGTGCAAGGAGATTCGAACCTTCGAACTCGTAGTGCCGTTTCCGGGAGCCGTGCGCGAGCGCCGCCTCTTAATCGTGATCCCCGAACTAATGATGGTCAAATAGTAGTAACGAGCTAAATGGTCCGGGAACTCGCGACCTTGTTTCGGCGGAAAGTGTGCATTAAGTGGCATTACCTGATTAGTACCATTACTGTGTCACAGTGAAACGAATAAATAGAGTAGAAGTGCGCATTAATCGCTCATCCAGTAACTGCTACTTATATTGTCTTCAAGAGAGCTTGTCGCTGTAATCTTATGTCAAATTAAAACTTTCTTGAAGGTAGTTTAAGCTAGCACCGTTTGTAACGTTGCCGCACCGCGACGACCGAATGAGGCACAAAACACAAATCCCAATGTCTACATAGAAAAATAAAATTAATCTAAGTCACCTGTAAATAATAAGCTATTGACACGTAAAGTTCATGTAAATTGCAAAATGTAAAGCGCCATTATTGTATTTAGTCCGTAGTTGATCGAGTGGAGTCAGCGCCACCTCTGGTCGAGTAGCAATAACAAATACTGCCATCTATTACCTAGTAGTAGTGTTCGTGGCGTAGAATTGTATAAAGCATATTTAAATGCGAACCTTTTTGTATATCTTTTAGAGAACGACGGCTATGAATGGATACTATGATTACTTCATTAATAAACCTATTTTTTTTTCTAACATAAAAATGACTGATTGCTGAACCATTTTGTGATTTTCATACATAATACATAGTATCATCATACATAACCGCCGTTGTCTACCTCTCTAAGTGTAAGTGATCACGAGATGTGGTTTGTTTATGTATACACGGACACCGGTGCCGATAAATCATTATGTAATTTATTTTATATCCTAACTGTAGATAAATAAAGTGACTTTTTTATGTATCAAAGTAATGTGTTTAATTTTCCTTTACATTCCCTATCATTCAATTTATAAATTAACGTTAACTAAATTAAATATTTTAATTAACTAACGAATAACGAGCATTGTAGAATAAATAAGTAGAATCAAAATGAATAATAATAAATAATAAAGATAATCAATTAATTTCGTAATTTTATACTAGTTATGGTTACATAAATAAAAAGAACGAAATTATTCTATACTTGTAAAAATGTAAAAAGACCCATTTCAACAGTAGCAGTATGTTTTTTATAGATTTGCCTGAATTTGCGGTGATATTCACAAAATAATCCTCCAGTGTCGAGTATAATATATAATATGAATGTGCACGAAACAATAAATATTATAGAATATTATGAACTGATAATGAATTATAAACAAATGATTGGTTAAACACCAAAATAACAGCGTATTTATTTTATATTTAGAAATTATTTAAACCTTTCTTTTCTGACAACTAAAAACTATATTTCAATACAGATTATAAAAAAAACATTGAAAATAATACAATTTTTTCAGTCTGTAAATTTTTATTTAAAGGACTACTTACTCATAATATTATTGCTAGTTTGAACATTGTTCGTCCGGCACCAACCAACGTATAAATTATATAATCACCTAGATCTATGGACGTCTGTCTGTATGTAGTAGAAGAAAAACTTGTTATGTACTTTTATGAAAAATATTCTGATAGTTATAAAACGAATAACATAATAATAAATAGCCGCACTTAGAAATGTCAATTAAATACTTAACTCACGCTATGACTGGTTTACTACTATTTCTTTGAAAACGTAGCAAGAGTCAAACTCATTCTCACTTGGTTCCAAGAGGTGGAAAATATTTGTCCTTTCTTGGTGTGGAATTGCACTTTAAAAACATAAAAATTATTATAATTAATAATTTGATGCTGCACAATATGATCATTTAATGCTAGTTAATAATTAATAAAAGTCCATAAGTGCGGATATAAGGTATTAAATAATATTAAAGTTAAATATTTCACGTTCTACATTCCTATAATCACTCTAGATGGCGCTTTAAAAATGGAATGAAACGCCATCTACTACCGAGAGCCTACACTTCCAACAATTTCGTTTATTAATAAGCTTACGTTTACATAATAAGTTAATAAATAACTCAAAGACTTAACCACATTTAATAAATTAACACTAATATAATAATAAATAATAAAGACAATCAATTAATTAATTTCGTTACTTTTTCACTAAAGAAAGAAATTATTCTGTACCTGTAAGAAGAAACATTTCCGTAATCACAGTATTTTTTAATGGTATATGATGATATAGTATATCAATATTAAAATAATTGAAAAAGAAAACTTTTACGGTGGTTTTCATTAAATTAATTCAAAATCAAATGCAGCTATATTTCAAAAAATCACAATAGAAATATTTCCCTAAGTTTACGATTATAAAAAATTTACAAAATGTAAAACAAAAATGCATGGGCCTCCAGTGGACTCCACTTAGAAGAGACCACTTCCTATCAAAGTCTAGTTTAATATAGGAAGTGATAATCTTCACAAGAATTACTTGTCTGTAGCCCTACAGTATCTGTGAAGAATTTGTCGAGCTGAAATGCAAATTTTCCAAAGTTAAAGAAAGAATTAGCTTGTATAACTTTTTTTTCAAATCCAGTGGTTATTTTTTGTGACTAAAAATCCCAGTGGAGAGTGGACTCCATCTTGCTTTAGGGTGCAAATATGACATAACAAAACTCAACTGGACTTCAAAATGTACATAAAAACAATTGTGTACAATATATTCTAAAAGTAGCTTAATTTAAAATAGGTTTTTATTATATAGGTACTTAATTACTTATCACATTAAAAATTACGTATATCATTATGGACAGATTTATATTAAAAATATTGCTAATTCCATTTAAATACGTAATACATAGTTAAATACTAAATACATAAAAAATACAAGTAATAAATAATCATATTTATTTATATTATATAGGGAATATTATTTAGAGGATACAGATTATATTTTATAAATAAATAAAAATTATAAGAATTTTTGTGTCATGTGGCTACATGGAAAGCGCTTAATAATTGAAATTATCTTATTATTTGGACGTTATTATATGTTAAGAAAAACGTTGTTATACATAACATTTTTAGCTTCACGCCGTATCCGGTACATAACAGAGAAGAGAGTAGGCTTCTGCCTACTAACCTAGAGTTAAGACACATCCGTTTCCCACTTTCCGCCGAATTCTTGAGGTATTGCGTATTGAGTGGCGGAACCCAACGCCGAACGAGCCGAGCCAAGGATAATATTTCATTCCTCTGAGTGGGAATCGAACAAAGAACCGTCGCGTTTACAGTCGCACACTCGTGCCAGCTTAAGTTTTAAAGAACATTAAAATAGAATAAAACAAAACATTAAAATAGAATTTATCGTTCCTATAAATCATACAGACATTATTTTTATACAGAGTGAAAGCGTCAGCGCTCCTTTTACGGGCACAGCATATAGAGTAAAATATTTCGAACCCATATCTAAACAAATTAATCAAGATATATACCTCAATAGTTTAGACGTAGGATTATTTTTTCATTTCACGATGTTTATCCATTCCTATATTTCGTGTGACGCAGTTACGCATAGATACCAATAACGTAAACACACACTACTACAAAAATACTACTAAAGGTTAAGCAACTTTGAACTTTGCTGCCAATACCTACGACTCGATTTCGGAATGAGGCGTATGCGGCGGTTTCCCTTTGATAGGTTTATGTGTGCGTGTGTCGTTCTTGACAAATGGCGTTTTAATTTAAAACAACTATTTTATTATTTATTTTGTTTGAAAAAATAACTTTTTCATTTTTGGGAAAAAAAATCATTGTATTAAGCTTTTATGGAGTAGTTGAAATTATGGTTTCATTTAAAGGTGTGCTGACACTTCCACTCTGTATATTATAACGTCATGTCGTAAATGTAAACATAACAATGTACCGTTATTAATATTTAATAATAATAAAATACATATTTCTGTATGTAAAGGTGACAAACAATATAACTGTGGATTCGTTAAATACACATAATAATAATTATTATTAATATCAATACAAAACTAATTTCTAAATCTAAAATAAGTATATGGCAGTTAATTTCTAGCAATTTCTACATTTCTAATATCATTACTAAAAAAATGTAAAATGACTAAAATCACTAACCGTCTAACAACAACCGTTATATAATAAACAATGAATATTTGTTTATTTATTATATAGTTAAAGTTAATATTAATGAAAGAGGTCTTTATCAAACCAACGTCTCTCTCTTGCAAAAAAAATTTGCTTCTCTATATTATAAAAAAAATAAACGACATTCAATTTTATGTAAAAGAAACCGATAAGTGAAAATTGTAAAAAAAAATGTCTTAATATGTACTATCGCACAACACTTCACCTCGGTTAGTGACGTCTTGCATGTATGACACTTGCAAGTGTGTGCGACCCGTCTTGGGGGTTTTAATGCACGATTAATGTCAAGTTTGATTTCCAATTAAATTTCTTTAACATCTTTTGGGGTTTTTTATAAAAGGAAATATTTTTGATAAAAATATATATGTGATAGACAGACATTGCTTAAAGGTAATTTTAATATGAGACATGCGCCTGAGGGTTTATAACCCCTTACTGAGAATATGGGTTGATCGGGTTAGTATCAACTGTTATAATACTTGTATCAAAATAAGTAATATAAACAATATCAACTGTCATTTCCAACGATCTTTTCAATAACTGCCTTTAGCAAATATAAATAACATTTTTGCTCCTCATTAAAAATTTATAAACATGTTGGTATTTACTTTAAAAGAAAAATTAATACACTCATACTTACATACCAACCGAATAAATTTGGCGACGAGTCTTCTAAAAAAATAAATAGTGTCACAAAAAAAATATAGTGTCCCATCACTGACTATCATTTGACGCTTGTTCTCAGCTAGTGACGTCACACTGCGTGTAATACATTGAGTATGGGTAAGTTTCATATGAGACATGCGCGTGTGGGTACACATTGGTGACCTGAGTTTGCTCGTGAGGGTTCATGACGCCATACTGAGGGTAGGGGTCAAGGGGGTCGCTGGGGTCAACAGGGTCAGAGGCGTCACGGGGCTCAGCGTCTGTCGTGATTGGTGGCTGATTCTGAAAATAATTATATCTCTTGTACTAAAAATGTAGGCTAGCTAATATTGACAATTGTATGTTCGTATGTTTACCTGAACAGGTTGAAATTTGCATCTCTTGAATCGACCATATAACGACGAGTATGGCAAATTATAGTGAATGGCTGCTTGATTTATCGACATTTGACCAATTCTGGAATGAGAAACAAAATTTATTTATTAAAAAATATTGTAAAATCTAAAATAAAATATTATTATAGAATATATAATGAAACAACGGCCGGCTGTATTTGTTTGGGTTCAATGCCCTTGAGGAAATGCAAGATATGAAATATAAAGTCATGACAATAAATTAGCATTATTTTATTATTTTAAGCTTTTTATTGTTTTATTTAATTTTGTTTTTTAAAGTGCAATAAAGTATATTTATTATTATTATTAGCATTAAATTGGACATCAACACATTTGTTATTTGAATGTCATATATTAATATTAGCTTCATGCTGGATCTAATCTCCAAATCTCGAAGCTAATTTATAGCTCTCGAGACATTGTGTGTCGAGTCGTGGAACTCAACGCTGTGCCTCGGTTGCTCGAGCAGAGCGGCCACAGTCGCACGCTCGTGCCCCTGCGCCAACCACAATAAAGTGTGACCACAAACCTGACCGCCTCCAGAGCCTCCTCCATGGCGTCCTCCGACCACGGCGTGGGGTTAGAGCGGGACAGCTCTATACCTTCCCGCTTACACCTTCCGTATAGAGTACCTGCAACATATTATTTAGAAACCTGATTGTTGCCGCTTGTTGCTCACCTGGTACTAAGAGCTCAGCGGTAGCAGGAGGTAAGCTCCTTTGGTTAGTAGAAAACAAATGTAAAGTGGTGAGAACACCGCGTATAACGCGTGACAGGTACCGGTGGGGATGCCGTAGAGGCGCGCGGCGCGCTGCACGGACGCGTGGCCGGCGCGGATGGCGAGCAGCGCGCGCTCGAGGTCGGCGCGGCGCCAGGCGGTGGGCGCGGCGTTGAAGGGCGCGGCCAGGCGGATGCCCTCGCGCCGCGCGATCTTGTACAGCGTGCTGGACGGGATGCCTGCAGTGCTCAACAGTCTACATGCTGCTGGTACTCTATCTATTTATTATATTCGAGTTGTTTTCTTTTTAGCTCCACGCTGTATTCCGTTCCTAGCAGGGTGGGTAGGGGAAACCTAGTGTTAAGTCAGCGTGCTTTCTCTAACAGAGCGAGGAAAGGAAAAAAAATATATAGTCATTTCCCTGATTACAGATTGAACTCACAAGCATCATAGCCAAATGTTGTAGTACCTACCAATTGGCCACAGTAGCTCCTATTATCTACATAGGAGCTTTTATCTAAACCAGCTTTTTATATTATACAAAATTTCAATTGATGCAAATGAACGAATGCAATGTTTTATTTCATAGTATCCATAATATTCTAAATCTTACATGTCGTCATATAAACACAGATAAACAGAGCAGCAAAATTAAAGGAATTCATCTCGTTGCATGGGAATCGAACCTACAACAATCACTATAAGTCAGACGGTGTCCCACTGCGCTACGAATGCACATTATTACATTTTCATTATAATTATGAAATGTGATATTATAGATCCATATTAACTATTGTATTTTATAATTTCTTACCATAAGCCTTGCTTGCTTTATTAGCAGATATGGCACCGGCTCGTAAAGCGTGTAAAGCTCCTTTTAAGTCCGCTTCGCTCCACGACTTCGAAGCCCCTTCCTTTTTGGGAGTATCTATACCGAGCCTGTGTGCCCTTTGCCACAGGGTAGTTGATGGGATACCGTAGGTTGCTGATGCCTGGAATTAAAATAAAAATTATTTGAAGTGTTAAAAAAATATATAANGAATAATCATGTAATTCAAGCGGGCAAAGCCGCGAGCAGGTCGCTAGTCTAAAATATGTTTTGATATGTAAACTCAACATTTTGTTCTTTTATTTCTCATACAGTAGTGTTCTTTACTTTCTAAGTCATTTCCAAACACACATTTTTAAATAGCCGCTCGAGCTTATAATTATTATTTTCTAATTTGCATTACTTTCGTTTTATAATAATAATATCATTTTAAAAACAAACACTAAATGTTAAGGGAGGCGTGCTAAAATACAAGTATAAATATCCGCCGAGTTAGACAGATATTATCCATTGCACTATAATAGTTTCCAAAATAAAATATATTTTAACTAATAAAAAAAAGTCAGGTGTACTTCACAGTCTCAATGCTCAATGGAGAGACTACCATCACGTGTACTCTCGCCGGTGGCTCTCGTATATTAACTAGGTTTTTCTGTTTAACAGTCATATTCAATGTAGCTGCCTATACGAGTATATGAATGAGCGACTGGAGTTTGTACCCGCGTACATTACACTAACCTTAGTCAAACTCATGTGATGTTTTCTCAAAGCTTCCAGAGCTTTCTCCATGTCTAGTTGAGTCCAGCTTTTAGGGCTCGATCGGCTGAACGTTTCTTGTGTTGGTCCGTTTGAGTCCGTGTCATCACTACTTAGATGTGGTTGTTCTGATTTAGATAATAAGTAATTTTAAATTATAAAGATGAATAGATATTTTCAGAATTAATAAATAAATATTCTTAGACAAGCATTCTTCTATAAGACCCGTATTTATAAGCCGCTCTCAAGTCCGCTCTCAAAACCTCAGGGTCTTGTTATGACTTGATCTTGAGAAATATGCCGTAAACACGGGCCTATTTTTGGATCCACTCAATCGGCTTAACAATTTAAACTAATGGGTATACACGTATTAATAACTTTAATTGCTATATTTAGTAACCTTATTAAGGTCATAAAGTACCGGCAACACATTGTATTCCTTTTCTCTCACAATAAACTACATCTAAGATAATGTTATACCGCATGAAATAATTAATACTTAGCTTCACGCTCCCTCACATAGCTGGGGGAAACGAAAATATTCAATATTTCATTTCCTCCAGTGGGATACGAACCCACAACCTGTTGCCTCTACAGTCGCACACTTGTGAGCCCCCCCCCCCCCCCCCCCCCCCCCCCCCCCCCCCCNGGGCCCCCCCCCCCCCCCCGTGACACTAGCGTCGTGAATAATAATTCAACATTAAATAATTTGAACTTAGTTCTAAGTAGATAACAAACAAAATATCGAAACAGAGCTGCATGTTTCTACTCTGTCGTAACATTTATTTCTACCAGAATATGGAATGGAAGTGTCTTAATGGAAACGGAGTGTCTTAACACTAATTTTCCCAGTTTCCCTGATATGTGCGGAATACAGCGTGAAGCTATAATAAAATAAAGACTCACCGCCTTCAGAACTCGGCTCATCTTTAATCATCAGCGGTACGAACTCCGACGAGTCCGCCACTTCATTCATCGTTTCCATATGTCTACTAATGAGGGAAGTCCCCTAGAAATTGACATTTTAAAATATTACTTAACTTACATACTTAATTCGGAAACGGAATAAATTGGCACTGGGATTTAAATAAGGAGGTTGCGTCAAAATAAATATGAAAAATTTTTTTCGTTCAGAGCGACGAAACAAAAATGAATCATTCCCCAAGGGGATTAAACCCGCAACCCCACTATTATAGAATACAGTATATTACCGCGTGGCGGTCCGCCGCGGGCTCGAGCGTGGCGAGCGCGGCGTGGCGCGGCGCGCACAGCTGGTCGCGCACGGGCGTGGCGGCGGGGCCGGCGGGCGCGGGCGCCAGCTCCTCCAGCCCGTGCTTGGTGGCATATTTTATATTTTACTAGCCTATGTGTTACTGTGACGTGTAAACTATAGTAATGGAAAATTTCATCTAAATCTGTTCAGTAGCGTTTGCGTGAAAGAGGAAGAAATATGCATTTTCTCAAATTTTTTTATTTTTAATATTAATAGGAACAACTTTCTCATTCATAATATCAATAAAAACCCGACTGCATAAAAGAAGAATAAAAAACGTAATAGCTCATTATGTTTAACAGTCGGGAACTTTTTTTTACCAATTACTCAATTAAATTTTACAAGTTTTTCTTATGAAGACTAAATTGGTAAAAGTAAACTTACTTTAGAGCTGACACTACTGTCAGCCCTAAAGGAAACTACCACTAGCTCAGAACTTCGGAAAACAAATTTTGCTAAAACGGCAATTAACCGTCGCTCTTATCAAAATATAGCCAAAACACGCAAAGGGATTTTTTGGGCTGCAATCTAGGGTCTCATGGATTTAAGAGCTCCTCGTTTCCGCTAAAGGCAATAAATAATGTAATCAAATAATAAATATATGTAAAAAACTTCCTATTACAGAACTTACATTAATATCGAATTAAACTAAGTTCGAATAAAACGAGAAATTCCCTGTTCCATTTGATAGCAGTTTCTTACGGTTGTAATTTTAAAACCGACTTAACAAGGAGGAGATTACCAATTAATGTAAAATTATGTTTTTTTCTTATATCGGCAGGTGAGTACGACTTGCACTTAACCGGTTTTTTGCCAGGGCCCTTCTACACAGAGGTGCAAAATAGAGATGCAGTAACAAGTTAATAAGCTTGTCAATAAGTTATGTGTTTTAAACTGTGACTGTTTTAATACTTACTAAGATATTGTAGCTACACTCAGGTACATAACTACAGGAACGTAAAAAAGGGGATAAATCCGTATTAAAACACATTTATTTGCACAATAGAAGCATTGTAAAATTTAGAAATAAAAATAGTTAAATAATTGAAAAAAAAAACATTTTTGAATGTAAAAAATTACAATTATTTAAAAAAAACAGTAGAGGCAGTAAAGTGAGTGACTTAATTGTGGGGAGTTAGTGACTAACCTTACATAATAAAAATTGAGTATTGTTTTAAACACAGCTTTTTTCATGATGGATGTCGTAATTAGTATTTAGTGTTGCTTTTTCTTGCTGTTAAGACTGCCAGCATCCGACTGGTACTCCTTTTTAAATTATCGATGAGGCTTTGAGGCAGTCCCATTCTTCGACCAATGCACTTTTAAGTTCCCTTAGGTTAGCTGGTGCTGGATTTCTTTGTTTAATTTGTTTACCCACTTTATCACATGCTCTATGGAATTAAGATCTGGCGAGTGCGTTGGCCACCCCAAAACCTGAATTCCAACCTCAGAAAGATACTCTGAAACTATCGCCGCAGTGTGAGGTAGAGCATTATCATGCATCAAAAGAATATGATTCCCCATGAATGAGGCAAAATGCATTACAACCTGCTCTAGAATGTCTGTTACGTATTTTGCCGCAGTCAGGGACTTGATTTCTACGATGCTCCGTAAGTACTCCTAAGCAAATACCGCCCCATACCATAAGTCACACTCCACCAAAAGGATCTCTTCCAACAATGTTACAGTGATCGTATCTTTCTCCGAGTCGTCTCCATATTTTGGTCCTACTATCATCTGGCTTAAGACAGAATCTGGACTCATCTGAAAGTGAAAAGAATATTGACCCCTTCTTCCCCAAGCGCCAACATCCCAATTTTGGTGCAAACGACCAAAGCTGAACCGGGCTACTGTATGACCTGCGGTGAGCAATGGGCGTCTGGCGGGTAAGTACGAAACTATAGCAGCTTCCTTAAGCCTTTTTTTTAATCGGTTTGGTGCTAACAGTCATTTGTCGGACTTCCTGCAGCTTGCTTCATACTTTGGAAGAACTGGAAGTGCGGTTTCTGAGTACACTGTAGACAATAAATCGGTCGTCCCTCTCTGTACTAACTCTTTTGCGGCCTGGTCCTTTACGTCTGGTACTATACTCGCCAGTCTGTCGGTACCGTTTAACAATGCGAAAAATCACAGATTTGGAAACTCGTAGTCACTTCATTGAAATTTTTAAGTGTAACCATTTTCAATTTAATTTACAACTTTAAACACTCGCGCGACGCTGAGATCTGCCATCATTAGGACATACTTTGACAATGAAGTTGTCTTTACTCAATAATGGCAATTTTTACCAAAAGGAAACAAACAATGTTAAATTTATTAAAAACCCTCAATTAAATATTAAAGATAAACTCAATTTTTGAAATTGTTAAAAAAAATCTAAACAATCTATATTCTGTTTAATTTGAGTGAAATAAAACATAGACAATTGAACAAATAGTGATTTTAGTTCCATAAGGCATAAACACATTTGATTACTACTTACTTACGACCGACATCCGCGACGTAAGCGTCAATTACTCTACAAGTGCGGTTGCAAGTACAACGATCTAGTTATACATATAGAAGTTTCTCTAAAGAGTATCTCTTAAAAATTTCTCTTTCTTTAAGCCGTAAATAAAATTTTATTACAGCACTTGGTTTTTAAGTCTGTTATTTTTTTTCAGCTTAGCAATAGCGGGATAGGCAGAGGGACTCTGGGAGCCTAGTGCTAAGATACTCCGTTCCCATAAGGAACTTTCCGTTCCCCACTTTCCACCGAATTCTTGAGGCGTCACTATATGCGGAATAAAGCATGAAGTAGCTTTTTATTTACCTGCAAATGGTGTAGAAGGTTCGATGAAACATTTTCGTCAGGTTGCGAGATATGCTCCAATTTGATCGGGACGTATTCAGTTGAAAACTTATGGGGGATGAAAATATGTTTTATTATAAAAAAGTAATAAACTGACATGAAAAGCTATACATTTAAGTAAAATCAAATAATAAACAACAGTATTTTAAAGTTGTTTAAATATATATAATTTTAAAATAAAAACAATAAAATTCATAAACATTTTATAAAAAAAATATTTTATAAGTTATCATAAGCTATATAGGTCGTCGTGGCGCAGTAGTACAAACGCGTGACTGTAAGCGGAAGGGTTGTGGGTTCGATACCACTCGCGGCAATAAGTTATTTAATATTTTCACTCTTCTCGCTCTGGTAACCCAACAAATGCGTTGAGGTCCGCCACACAGCACGCTCGAGAAATTGGCGGAAAATAGGAAACGGTTTCTTTAAACACAATTAAAATAAGCTATCTATATAGGAAATACGTAAAAAATATTACAAAATACGTAATAGCATTCTACATTTATTGCTACAAGTATAACAATTTGAAAATTAATAACTTTATATAATTAATATTTGATGTTAAACTGGAATCACAAAGTTTTGTAATATATATTTTTATATTTAATAAAAAAAAATATATTATTATTATTATTTGTATAAATAAATATATTTCAAAATTAATTACAAGGCAAAGGTTAAAATTTAATATATAAATCACGTTAAATAATCAACTAAACAAACACATTACCTTCTATTGCTAGCAAATATTATAAAAAAAACACTTCAATATTCATCAGTTTAAAAACTTTAAATAAATACAAAGTATTTGATACACAACGTAAATAAACATACGTACATACGTACCTTATTAAAATAACTTTTGGTGAACTGTGAACTTATCTCTTCTTCATCGGATAGTGGCTCGCATTTCACTCGGAATGTTTCCGTCCCAGTCATTTCCTAAAAGTGTTATTTATATTTAAACTTCGCTACAAGTTACTATTCGCTCCAACATTCAAATATTTAGAGCGCTATATGCGTATTTTGTAACGCAACATGAATAAGCGAGACCTATTGTGACCGTTCGCAGTACGAAACAAGTTTCCCATTTTTTCCTGCTAACATCTCGGGGATTGAACAGTCGTCATATTATAAGTAGGTTTACATAGGCAATTAGACAAAAGGAAGCGAGCTTTATTGAATTTTTTCTCGATTGGTGCACAGGCGAAGAGTGCAAACTCGATTCCCTCTCTTTCGTTCGTTAGCAGCGTCGCTCGTGGGAGTCGTGGGGCACATCGTCTCGTGAGCTTTATTTATTTGTGTTTACTTCGCCTCGTATTTTAGTCAAAGCTCGCCGGGCGCGGAACATTCCTCTCGGCGGTGTCAAAAGTTCGTGCGAGGTTTAAGTTCGCGCGGGATGACATTCAAAAGTTTTTAGTGACAGGTAGGGCGACGCGCGGCGGCGGGCCGGCACTCACCTGGTCGGCGGCAGGCCACGGGGCGCTCGCCTGCACCGTGACCTTCGGGGGAGGCTGGGATGTCGCAAATGAAAGTGAATCCGGCAGTGGCCCGCTCCCCCGCTGCCCCCGCACCCCCCGCGCGCCGCTGCGTGGCGCATGTGGAGGAGGTGCAGAGCGGGCGCGTGCTCATTTTTTACCGCGCCAAAGAAATAAAAA
This sequence comes from Heliconius hermathena, assembly GCA_013403705.1. NCBI lineage: Eukaryota > Metazoa > Arthropoda > Insecta > Lepidoptera > Nymphalidae > Heliconius > Heliconius hermathena. Next base: position 4,760 of record JAAIXJ010000380.1, on the reverse strand, counting down.
CAAACGCCACGCGGCCCCTTGCCTCGCCGGTCGGCGCTCGGCCTCCGCGCGGCGCGGCGCGGCACCGGCACCGCTCTAACGCTGGGATGCGATGAATAAATTTCCATTCGCATTCAACATCGAATATCCGCAGATAACTCATTTATTAAGGAAGGAATTTGACTTGCTTTAACCAGATTTGATTGAACGAGGGCATATCAATATATAGATGCATTAAGTTCCAGTGCGTACGCGTGCAGGGCTGCAGGGGGAGGGCGTCCTCGTCAGGCGACGCCGACCGGCCGGCGCCCCGCGCGGCGCCTTCTCTCCGCTCCGATTGATTTTTATTACAAGAATTTCACTTGTTTTTTTTTGTTTCCCGCACACCAGCCCGAGACGCACACAGGCGGGCGGGAGTCGTATAATTCATTTGTACGAAGTTACTAATGCTATCGATTTTTTTAACGAAGCTACATTGTTTCTTCCTCCCTCACCAAATATAACCGGAAACGTTATTTCAGTCGAGCTTTGTAAAAAGTTAGCTACTTTTATTTGGGCTTTCACAATATTTATGTTTCAAACAATAACTGAATAGATTAATTGTTGCAGTTCTTAAGGGTCATAACTTTCAATTAAGCTTTAATAATGAAATATTTATTTGAATGCTTTTAGGAATCGGTTGATGTTTCTATTTATGAACCTAGAAACATAGTGTCCAAAGACACTCCGTTCCCATTAAAACACTACCATTTCCCACTTTGCGCTCAATTCTTTGCCGCCGAACTTAATGTCATTATCAAAGCAATGAAATAAAAAAAATCATTACCCCCAAGTGAAAATGGAACCCATAACCGTCAGGTTTGTAGTCGCACGCTTATGCCCTCCGTGGAAAAAATTAAGTAACCACAACAATTTTACTACATGAAGATACTTTAACACGAAATTATTTTTTACATGGTACAAGTTTTACATAAATACAAAAGGGTTCTTTTTGAATGATAGACGTTACATTTGAATAAGAAACTTAAAAATTACTTTTAGACGTCCTAAGAGATAAGTACTTACCTACTTAATTTTCTTCTTGTAGGTACGTATTATATCTATCATATGTATCTCCCAAATCTCCTCTAACAAAATCTGAAACGAAATATAATCATGGATATAAAATACAATACATTTTTGTTGATATTTTCAACGTTTTTGTTAGAAAATGAAAAACTATACAAAATATAATAATAATATTTTGATACTTAAATATATTTTAGTTACTTATTTAGAAAACGTATAAAAATTTGAACGCAGCGGGACAAACGTTCAAATTTTTATACGTTTTCTAAATAAGTATTTTTCTTTCCTAAGTGTGGAATAACACTTTAAAAAATGTTTAAAAATATATTTTAGTTTTTCAAACTCTTGATAAAAATAAAACCACTGTGGCGCAGCGGCAAAACATCTGGCTGACGTGAACACGACGGTTGTAATTTCGATTCTCACTCGTACGGTTGAAAATGTTCATTTCCTCGATATACGTAAGAAATTATTTTGTATTTTATTATTATCACAAATACTTTACTCTATAGCAAAAGGGTAAGGGCAAAAGGGTGTGACTGTAACGCGACGGTTGCGGGTTCGGTCCCCTCTCGAGGAAATAAAATATTTATTTAAATTTATATTTCCATTTCTTGGCCCTGGTTGCGAGGAGAAACGCGTTGAATTCCGCTACTTAACACGCGATGTCTCCAGAAGTCGGCGGAAAGTGAGGAACGAAGTGTCTTAACACTAGGTTCCCTCTGCCTGCTGTGTGCGGGATACAGTGTGAATGATTTGTTTTTTTTATATAATATAATATGTTACTTTTACCAATTCTAAATTTGTACTTAGAGTATGAAAGATACCCTTTATCTGTATTTTAAATTGTTTACATAAGTAATAAAAATCCCCGCTTGACACTAGGTGTTGCCTTATACGTATGCGGAAGATATTAATAAGAAGTAAAAAATATGAATTCTAAATTAATTAACCAGTGATAAATATACCTACAAAGAATAAACCATTTTCAGTTCTTCCAAACTTTATTTGAAAGAATCACAATCGTATAATTTAAAAAAAACATTGCTACTTATTTATAAATATAGACAAGAACGACAAAACTACAAAGAATGATGACGTGATTCTGACATCATCACGACATCTGATGCGCAGTCTTAATTGGTTTCAGAATCCAGAATTTTGCAGAGCATTCTCTTGAAATTTGTATCTAAATGTTAATGGCAAATAAAATAATACGTAACGGAGTGTGACAGCGTCTGACAGTAAATAAAATGGTGGTGTGTTCAATCCCCACTCTGAGAAATAAATACTATAACATATATATATATATATATATATATATATATTTTTTATAAAAANAATAGAAACTCTCAAAGACAAAATGAAATTTATGGAAGAGGATAGAAGAAGAAACAATTTGATATTTTTTGGCATTCAAGAAACAGAAGATTATGATGGGCCCTTCGTGCAACGAATTGTTAAAATGCTTCAGACTTATAAATTCAGTATTAGCCTTACAGATATAAATAAAACATACAGATTAGGAGTCAAATCTAATAAAATACGTCCTGTACTTGTAAGTTTTACTACCACATGGAAAAGGAACGAAGTGTACAAAAGTAAAAACAAATTACCCACAAACATATATGTTAAAGAAGATTTTAGCAAAGAAGTATTAGAAAAAAGAAAAGAACTGCAACCACGCCTTGAAGCTGAACGAGCCAAAAGTGTTTTATCAAACGGGATAAGCTTATAGTCATAGAGCAAAAGGAAGATCAAAGGGATAAAAGGAAAAGAGAGTGTATGGAATCTTCGAGTCAAACTCTGAATACAGCCCCAAATAAAGTCAACAAAACTAATATGCTAGACTATGTTGGTCGTAGCCGATCTACTTCTTTAACTCTCACAAGATCAAAAAACATGCTGCTGCTGGAAGCTGGAATCACAACAAAACAATAATTAAAAAAATCTATTCAAACAACAAACAAAGGCTCCCCAAGCCGGCCAGTCACCGTGGGGTCTAGCGACTACTACCCTCCAAAATTTCAAACAAATATTAAACCTTCAAAACTTAAAAACTACTTTTACATTGGAACACTCAATACACTTTCATTAAGAACTAACGAAAGCTTACTGGAACTGACCTCCGCTCTAGACCGTATCAAATGGAATGTTGTCGGGTTAAGCGAAGTACGGCGGTATGGAGAAAAGATAGAAGAATACGACAAATTTATATTTTATTACAAAGGAGAAACTCCAGGCAGATATGGTGTGGGGTTTATAATAAAGAAAGAACTCAAAAAACACATAATTGAAATAATAGGTATATCAGAAAGAATCGCGATTTTAAATCTATCCATTCCTTCTCATAAAAGACCATGGTCTGTTATACAAATATATTCCCCAACAGAACAGGCAAATGCAACTGAAATAAAAACTTTTTACACAAATCTAGACTCTGCAATTAAACATCACGTATATAAAAACTACATAGTGATGGGGGACTTCAACGCACGACCTGGCCCAAGACTAACCGGACAAGAGATCATACGAGGTCCACATCATCTTGGAGAAAGAACTAGAAATGGAGAAAAACTAATAGAAATGGCATTTTGTAATAACCTAACCATACTTAACAGTTTATATAAAAAAAGGAAGGAGAGAAGATGGACTTGGATTTCTCCAGACGGCCGTTATAAAAATGAAATAGACTATATACTTACAAATAGACCTCAGAACTTTGACTACTGCGGAGTTATATGTCATTTGAACTTCAACACCAATCATAGGATGGTCAGAGCTAAACTAAAATTGTCAGATATCTTTAAAAGTAGACCATTTAAAATAAAAGAAAAAATTAACCAGCGCGTCAAGGTGTCAGATCACACAAATTCACAACTTGTAGCTTTAAAAGAAAAAATACTATCAAGTACCTTGAGTGTCCAAGAAAAATACAATACCTTACACAATATCCTGACAACCCAACATGCCAAGAAAGAAAATGATGTATCAAAAAATACAATTTCAAACAGCACAAAGGAACTATTAGAAAAGAGATTGCAATTGTTTCAAAAACCCAACAAAACAAGAAACATCAGAAAAGAAATTAGTACACTAAGCAAAAAATTAAATCTAATATGAGGAAAGATAAACAACAACTAAGACTTAGTTTATTTGAATCATGTCTTGCTAAAACTGGAGGGATCAAAAAGGCAATAAAACACCTAAAAAATAATATAGAATGGATCCCGAGCATTAAGGATAACACTGGAAAATTGAACACAAAAAGACCAGATATAATAGCAACTGCCACAACATTTTACAGCGCCTTATACTCGAAACAAAATACCATTGAAACAGTTACACTTGGTGGAAAAGAAGACGTACCTTCAATCCTAGCAGAAGAGGTTTTGAAAGCTATAAAATCTTTAAAAAAGGATAAAGCATCAGGCCTGGACCAAATAACAAACGAAATGCTCATAGAGTGTAAAGATCTTATAATTCCACTTCTCAAAGATATATTCAACAGCATATTATACAGCGAAACAATACTCGAACAATGGTTTAGGATATCTATAACCTTGATACATAATAAAGGTGAAATCAATGATATTAACAATTACAGACCTATCAGCCTTATGTCTAATATATACAAAGTTTTTGCTAAAATTATTCTTAATAGAATATCCAAAACCCTTGACGAGAACCAGCCAAGAGAACAAGCTGGCTTT
>JAAIXJ010000407.1:94026-215865 GCA_013403705.1 Heliconius hermathena | reverse complement strand
ATAGTATTCGGTATTCGGTTATTCGGTGTAACCACTATTCGGTACGTCGCTATATATATATAAAGTTTTATTATTTTTAATAATGACAGATACATTGTAATTATTTGATGAGTAAATCCACTTCTGTGTTTTTACAAAATTTTAGTTTCTTTTTCATATAATGGTACCTAATTTGGGACTTATTTTTTTTTTCCAATTTCAGAAATTTGACATGATAACAGTGGAGTACCTGGCTGCGGTTGCGTTAGACATGTTCGTGTATTGTTATTTTGGAAATCAAATCACTTTACAGGTAGAAAATAATATTACACAATACCTAAGTAAATCTTTTTTAACTTCACGCTATCCCTATCGCTAGCCAGATGGAACGAAGCGCCAAAAGCTACGGTGCGGTAGTATTTACATACCTCTTTCGCCTCGTCCACTGTCATCAACCTCTTCATAGATGACCTTCCTCCAGAATCTTTGATACTATGTGTTCGAAGGTCAAGTCAGGTCTTCCCTACTTCTCTTACCATTCATATTGAAGTCACCTACTTTCACTCCCATATTACTTTATTTTACACACAACCTTGGCGCACATTGGACATGGCGCACCTTGTTTAACACCCGCTCGGATGTCAAACCAGGGCGACATGCCAGCTCCTACTCGCACGCAGGCTGAGTGATCTCTGTAAAGAGACTTTACAGCCTGCAGCAAGGGTTCGCTCACATTGTACCGGGGTAGTATCTCCCATAATTTCGTTTTCACAAATTTGCAAAAACATTTTCGAAGTGCACAAAAGTACAGAAAACTTTTTGGTTAACGTCCAAGATTTTCGTGATCATCATCATTTTCCGGAGGGAAAATATCTTCATATACCCTCTCCCAGGTCTAAACTTCTTGGATCTCCCGCAACAGCCTTTCGGATCTCTCTTGGGTTCTTCTTGCTAATATATTAGTATAAACTTTACTACCTAAGCTAATCAAAACTGATAGCTCTATGGCTTGCGCAGTCTATCTGAGAATGTAAGCACGATGATTGCGTCTCGCCAATCGTCTGGGACGTCCCTTTTCAGTTCCAGCAACGCTGCGAAACGTGTGACTATTAAAGTCTAAGCGTGTTTAGACACGCTATCGCTAACGTATATCGCGGCGTTGAACTCCGCCACTCAATACGCAATGCCAAAAAATTCGGCGGAATATAAGAAATGGTGCGTCTTAACATTATCTTCCCTCTCTCTGTGTCTGTCTACGCCCCAGGCGGAGCGCGTGTCGGCGGCGGCGTACGGGAGCGCGTGGGAGTGCGCGGGCGCGCGGCCGCGGCGCCTGCTGCTGCTGCTGCAGGCCGCGCGCCGCCCCGCACACCTGCGCGCCGGGAACTTCCTGCCGATGAACCTACACACCTTTGTTTTGGTTTGTTTTAGCTTTAACATGGGGAGAAAATCAAGTGTCAAGATATTCCAATCACAAATCAGCTTCACGCTGTATCCCGCACACAGTAGAGTAGGCAGAGGGAACCTTGTGTAATTCCGAATTCTGGAGGCATTGCATACTGAGTGACGGAACTCACGGTGGCCGCGCTTTGCCTCGGCACCAGAGCGAAGAAACGAAAATATAAATTTAAATAAATATTTCATTTCATCGAGCGGAGATCGAACCCACAATCAGTCACGTTTGCAGTCACGACCTGTCCGCAACGACTGGCCTCTTTTGAGGACTATTATTCTAATATATAGTTAAGACAGTATGCGTGTTCACTAACTTGAAAGTAGAGCCCTTTCAGAGCTCATCTGAGTGCTTATGAACGGTCTTGGAATAGTCCGTAAATAATGCTAAATTTTAAACAACCTTTACGGCGTCTGGGCCTGACTGGCCCACATAAGGAGTCAGGCAATTAAAAAAATACATTTCTTACATTATTCTCAAAAACATATATAAATACGAACGTTTCTACTTTAACGTGGATGAGCGTGTATCTTTATTTGGCGCTTCTGAAAGGCCTTTACTTTCAAATTAGTAAGTACTCTTTAACTACATATTACACTATTAATCCTCAAAATTTCCTTTGATAAAACGACGTAGGTCCCCCACCCTGGGATCTCGGTCTATAAAATAATTATATAAATAATGAAGATATATTTTGTTGCAGATAATAAAAACATCGTTTTCATACTACACTCTGTTAGTGAATGTGAACGAACAAAAATAGTTTACATCTTATAGAATGTATGTTCATGTAGAAAATAGAATATTCTATAAATATATAAAACAGAAATAAAAAAAAGTTTTTTAATTTTAAAAATGAACCCTTTTTTCCTATATTTTGTAACTTCAAACACATGCCACATTCAAGTTTTTGCATACCTTTTAATTTCAATACATTTGAGGCCAGTCGTGGCGCAGAGGCACGAAGTGTGACTGTAAAACCGACTGGTTGTGGATTCGATGCCCACTTGAGGAGATGAAATATTTACTTAAATTAATATTTCCATTTCTTCGCTCTGGCGTCGAGGCTAAGCGCGGCGTTGAGTTCTGTCACTTAACACGCAATTCCTCCAGAATTCGGCAGAAAGTGGGAAACGTAGTGTTTTAACACTATGATGATAAGAAGTCTCTGGAGGAACTCAGACCACAGTTACAGAAGGTTACATCTAATTCTATATTTTGTCGTTGGTTTAATATTTAATAAGCCCTTTCTCAATAAATACCCTTTTATTGAGAAAGGGCTTATTAAATATTAAACCAACGACAAAATATAGAATTATTCTATTTGAACCAGTAGTTCCTGAGGTTAGCGCGTCCAACCAAATAAACTCTGGAAGAGTATATTAGTATAGATATAATAAAGCGGAAGAGTTTGTTTGTTTAAAAGCTGAGATCTCTGGATCTACTCGTCCGATTTACTTTGTCTCTGTTTTGTATGAAAGCTGCATTCTTCAGAAGTGCTATAGGCTATATAACATTACATTACACATACATTCTAAATATATTAAAATTCTTTTTAATTTGACAGGCAATTTATTCCGCCATGTTAATAACAACCGACCGTTGCTAAGCAACGGTTTGCAAAGTTTATTTGTTGTTATAAGAAAACGTCACCCAAAATGAGCTTGCTTAACGCATACATGGCGTGCGCCGACTCAACCTTATGAGATACATAAAAATAATGTTTTACAAAAATATTGTCCTTTAAATAATGTTTAACAAAGTTCGCGATACATATACCATGTTTGTCTCTGAAGGTTGAGCAAAAGTATGCATCTTATTTTATTTACTTTAAATTTATTGGGTTTTTGTTAGCGTATTTTTTATATTTTGATATTCATCCTTATGAATATAAATATAAGAGTTACTTTTAGCATTTTATCTAGAATGATTATTGTTCACTGTATAACATTCTAATAAACAATTAAGGAGCTGTCACTGATTCGAAATGACCTGGCCTACGACCGGTATAGTATGACCGACGCGATCGGGCAGATGACTTTGACGGTTTTGTAAATTTTCATACATTTTCGAACTACTGTTAATTTTTATGTAATTATTTGCTGTTTATAATTAATTTAAACAACACTTTGGTTCTCTTTTTCTTTTCTTGGCGTGGTGTAAAGAGGTCCTGCGCGACATTGCCCGCTTACGATCGAAAGTTATTTCATCATCAAGGAAATTTGATAAAGATAATTTTCGGCTTTTCTATATACTAATATAATAAAGTGGAAGAGTTTGTTTGTTTATTTGTTTAAACGCTAAGATCTCTGGATCTACTGGTCCGATTAACATATTTTTGGTTTTGTTTGAAAGCTACGTTTTTCAGAAGTGCGATATAATATTGAGATTTATATTATAATAGTGTTGATATAATATTATGGTGTACGTATTAGTTAGCCTTAAATAACGAAATAACTATAATAATGAGCGCCATCTAATTGCTTTAAGCGCGTATGCTGCAAATATAGTAAAATATATGTCATTATATTATATGAAAGAAATGTTCTATTTTATTAGTTATAAAAAAAAGTCCGCGATACGGTATATGTATCTCTGGTAAATAAGTCACAATAAGATATTTAGTGATTAAAAAATAATTGAAAATTGCAAGGTGATATTTGAATGTTTTTTATTTGATAAAGATATTGAAACTTACGAGCGAAAGTTATTCCATCATCAAGGAATTTTTATGAAGAAATGCTTTATCTTTTATAGCATGTAATTTGAACGTATACTTTTTGAGAAAATGTAAATTTTAACTAATTCATCGCTCCGTTTACGGCCGCAAGCATAGACAGGAGTCCAGCGGGGGGCGCCCTTGCCGCCGATTTCGTCCTCGCAAGCAGCCTTGTTAGTGCTTGCACTTTCTCAAAATTATTGAATGTATAAATTATGCTAATTATTTAATTTATATTGATTATCTTATGGAAAATGCAGGATAATAAAACAATTTGACCTTCGAAAACAGTATCAAAAATGGAGGAAGGTCACGTAAAAAACATGAGGACCCCCCGCACGGCATGTATGACGAGGTTGATGACAGTGGACGAGGCGAAAGAGGTATGTAGAGACCGTAGCGTTTGGCGCTCCGTTGTCTCTGACTACCCCGCTAGGGATACAGCGTGAAGCTAAGTTAAGTTATAAAACAATTATAAGTGGTATGCGAGCGCAAGCCGCATGGGCCGCTAGTATTAGTATAGATACAGTGTAGTCGATTGTAACTTAAAAATATATATTATAACAAGGTAATCAAATGAAACATACAAAAAATATTCAGAAAGTATTTTTATTTACGAAATTAATATACAATTCTCTTGTTCATACATCGATAGAACATTGACAATCGGTTCAGTCTGATTTGTGGCGAAAATAAATAATTTAATTTTTCCCGCGCTTTTCTGACGTTTGCGGTTCTCGGATACACGGACCGTAATCTCAAGTTTTTTTCAAACAGAATATAAATTATATACAGTTAAATTTTTTAATTGATATTTACGTCTTTATTGAAACATTTAGAAAACATAAAAATTCGAACATAGCGCGGGACACGAACCCGCGCCTCTTGGAAGCTATTAAAATTTTTATGCATTCTTAAAACACTTTCTATTCTTAGTGTGGAATAGCACATCAAATTTGTTATAAATACAAACAATAGTAACATTTATAATACTTAATTTGAAAGTTCAAGTTCACTTTCGTCGTTTATATTGATTTTACGACAACAAGACTATGTATATCATTGTTAGATATTTATATAAATATTGTTATTATTGGTTGTACTAACATGGTTGAATAAAGAGGGTAAGACGTTTATCCTACCACGTGGAGGACAGCACAAAAAAATACCAGATTGAAAGAAATTAAGAGAAGCCTTTTCCCACCAATCGGATGGTACAGGCTAATAAAAAAAATATTGATTTAATTCAAATTTAAAAAAACACTCTAAAGGTCCGTGTTTCAGTACAAAAATTTCAATGACAACATTACAAAATAAAAAAAAGCAGGTCTTGCGGTGTTAAATTACGCAAAGCTAACTACACCACCATCTACAAAGCGTCCAACCATGAAGGACGGTCGAATCAATATTATTTGTTTTACCGAATCTCTATTCACGATACGCTTACTACTTAATTATAAATGTTTACTTTATTTTATTTCAAATTTCAATTATTACATTCTCAATGTCAATTACCATCCGTCACGTGATTCCAGAGAGAGTATCCGATTACATTTAAATAAAAAAAAGAAAGGAATTATTAAAAAAAAACATCGTTTAATAACACTGAAATCGCGCAACGACTTACATTATTGTGTATTGAGTAAACGGACATACGAACAAACATACAATACATACTAGCATTCACACCTGACATGCTCTACTTGGACTCCCCTGAGCCGTTGTGAATTAAAAAAAAATTAAACATTTAAAACGCACTGGCAGCTTACAAATCACCCAACTGGCTTGACAGATATTGACATTTGACGTTGACATTTCTTTTGAACAACCAAATACTTTAAAGTATTCAGCCTAGGCTTATAATTTTTCTCTTATTCTGACAGTTGACGTTTGACATTTGTTTTGAACATGCAAAGGCTTTACGCAGGACAGCCTAAGCTTATATTTTTTTCACAATTTTGACAGTTCGTCGAGTCCAAAAGCTCATGTCCACTGAACACAATTGTCCAGCAATTGTTGATAATGCGAGCGGGAATTGAACTTAAAACTATCTATTGAGAATTAATCTTACATTTTATACAAAACATACAAAAATGAACGGAGTGGGGGCATAATTTAATTAATAAGAAAAATATATAGGTTTTAAACTTAAATTTGAATTTGTTACGCATCAAATTCATCTTCAAATTAATTCATATGGATATAAAATAAGTATGGAATCGGAAAATCACGGAATTTAAAGTTCAAAACCTATTTATTTTAAAACATTTACGAAAAAAAGTGTATATTTGTGGACATACAGGTGAGAAAATGGTTGTTTTTTCATAAGAAAAGCTGTCAAAACGTAGGCAATGTGTTGTATCGCGGGGATCCATGCAAGTCGTCGACTTCGATGCGATGGCTAACTGCGGGACAATTAAATAGGTTAAATTGGACCTTATTTATATTGGGATACAGTCTTATTTACAATAAGTAGGAGTTTATGGATATAGTAAAATTTAATTTTAAACCTTATAAAACAAATTTTTATAAGGTTTAAAACGAATAGGTTTTACGGGGATAAAGTTAATTTAAAATGGCTAAGTTCGTTAATCATTTTCTATCAATAATTGCTTTGAAATCAAAATGGGAAACTTGACGGACCAAACAGCATAGACAAAAATCATAAGAAAAGTCACAAAACACACAATTACAAGCGTTTCACAATAAAATCTGTAAAATATCAGTATGTATTATTTAAATTTTATGACAATTTTATGTTATTTTGTTCAACTCAATGTTAGTATTAGTTAACACTCTAATACCTTAACAGGTGTCGACATCAGATATCTCTGAATTAAATAAAAACAACAATTATAATAAAAACAACACATTTTCATTTTGTTACAATTTTAAAAAATACATTATTAGACTAAATTATTATATTTCAATACATATTTTGGTAAACAACGTTTTTGAATTTTCCCTTATTAAGCAAGTATTTTTGTATTATTTTTCAAAGACCAAAGACTATTAAGAGTAGATAAAAAAAAGAATAAACCAAAATTTAATAGTATATGAGCGGTTTAATGCACAAATCGATAAAACCAGCAGTTGTATACAATATATATCTAAAAAGATATACATATATCTTTTTATTTGATAATTTTTTTAAAAACTTTATATACTATATACTGGATCTTTTTAAAAATTACAGCAGATCGTCTTTTTAAAAATTACAGCATTTTCATAATATATATTTTTTCAATTATTCGATTTGTGGCACTGAACGGCTCATATAACATGAGATAGATACAATTTCATTTATATATTATAAATTTCTGTAAAATGTAGTAAAAGATACATAAAATGATAAAAATACTTATAAATAAATACTTACATATAAAAAAAAAACTTACTTTTTCTTATTCTTGGGCTGTGCACGAGGCGGTGTGTTGGGTCTGCCCATGTTGAGACCGGAGTACAGTTTACGTTTGTCCGCGGGCTTCAATATCTGGAACGAGCACATCAGTGTCTCGTCCACGGACATAAGGGCGCCTGGAATTTGAAAAGAAAAGCAACACGTTTAAATTAAAAAAATAAATCAGCTTCACGCTGTATCCCGCACACAGCAGGGTAGGCAGAGGGAACCTAGTGTTAAGACACTCCGTTCCCCACTTTCTGCCGAATTCTGGAGGCATTGCGTGTTGAGTGGCAGAACTCAACGCCGCGCTTAACCTCGACACCAGAGCGAAGAAATGGAAGTGTAAATTTAAGTAAATATTTCATATCCTCGAGTGGGGATCGAACCCACAACCAGTCGGTTTTATAGTCACACTTTGTTCCGCTGCGCCACGACTGGCCTCTGTACTGACACGTTTAAGTTAAGTTTGAATATAACTTATCTTATTGGTCTGGTGTACATAGCGCGGCGTTAAGTTTCGCCACACTAATGTTTCAAAAATTAGGCGGTACGTGTGAAATTTGTTCCCTCTGTCTACCTTAGAACTTTTGTGTTTTAATAAAAACTGTATAATATTGTCCAGCATAACATTTAGCTTAACAAAAAGAAAACGAATATATTTCCAAACTATTCAATATAAAGATTGAACTGTTTTGAAATGTGTGTTCTAAACTAAAATTAAGCAAAGAATAAAAAAAAGAAAGATAAATACCTAGAAAAATAATAGAACGAATAAGTTTATTTTATTAAACATTTTTTTTTGTTTATTTTGTGGAGTTTTTTTTATTGGTAGAATTAGACATAACCCATAAAAGAGATGTTTTATATATTAAAATGACATTTTTTATTCAAAAAGACTACAAGTTTAAAAATAAATGCATTCTATCGGCACACCAGTTCTATTTCATACATATAACACTATCAATACACTCAATAGATTAGACTGAAACACTCATACAAAGCCATTAGCACCATTGTTGTCAACATTCTTGGTAAGTTATTTATACAGGATGGAAGCGTTTGCGCTCCTTTTACGGAAGCAGCATATAGGGTAAAATATTTCAAAACCCATACTTAAAAAAAAAAAAATAATTGAAAAGACAAGGCAAACGAGCGTACGGGTCACCTGATGGTGTGTGACTACCGCCGCCCACGACCCCGTGCAACACCAGAGGAGCTATAGGAGCGTTGACGGCCTTTAAGGAGGGTTGGGCGGCGGAGCCCGGCATTACCTGATGCGAAACGCAGTGGCATAAAGCCACTACTTCACGCCGGTTTTAAATGCCGGGAGTGGTAATGATCCGGTCGAGTCTGCCCATGCGTGTTGCCATTGCTGGCGACGTGTCTCTGCCACACGTACTTTAGTCGCCTGTTACGACACCACCAGTACCAGGATGGGACATAGAAATATATAGGATAGAATTTTATAGATATAAATATAGAATAGAATTCTAGGCCGGGATCGCACGGCAAATTTAAAAAAAAATATCAGGATGGGTCAACAGTTCAACCGTAGCATTTTTTTTTTAAATGCTACGAGGTTTATCAGTTATAGTTTATAAAAACACACACAATTTCGCTTCAAAAATCTAAAACAGACAAAAAACATAACCAAAATTTACTTATATAAAAAAGGCAACTCACCAGCATTGTCAAACTCTCCGCAATAGTTGGGCGCGGAGAAGAGGGTGACAAGTTGTCGTTTCGCGAAGAACTCGTAGCCGTCCTCGACCACCTGGTGCGCGCGGCAGATCAGGTCGAACTCGTGCTTGGAGAGGAACTTGCCCACCACCTGGAAATGAAAGAATATATTTGGATTAAATCAAAAAAAAATCTCTTTGGATTAAATAATGATTATTATTATGAAGTTGTATAAGTGATAATTTATATTGTAGTACAATGTTACGATTATAATATTGGATTCTTTTAAAAGTAAGTAACTATTGAAAAAAGTTGGTTATAAAAAAAATGGTAATATATAATTAACAAAAAACTTCACGCTGTATCACGCACATGGGAGGGTAGAGAGAGGCACTGCTGTGTTGATTATTTATTAAATGAAAAAAAAAATCATATCCTCGAGTGGGAATCGAACCCACAACCTGTCACGTTTACAGTCACCCGCTACTGCCACTGCGCCACGACTGGCCTCAGTCAGCCACCTGGTCAGTGACTATGACAAACAAAAGGGAAACCTACTATAAACTAATTATGAAACAATATAAGTTAATCTACATATACTACTACTTTCATTACAAGTAAAACACGATACTTCCTCAACAAACGTCGCAGTTACAAAGCGAGGCAATGAACAAATATTTACATAATAATAAATATATAATTAAATACTATTTATTACATAGATAAATAAATAAATGATATAATGTTAAACAAATAAATATGGCGATATGGCAGCGTGTCCATATCCGTTTGTCCACATGACACGCGGATGCTGGTTGCGTAAGATGGACACGACATTTACCTTTGTACTGCAATTATGATAACGACCTTTCTTTACATCATATAAAATAAAAGAAAATTCCACAGATGGATTGCATCGGATTTTAATACGGTTTTCACTAATACACAGAGAAGGGGAGTTTTTTTGATCAGCTTCACGCTATATGTCGGATATAGTAGGGTAGGAAGAGGAGGAACTTAACATGACCATATTAACTCTGAAAATATTAATAAATAATAATTTATTCCCCCGATTGGGAATCGACCCCAAAACTGTCGCGTTTATGCGCTTGTGCCATTGAGCCACAACGGCTTCAAATCGATCGGGAAGGAAGCTTATATCTAATATCGTAAATTAGAAATCTAATATTATATATCTATATGTTTTTTGTCGTTGTATACTCGCATATTATTATTATACCACTCGAAAGAGTGTGTGAGGCCGTCGTGGTCCAGGGGCACGAGGGTGTGACTGTAGCGCGACGGTTGTGAGTTCGATCCCAACTCGAGGAAATGAAATAACTGTTTAAATTAATATTTCCATTTCTTCGCTCTGGTGACGAGGCAAAGAGCGGCGTTGGGTTACACCACTCAACACGCAATGCCCCCAAAATCCGGCGGAAAGTGGGGAACGGAGTGTCTTAACATTAGGTTCCCTCTGCTTACCCTGCTGTGTGCGGGATACAGCGTGAAGCTGATAAAAGATTAAAAAAAAGTATAAAAGAAAATAGAAAATCTACTTTTATTTTATTTCATATAGTAGAGAATGCAAATCGGTTTTCAAAATTGTAAAAACCTTCTGATTATTATATGTCTACGATTTATAGTTTTTTATCTCTCCTAAGAATATGCTAAATAGGCTGTTAGCACGTTTCTAACAAAAACTACATGAGATAGAACAGAGATATATAGATAATTATTATAGATTAATTACGATGATTATCAATTATTATAGTTGTAATCTTGAAGTTGTAGAAATTAAAATGTGCAAAATTGTAAGAAGGGATGTTTGTTCCGCTTTCGGGCAAAAACTACTGAACTTAAATATCAGGATAACAAAAAGGCTACATTTTATCTGATGATTTTATAAAAATTGGTTCTAATATAACAATAAGGTTAAATGGGCGTGGGCGTAGAAAGAGGGGGGAACGGATGGGTCCACCCTAGAACATGTCTGTCCAAAAAAGGCTAGGCCTTGAGGTCCCGGTTCCTTCTAGGAAATATCTCTAGATACGATAATGTGGGGAAGCATCTGGATCACTTGTTCTTTTATTAGTCTTAATTTTATGCAAAAAAGGGCACTAAACAACCATTTTTCTTTGTTAGGAGAAAATAAACAAATAAGGCAACCACAGTAAGCCATAATCATTATTCAAGAAATAGCTAATAATGAACGTTCTGTATGAGTCATACAATTACAACACACGACACAACTTTAATCAATTTCGTATTAAAGCTGCCAACGAGTCGACAAGGGGGTAATTTACTCGCACATCGTAATATCCGCAATGTTGCCAGTGCCTTCTCTATTTCATATAGGGTACGGTATATTCATATAATGTGTTACTTTTAATTATAGCAGGGCAAGTAGATGGAACCTAGTGTTAAGTCAATTCATTCCACACTTTCCGAACAATTTTCGAAACATGGCAACAGTTTAATTTTTAATTCCCAGTTTACTTGGCAAATTATCCAAATTCATCTATTCCTATTCTGTTACTTTCCATAGCAAGATAGGCAGAGTGAACTTGGGAACCTAGTGTTAAGACACTCCGTTCCCATTAAGTCACTTCCGTTCCCCACTTTCCGCTTGATCCTTAAAGCATTGCGCGTTGAGTGGAACGGAACTCACCGCCGACCTTTGTCTCGTTACCAGAGCTCAATCACAAATGGGAATCAAACTCACAATCTTCTACGTTTACTAAAAAATATGACTGGCCTCAAACAGACCATCAAAAAGTATACTCTCATCCATAAATATGCTTAGCCTATGGTGCTTGATAATAAAAATTTTTATTTTTATTGAGGCCGGTCGTGGCGCAGCGGCACGAGGTGTGACTGCAAAACCGACTGGTTGTGGGTTCGATCCCCACTCGAGGAGATGAAATATTTACTTAAATTTATATTTCCATTTCTTCGCTCTGGTGTCGAGGTTAAGCGCGGCGTTGAGTTCTGCCACTCAACACGCAATGCCTCCAGAATTCGGCAGAAAGTGGGGAACGGAGTGTCTTAACACTAGGTTCCCTCTGCCTACCCTGCTGTGTGCGGGATACAGCGTGAAGCTAATTTAATTTTTTTAATTTTTAAATTTTTATAAAGTCCGAACACCATACCTCCGTGCCAAAAGTGAAGCTGACGCCACGATCGTTCTCCCCCCATCCGGCCGTGTCCTTGTCAGGGTCGGACCAGAGCAGATCGCAGAGCAGCCCCTGGTCGGGCACGTCGGTGGGCCGCATGATCCTGCGTATCTGTTCCATCGCCTGCAGGTCGGGGGAGAGGCCGCCGTGGCAGCAGAAGATCTTCTCGTCAACTGTGGACAATGATTAAATTAATTTAAGTGTATATAAATAAAAAAAAAATGTTAAATCAGTTTTGAATGCAGTTTCTATTATAAAAAAAAATTACAAATATCCAGCAAAATTTTTATTTAGTGTTTTTTTTTCTATTATATATTCTGCGATATATCACGCGTGATATCTAAGTCTCGTCACTTGTTTAAAAATGTTAGACAATAACCAATATATGTTATGGAAAACTGAAGAGTTTGTTTGAATATAATCTCAGGAATTCTTTTTTGTTTTGGACAGCGTTATTCTGGGCAGTTGACAATTTGTCATATACAGTTCTTGATTATTATAATTTGAACATGCGGACAAAGCCGGCTCTACTCAGCGGAACTGCTTTCTGAACCGGTGGGAGCTTCCTGTAGAACTGACGCTACTGACATTTATATTCTCTCTTACACTTAAAAACATATAAGAAACACAAAATTATAATGTTAGTTAGAAAAGGTGGGCTTATTTCTAAAAAAAAATCTCTTCCAGCCAACCAATGGAAGTGGATGATTGTCAAACAGCGGGAAGAGAGTACAGTGCAGTTATCAATAAAAAGAAAAATAACTAAGAAATTAAAAAAAATAAATAATAACAATAAAGAGGAAACATATATCCAAATCGATAAATAGATAGATACATACGAGTATATCCTATACGTATATAAACTATGTAACATTTCTATGTAATTTGACGATTCAAAAGTGCCTGTAAACTGTGTCTAGTTTCTTAATTGAATATTTTGATTTCGACAGCCAAACCAAAGTTAAATATGCCTACTATTAGCTTTTAATTTAATCAAAATCGACTTGGCACAATCTCACAAAATCAACATACTGTTAAAACAAAGAATCCAACCTTATATAATAGCATACACTTCAACCATTCACATTTCATCCATCATCTAAACGACTTGACCATATCCACATCGTAAAACACACTCGTTATCAGTCCAACGATATCTCACTGATAACAACAACAAGTAGTAAACAAGAAAGTGCACGGACGCATCCAGTGCGGTCGAGTCACCGGCGCCGGCTGTGCGGCGTGCCATTCCATTCTATGAGTAGATATGTGTGTATGTCTGTGCCACGTTAGAGCAGAACGGCGCCGTTGATAACCTAATACGTCAATTGTCTAGAAACGTATGATAATGAGAAGTCTAGAACTTTCTATTGGTACTGTGTTCTAAAATCTAGGAAATTTTCAATAAGTCACAATAGAATGTAGTCTTAGAGGAAAACTTGAAGTTCGACAATATATTATACTCGTTACTCTTACTATATATCAATACGTAACTTAATTAAATAATAATATATTATCAGTAATAATCAGCTTCACGCTGTATCCCGCACACGGCAGGGTAAGCAGAGGGAAGCTAGTGTTAAGACACTCCATGCTCCATACATTTTATCCATAATAATCACGAGACTGTATTTGATTTAATTTTCTTGAAATTAATAATTATTATTATTACTTAATGTGTACACCATAATATATTGAACAAACATACGCATTAAAAACAAAATGCACAATACAAAAAAAGTCTATGTTGAAACAAAGACAAAAATGGTTGTATAATCACATTTTTCAGAATATGAATGTCTTATTATATTTTTTGAAATCTAAATGATTAATTTTATTATAGTGCTTAATATAATACAAATTTAATAATTCGAAGCAAACGTAGACTGCGGATTCGATTCCAACTAAATTTACAACTAACATACATATTGAGGCCAGTCGTGCCGCAGGGGCACAAAGTGTGAGTGTAAAATCGACTGGTTGTGGGTTCGATCTCCACTCGAGAAAATGAAATAATTATTTACATTTATATTTTCATTTCTTCGCTCTGGTACAGAGGCAAAGAGCGGCGTTGAGGTCTGCCATTCAACACGCAATGCCTCCAGAACTCAGCGGAAAGTGGGGAATGGAGTGTCTTAACCCTCTGCCTACCCTGATGTGTGCGGGATACCCTACCCAATCTCAGCAAAAAATAAACAAAAAAATCCACAAAAATAAAGACTGTCGCCATTCGACTAAGTAGTTATATTAGACAATGAAATTTTATATCTTGGTCTGGTACAACAGTTACTATTATCATTAATACTACATTAAATGGTCTTCGAAGGGTCGTTTCTCAGGCTAAGTTCATTAGCTAAGTTGTTCGGATTAATATTATTTCTTAAAAGAAATCTGTAGTTACATGATCCTAAAGGATTATGTAACTACAGCTTTTAGCGGAATAGGCACAGGGAGACTAGTGTCACTCTGTTTTACACGAAAATGGTTTAAAAAAATTAAATTTAATAAGCTTCACGCTGTATCCCTCACACAAGAGGGTAGGCAAAGGTACTCTAGTGTTAAGACGTCCGTTCCGGCGATTTTAATTGAGTGTCGGAACTCACCGCCGGGCTTTTGCCATAGTGCCAATAATGCAATTCCCTCGAGTGGGGATCGATCCAAGAAGTGAAACAAAGTGATATGGGAATGAAAGTAGGTGACCTGAATGTGAGTTGCTTGTATGTATCTATCTTATTGCATCATCAGAATGCGGGTGAAAGGAGAAGGGTATGAATTTAATGGTCTAAGCCTTAATGCGAATAAGACAAGGATTCTGATTTTTGAAAGAGATGAAGAAAGGACGGAATGCAAGAGTGTAAATGGTAAGATATTAGAACAAGTGAATGAAGTGGTATACTTGGGAAGTATGTTCAGTAGAGATGGAAGATACGAGATGGATGTGGAAAGGCGTATTGCTGCCGGTAACAAGGTTAACGGAGCCTTAGCTGCATTGATGAGACGGCGAAACGTCAGCACAGCTGCGCGTTTGGCCGTACACAATGCAGTTTTGGTACCGACTCTGTTATACGGCAGCGAAACGTGGGTATTACAGAAGAAGAATGAAAGAAAGATGAATGCTGTGGAGATGCGATCTCTTCGTAGGATATGCGGAGTCAGCTTAGCTGATCGAATCCGCAATGAAGAGGTACACAGAATGGCAGGTACTAGCGAGGATGTCACAGTGAGAATGAAGAAGAACGTGCTCAGCTGGTTTGGGCACGTCGAACGAATGAGTGATGAAAGAATGGCAAAAAAGATTTATGATGGAAAAGTGAGCGGTAAGAGAGGTAGGGGGAGACCTCGGTTGACCTTCGAAAACACAGTATCAAAGATACTGGAGGAAGGTCACGTAAAAAGCATGAGGACCCCCCGAAGGGCATGTATGAAGAGGTTGATGATAGTGGACGAGGCGAAAGAGGTATGTAGAGACCGCAGCGTTTGGCGCTCCGTTCTCTCTGACTACCCTGCAAGGGATAAAGCGTGAAGCTAAGTTAAGTTCTAGTAATAGCAGAGATTCAATCTGCAACACACATACCTACAAAGATGCTATATCTTTGATAATTACGCGTCAAATTTTCAAGGTTTTCCCAAACACCCTACTACGATAGCATCGATCAATTTTAATCTTTAAAGACAAAGAGATCGATGTTCGCGACGTAGCGCCAAGTTCAATGATCCATTTAACAGAACGAGAAACCAATAGCGCAAAACCATATATATTATTTCTGTTTGCTCTCACTAGCTACAATTCGCTGTACGAGTTTACTTTGAAAATTTCTTACATGTTGGACTCTATATAGACGGTAATTGAAGTTTTTTTACTCAATTGCTTCATTTTCGTGTACTTTTGTATTGAAATGTACTAAAATACAATATATTTTGCAATCGTAATCTATTTTGTTTTAATACTATAATTTAATTTAAAGTTGTTAGTCTTGTGAATATGTTACTGAAAAAGGTAGTTGTGGGTTCGTATCTCACTCATGAAATTATACAATCCTAATGTTACCCCGACATGTAAATACGATCTTAGGATATATTTAAATAAAATAGTCTTATCCACATGTTTCGGACAATGCGGAATAAAAAGTCACTAATTTAAAATATACAAAAAAAATAAAACAAAAAATAACAATCAAAAACATAAATTAAAACATCAATAAAAAACACATACAATTTACGAAATTGTTCAAACACAATTTACTTTGTCAAAGCAATTTCACTTGATTAAATTTCTCTGGAAATTTATTACAAAGATACAGTACAACGAACCTGAACGTAAAGTAAACTTAAGAAACGAAAAATATATATTTACGTTAGAGAATATAAATAGAGGTCGTCATAGGGCAGGGGAACAACCGTGTGACTGTTTTAGGTTCGATTCTCATTCGGGGAAATGAAATATTTAACATTTTTATTTCCTCGCTTTGTAACGAGGCAAAACGCGGCATTGAATTCGGCGGAAAGTGGAGAATGGAAGTATTTTATTTGCAGCGGAGTGTTATAACATTAGGTTCCCAGGTTCCCTACTATGTGGATGATGCTAAAGCGAAAAGAAAAGAAAAAAATTGAAATAATTGAAAACTGTATACTGCATTGTATATAAAGAACTAACGCGGTGCTTAATATTTAAATGGTGGCTCGAGGTCTACTTTAAGAGCATTATTTAATTTAGTTTTTAAAATAAAACTTTTCAAGATTAAATAAAAGATTTCTTAACCACAAATAAGTGCAGAAATAATACAACTAAATATGATTATTTTATTTCATTTCTTCGCTCTGGCGTCGAGGCAAAAGCGCAGCGTTGAGCTCCGCCACTTAATACGCAAAGCCTCCAGAACTTGGCGGAAAGTGGGGAACGGAGTGTCTTAACACGAGGTTCCCTCTGCCTACCGTGCTGAGTGCAGGATGTATCCTGCACTCAGCACGGGAGGCACGCTGTAACGTGAAACTGAATTAATTTAAAAAAAACCTTTACTAATATTAATATTATAAAGCTAAAGTTTGTTTGGTTTCGAACTCAATCTCAAGAACTATTCCGAATAGATTTTTTTTATATTGGTTTAAATATTTACAATTAAAAAGATTGAAAATTTAAATTTTAATATAATTAATATACAGTTAGAAACTTACGAATAAATTTAAAAAACCTACATAATGTTATTCCTTTAACATTTCTATTTAGGTTAGTTATTGAGGTTTTTTATAATTTTGCTATATCATTTATAAATACGAAGATAGGACTATTTTTTTCTGAGCTTCACGCTGCGGGATACCGCACATAAGAAGGCAGATAGCGGGAGCCTAGAAAACTAGTTAAACATTAGGTTAGGGAAACTCCATTTCCATTAAGTCATTTCCGTTTCCCACTTTCCACCGACTTCTGAAAGCTTTATTAGTTGAGTGGCGAAACTCAACGTCGCACTTTGTCTCGTCAAGCCGTAACCAGAGAAATGAAATTATTATTAGTTTTTACTTCATGTTTATAGATTAATATATCAATAGCTTCATGCTCATTCCCGCACAGCAGGATAGGCAAAGAAAACTTAGTGTTCAAACACACACTTTTAACAATAAACGATAGTATTACAATAAAGTACCTAAATTGTATTGTGTCTAGTGCCTTTTTGTCAATGGACAGATCAGTCAGCCACCTTATCAAAAGATATCTAAAATACAGATAAAAAAGGCTTAAAATGAAAAAAGAAAAATAAAATATAGCTACAATATGAATATTCTTCTAAAATACCAGGAAACACACGTCTAAAACACAAAGAAAACGAGATAAGAACGACAGGTGTTATCAGAAGACAAAACACATCAAATTTATTTAAGAATTCTGAATGAACTATTCAAATATTTATAAAAGTGATAATGTTAAAGGATTGATGACTTTTCATCTTATACGGCCTTCACCGTGATCGTCAAAACTTTAAAAAAATATCAATATCCGCTTGTAATTTCAATGAAAAAACATATATAAATTCCAAAAAAATGTTTTAATAAATAAAAATAAAAAAATCAGCTTCACGCTTCACGTATCCCGCACATAGAAGGGTAGGCAGAGGGAACCTACTGTTAGACACTCCGTTCCCCACTTTCCGCCAATTTCTGGTGGCATTGCGTGTTGAGTGGCGGAACTCAACGCCGCGTTTTCCCCTCGACACAAGAGCGAAGAAATGAAAATATAAATGGAAACAAATATATCATCTCCTCGATTGGAGATCAAACCCACAACCAGTCGATTTACAGGCACACTTTGTGTGCCCCTGCGCCACGACTGGCCTCAATAAATTATTATAATACTTAATAATTATTTGTATATATTTCGAGTCATAAAACGCATATAAGGTTACATTATAAAGTGTACAAAAAAATATATGTTATCTATGTCTATTTCTTAATCGGTGGAAAATGGCGAAGGGAGTGTATAAACACTAGGTTCTCTGTCTATCCTGCTATTTGCGGGATACAGAGTGTAACCTATATCTATATTTTGTGTGTTCCCTACGCACCCGAATACTACAATATTTCATATGAATTATTCTGTTTAACATATTTATTTTACATCACGTTCTACTTAAGACAATATTTGAATTAATTAACTAAGCACATTTAGAAACATTAATATTCATATAAAATAATTATATCGTCGGCATAGAGGGTAAACCTGCTAGCAGCCTATTACGACAAAGTATCAGCAACTGTGAACGCGACCGGTTGTGGGTTCGATTCCACTATAGATAGAATATGTAATATTCTAATTTACTCACTCTGGCGAAAAGACAAAACGCGGCGTTGAATTCCGTCAATCGATACGCAATGCCTCCAAAGGTGTGTTAAACCTAGGTTCCCAGGTTTCCTTTGCCGATTCTGCTACGTGCGCGATACAGCGTATCTAGCAAATTTTTTTTTTCACTCTCTAATGGTATTATTAAATACATAATGAAAAACAAAAAAAAAATAGCAAGTTTCCACTCTAAGCCGACGATGTGTATAGAAACCATCATTAACAGCGTCGTATCGTATCTCACTTGAGACATGTCTAATTAAAACTGTCGCCTTCAGTAGAGGCGGTTGCGGGTGCGGTGTTCAAAATTGACAAAGTGCGGCGTTGGATTTCACAATTAACCCAAGAATATCTTTATACTAACATAAAACGATATATTACTGAATAACATTCACAAGTATCTACTAGAAATATTACGATCTAAAGAAAACTATTTTTTTTAGCTTCACGCTGTATACTGCTCATAGTAGGATAGGCAGAGGGGACCTAGGAACCTAGTGTTAAATGTAAACATCCCATTAAGACACTTCCGTTTCCCATTTTCCGCCGTATTCTCAAGGCATTTCGTGTGGAGTGTTTACATACGATATAACAAAAAGATATACATACACCTGCAAACCAAATAAGCGTATACAATTATGAGGCCAGTCGTGGCACAGTGGCACAAAGTGTGACTGTAACACCGACTGGTTGTGGGTTCAATCCCCACTCTAGGAGATGAAATATTTACTTAAATTTATATTTCCATTTCTTCGCTCTGGTGTCGAGGCAAAGTGCGGCGTTGAGTTCTGCCACTTAACATGCAATGCCTCCAGAATTCGGCAGAAAGTGGGGAACGGGGTGTCTTAACACTAGGTTCCCTCTGTCTACCCTGCTGTGTGCCGGATACAACGTGACGCTGATTTAATTTGATTTAATTTTTATAAAATTAAAATAATAACTACTCTCTAATTAACGTTTCTGACGCTACCGACGCGAATACAAAAAAAGAAACCATATAAATAAAAAGAAAACATTTCACATAAGCCTCCATCAACAAAAGCTCGATACACAACGACAACAGTTTTCCCGATCTAAGGTAGGATCGACAAACACATATACTCTATAGGTAGGTACTAGTATGACGTCAATACAAACATATCGTGGCTAACTTTAGCCGCTTCCGTGACAGCTTGGGCCGAACGTGATGCACACGTGCGCGGGAAGCTTGATCACCTACTGATGTTAGGAAATATGTATTTCCTTTTCAAATTACATAGTATTTTAATGAAAGTTTTTAAATATACAGTTAAATAGAAACGTCATAATTAACTTGTTATATATATATATATATATATATATATATATATATATATATATATATATATATATATATATGAAAGTTGAATTATTTTTATTATTAAGAAATTAAATTATTATTATATATTTATTGGGGGGCCGTCGTAGCACAAGGGTGTGACTGGTATGGCGATGGCTGTGGGCTCGATCCCATTCGAGAAAATCAAATATTTATTTAAATTTATATTTCCATTTCTTCGCTCTGGTGTCGAGCCAAAGAGCGGCGTTGAGTTCCGCCACTCAACACGCAATGCCTTTAAAAATCGGCGGAAAGTGGAGAACGGAGTGTTTTAACACTAGGTTTCCTCTGGCTATCCTGCTGTGTGTGAGGTACAGCGTGAAGCTAAAAAAATATTTTTTTCAGCTTCACACTGTATCTACCTGAGTAGGCAGAGGAAACCTAGTGTTAAGACACTCCATTTTCTACCGTGTTCTGGAGGTTCACTGCATGTTCAGTGGCGAAACTGAACGCCGGAGTGCAATATCTTGAGACCGTCGTGAACTCTATAGTTGTGAGTGCGATCCTCACTAGCAGAAATAAATTATATTCATTTCTCTGTTGTGACAAACAAATCACACCTCATTCTTACAATTCGAAAAAAAAAAGGGTAAACATGCGTTCTTTATTTTCAACATATGAATTAAAAAAAATGGACTTCCACTGACAGATACACCAAGCACATATTTTAATAAACCAATTTTTAACTTGGCACCCATTGGCATAAATTATTTATATTAATTTTTTCGATTTTTTTTTTCGCTCTTTCACGTAGTTACGTATTTCCAACATTGATTCACGACAGGTTAGTAAACAGCTTGTCAGTCAGTATAAACACACGCTACTAATTTAATATTCTCCATACGATCATTAGTTATTACAATGTAAGAGTGTTATTTATTTATTATTATTATTAACAGTAGTTGCGGGTTCGATAACCAATCGCGAAAATGAAATATTTAATATATTCAGTTCGTGGCAAAACGCAGCGTTAAGTCCCGCCACTGACCACGCAACCTGCCTTCAAAATTCAGCGGAAAGTGGGGAGCTAAGATGTCTTAATGCGAATGGAGTCCTTTAATACTAGATTCCCAGTTTCCCTACACAGGAAACAACAGCATAAAGCTAAAAAAAAGAAAACCACTTTCATTAATTTACTATCACACAAACACGATCCATACATATAACCTAAACGAGACAGATCGCGGTGAAAAATAAACAGATAAGAATCTCAGTATCATATACAACCCTTACTGGGTTGTATATGTAATATCCTCGAAGAGAGAGATATCGAATTAGAATGTGTCCGGAGATACCGTGGCGCGACGGATATTGACATCAGTGTGAGATGTACGCTGTATAATGTATGCATTATGGAAAAGTAGTGAAAGTTGGTTGGTTTTCACTATTTGGTTATGAGGCATAAGCGAGGTCTTGAGCTCCACTACTCAATGCCTCCAGAAGTCTTATAACTAGTGGGCGAAGGCGCCAGCTGGTACCGCTAGTGCTCTTATTTAAATTGAAAACGAAAAAGGTCGTTGTTGTTTGAATAGAGTAAATTACCTCAAAGCGACTGAAATATTTTATACAGAGTGCTCAAAATACGAAATAAAATTGAAAGGTTGTTTATTAAATATTTTTCCCTTGTACAAAATTTTTTCATAAACATGAAAAATTTACAAATTTTACTATAAAGCAAATTTTAGTATTAAAAAAATATTCACTTTAATTTAATGTGGCTAATTTCATTTTGTACAAGCAAATGTATACTATTAAATGCCATAGTGGTGCGTTTGGGGTATGGCTGACTAAAAACGGGGTTAGTGAGTTCGATTTCCACTTGATCAATGTTTCTATATAAACAATCGAGTTTGCCTGGCTTCCGGCAAAACTTGAGATTCCTCTTTCAAGCACAATATGTTCTTGCTAACATGGGCAAAAGTGGAGAGCGCACGATATGCTTAAAGTATATCCCACAATACATCCTATTAGCTTCACTAAACAGAGGGCACCTAGCGTTAAGATTTTGTACAGCACTTTCCGCCCAATTTCCAAGATATTAAGTGTTGAGTAGCGAACACCACGACCTATCTTATTAAAAAACAAACAATGCCCTCGAGAAGAAATCGAATCCACAACCGTTGCGTTTGACCAGCACACGCTATGCACCACGAAAGTCTCAACTTATATTTATCTACATATATCTAAAGAAAACAAACAAAAAGCGTCTCCAAAAATAACTAAATAATCAATAAATATAACCACTGAGGAAAAGCTAAAAAAAACACCAAGAAAAACCAAGAGAAACATACCCCACCTACATTGTATACGGAAGCGTTTCCTACACACAAACGTTTACCTACTCAAGAGACAATGGGCACTCTCAAGTCGACGAGGCAACAATCGAACTGAGAACTATAGAGTGTAATATATGAGAGTTTTCTATAGAAAATGGGATCTATTAACAATTTAATTTAATTTTTTATTCAATTCAATCTCAAGTGTTAAGAAAGATACTCCGTTCCCGTTAAGAAAATTCAGTTACCCACTTTCCGCTAAATTCTGGATGAGTTGCTCTCGTTACCAGAATTACGAAACGGATATATTAAATATTTAATTTCCTCGAGTCTAAATCAAACCCAAAACCAGAAAATTGTTTTTACAGTCGCACTGACGCCTCAACAATTTTAAATAATAAATAAAATTAAAATAAATAAATAAATCTGCTTCACGCTGTATCCCCGCACACTGCAGGGTAGGCAGAGGGAACCTAGTGTTAAGACACTCCGTTTCCCACTTTCTGTCGAATTCTGGAGACATTGCGAATTGAGTGGCAGAATTCAACGCCGCGCTTGTCCTCGACACCACAGCGAAGTGGTGGATCGAGTGGGAATCGAATCCACAACCAGTCGGTGTTACAGTCACACTTTGTGCCCCTGCGCCAGGACTGGCCTCGGCCTAGTACATTGTAACATTAATAATAAAAAAGAAATAAAAGTAATAGATTAGTTTCTTTACTTAGATGTATAATATATAATTATAAAGCTAACCCGTTGTCAAATTGAATAAGCTGAGAAGTGTGGTGACACATTTAGGTCACAAGTTAACTCTGACCACAGGTACAATGGGTTATTATTACCTCGACACATATAACAGAGCGTAAAAAAAACTATTTTATTTATAGTCTTTCTCGATAAATGTATTATACAACAAAAAAAAATAATTCGACGCAGTAGTTCCTGAGATTGACGCGTCTAACCAAACAAACACATATATATTATAACACGAGGTATGCACAAAATTCACACAGATATACTCGATACCTTAGTAAGCTGACCGCAATCAGGTAAAAATAAAACCGCAAGGCACGTCTATGTTTCAAGGCAACATTTCTTGAGAAACGGTATTAGATATACATACATACATTCATAACTTAATTACACTCAAATAATAAGGAAGTCTGCGGAATTTTAACCTCTATTGATAGATTCGTTGAAAGCCTCCATTTTTATATTAAAATTTAATATTTATTCTATACTAATTGAACGCGCTGATCTCAGCAACTGCTGGTTTAAATTGAAGAATTTTACACACCCTCGATACAGTACAGATACAGATACCATTTTTCATCCAATCTTAGATATTTATGTAAACAGTAGCTCCCCCTCAATAATAATAATAAATAATTGACCATCTTAAATCATAAAATGAATTTTGAAAGGCCGAAACATTTCGCACTTCTAATGCTTATAACTTAAAATTGTCAATTATATTTCTAAACAAAACAACCTAATACCATTAAATACGTCTCTTATTTTACAAATGTCTCATAAAAAAATATTTATAAGGCTCTTGATTTGATACCCATATTGTGGTCTTCGAAACGAAAAATTTTATTTTACTAAGTTCAATGGCGTCCCACAGCCGCCATGATTGTTTTTTTAACGTCACCTATCTAAGAACACTTGAGATGCTAATACGAATCTAACGATATCTCAATTGTGTAAATCCGTTCAGCGGTTCTGGAGATATGAGGTAATAAAGAATATTACATACATACATACATGCATACAAGATACGCGCGAAAAACATAACCCTTTCTTAGCAGTCGGGAATAAAAAAAAGACATCAAACAACGGGAACAAAATAATTAGAGCAGAGATAAGACAGACACACACATCGTATATCTCGGCAACCTTACACAAACCTTGTGTAGCACTTAGCAAATGTTTGAAAAATCCTTGAGAGTGTAAGGCATTGATAGGTATATGTAGATTTATAGAGATAACTACAAATTTCAATTAGTTAATTGCTCTAAGGTTATATCACCGGAAATGATTAAGTTTGGCCATATTTTAGTATTAAAATATAGTTTTTTTTCCAGTTTCACGTTGTATCACCCACACAGCAGCGTAGTTCAAGGGAACTAAGTGTTAAGACAATCCGTGTCCCGCTTTCCGCCAAATTCTCTAGGTATTGCGTCTTGAGTGGCGCAACTCAACGCCGCGCTTTTTTGCTCGAGGTATACACATAGCGAAGAAATAAAAATATTAATAAACAATAATTCGTTCCCCCGAGTGGGAAATGAGCTTAGATGAATTGACTCCTTTTTAATAAAATAGGTTTATATTTCCAGCAAAAAACTTTGTATTTTATAATTATTTTGCTCCGCTCCCTACAACTGAGCGAGTCCATTTCAACTATTTTTGTTCGCTGGGATTCCGCCCGACTATGAATTGGTGGAAATACATGTATGTAATTTACTCTTGCGAGTTCAACGTAGTCCGTAATGGGTTCGCTCCGCTCGCGGTAGAAACCAGGCTTAAGGGTGTGTAGCGGAGCAATAAGAGAGAGAAGAGAAGAGAGAAGTAGAGGGGAAAAAATAAATTGCTCATTTTGCGTCTTGTATATTTAAAGTAAATACGTAAGTATATTACAAAATCAAAATAAGGCCAGTCGTGGCGCAAAGTGTGACTGTAAAATCGACTGGTTGTGGGTTCGATCCCCACTCGGAGAAATGATATATTTATTTACATATATATTTTCATTTCTTCGCTCTGGTCGAGGCAAAGCGCGGCGTTGAGTTCCGCCACTCAACACGCGATGCCTCCAGAATTCAACAAAAAGGGAATAACTGTGTGTATTAACACTAGCTTCCCTCTGCCTACCCTGCGGTGTGCGGGATGCAGCGTGAAGCTGATTATTACAAAATCACTATGACATAATAAATAAAGTTTTCTCTTCGAACGATTCGCGAATACAAATCGTGCAAGGTGAACGCACCGCCATTTATCTGAATAATGAATAATAATTTAGCGAAAGTTCCGTTTCGTTGTCAAATAGTAGACGTAACGTGAAAATATGAAAACAGTAGCAAATACTAGTAGTTGTAATATAGAGTAGATATTATAAAATTACAATACAATACAAACATGTATAACTAACATACAGACAAAATAGACTTAAAACTAGCCCTATATTTTTTTTGAGCTTCACGCTGTATCCCGCATATAGTAGAGAAGGCAGAGGGAGCCCAGTATTAAAACACTACACTCCACACTTTGCCCTGTATCTACAGTGTGTTTAGTGGTGGAATAACGTCGCGCTTTGCCTCGACACCAGAGCGAAGAAATGTAAATATAAACAAATATTTCATTTCCTTGAGTGGGAATCGAACCCACAACCCACCACAACCGTTTACAGACAGACTCTTTGAGTCACAATTCCTCTTTTAAAGTAAAAAAAAAATCTAAATGAAAAATCAGCTTCACGCTGTATCCCGCACACAGTAGGGTTGGCAGAGGAAACCTAGTGTTAAGACACTCCGTTATCCGTCCCTACTTTCCACTGAATTCTGGAGACACTGCGTGTTAAGTGGAGAAACTCAACGGCGCGCGTTGTCTCGACACCAGAGCAAAGACATGGAAATATAAAATTTAAATAAAAATTTCATTTTCTCGAGTGGGGGTGGGCCACACTTTGTGCCGCTGCGCCACGACTGGCCTCTTTTGAAGTATTTAAATTAGCTTCACGCTGTATCCCGCACACAGCAGGGTAGGCAGAGGGAACCTAGTGTTAAGACACTCCGTTCCCCACTTTCTGCCGAATTCTGGAAGTATTTTGTATTAAAATATTTAAAATCCTCATAAGAAATTCCAAAACGTAATACAGTAATGGAATCTAAGTAAGGTAAGGATAGGTTCAACATAATTACGATTGTCTCAGCCATTCCGCATTGCTGTTTACAATTGCTATCAAATAAAATTATACCTACAAATTGCTGATAGCCTGGATAAAAATAATAAATTTATTTTGTACTGTTATATGAAAATCCACATTCAATTTTACTTGGAACACGCATTTTAGAACCCAGCCTCAATGAGAACGGAGTGTCTTGACACTATGTACTCAGATTCTCTCAGTCGCGTAATACTTACAAAAATAATGTATTGAATATTTATTTTATTGAGAAAAGCCAGTAGTAGGCTATATTGCACCACGTTAAGTCACTTAGATGTAACCCATTTCACTTGCTTGAGTTTCCTCAAGCACTTAAGAGTGACTCATACACAACTTTTAGTTATTTCCTTTGCTTTCCTGCTTCGCCGACGAAACCTCAAATCTAAAGTTTATAAAATTTATTTATTTTAAAAATATGAAAAAAAAAATTAAAACCTAAGAGATTTCATTTAATTCTGAGGCAGTCTTGGAGCACAAGCTGTAACGCGACGGTAGTGGGATCGATCCCCACTTGGGCAAACAAATTATTATTATTTATTAATATTTTCATTTCTTGGCTCTGGTACCAAGGCAAAAAGGTACTGCACCTGAAAACGCAACGCCTAGAAAACTCCAGGGAAGGTAGCGAACGGAGTGTCTTAACACTAGGTTAACCTGCCTGCTATATGTGTACAGATATAGCGTGAATTAAATCAAAAATAAAAAGAATTTAAAGTTATTGATAAAATTAATATTAAAAAAAATAAGGTAAGCCAGCCTAATAAACAAAAACTCAAGTTTTTCATTTAAACTACAGCCTGTTTCGCTTTTAATATCAAGATTTTCGCCCACGTTTCTACCGTGTACTTCAAAACTTTGAAAAGTCATTTTAATACCTGACCTAATTTGCTAACCGTACTTCTGATATTGTACTAAATTAGTATTGCTTCCAGTGCGTGGGCGTGACGTATACGTAAATAGCAATTCCGTAATCAAAATATTTAAGATACATTTGTTTTAGATTGAATATTGTTTCGTTTGTATTTTTATTATTCCGTTTACTTGTGGCGACGCTAGTTTAGTCAATTGGAAACAGCTGAGAGTAAGACACACCAAGTGCCCGAGGTAACTCTGGACCACAGGTCACCACAGAGCTACTGTGGGTTCGAATTGTAACATTCTATATGTGTTGGATACTTCATCTCCATTCATCGAAGGCTATCGAATATAAGGGATCAATCACTTTAAGGGAGGAAGCAGTAGTTCCCAAGATTATAACGTTCAATTAAACAAAATATCAGTAGAGAAGTAAAAATCTAGATATTATGTAGGTTTGTTTCAATCTTTAGAAATTCCTTAAAAAATATTTTTAAGAATTATACAGTTTTATTTTAGGTATGTTTACAGAACCATCAATACGTGTAAACAGTACTTGTTTATTCTCATCGTATCGTCTACCGTCAAAGGGAATATTAGTAGTATTAAATTTGGGGATTTGAACCCGCAACTATCGTTGTTTTCACATACGTTATAAACAAAATTCTTTAATAAAGTATCGGAAGTAGGTCACTCAGATGAACGATTTCATTAAAATCTTGATCAAAACGGTCCACTCTTAACTGTTTAAATATTCGACGAATTGAGCCTCTCTAGATGAATGTACATATTGATTGGTTCTTTTATTGAAATTCACGTGTTTGATAATGTTGAAAATGAAATATATATATTTTTTTCATAAGCTTAAGAATTAATAATCTAATTAATAAAAAAAAGTATTTGGTTATTATATTACTATATTGTATTTTTTTGCGTCACGCTGTATCTCGCACAGGCAGGGGGAACCTAGTGTTAAGACACTACGTTTCCAATTTTGTACCGCATCCTAAATGCACAGTGCCTCTGGAAGCTTAACGTGTTGAACTAAACAACGCACTTTGCCTCTACATCAGAGCAAAGAAAATAAAAATTTTAAATTTTTCATTTTCCCGAAGGGGAATCAAACCCAAAACCTGTCGTGTCAAACCTGTACAATCACGCACTTGTGCACAACTGGCCTGAGCGATTAGAGTTAAAAGTTAATTACAAAAAAAGCCATTAAAACATTCTTATTAAACTATAAGGGCTAGATTTAAACTTAATTCAAGCGTAAATGCAAATTTATTACACAAACTACAATGTGGCGTGGCGGTTTACTACAAAAGCAGTGTTTGTGGTTTTGATACCCATTCAGGCCAATGA
Organism: Heliconius hermathena; assembly: GCA_013403705.1. NCBI lineage: Eukaryota > Metazoa > Arthropoda > Insecta > Lepidoptera > Nymphalidae > Heliconius > Heliconius hermathena. The sequence continues at coordinate 186,836 of JAAIXJ010000407.1, read as the reverse complement.
TCACATACCTATAAACTATTTAAATTACAAAAATTACAATATCTTAACACTGACTCCCCTTAGCCAACCCTAAATATACGGGTAAGCGCGTGAAGCTACTCAATACAACAACTTAAAACTAATTTCCCACGATATATCTCTATATAAGTATCATATAGCTATCAAATAAGAAAGCCACAGTGACCCAGCACTCCGCCGAAGCGTCAGCGTCTAATCTAGATATCGAGATATATAAAATGAGCATACAGGAAAACAATAGCACGTATCCGCATCACAAATTGTATAATATGTTAGTATTATTTACAATCACGTTGTCGCGTCTCTTCGTATGAGAGTATCACGATTGCGACGCAGTTCTACTATCTATATATATCTATCTATATATAATATATTTTAATTTTCTTTTCAGGTTCACGCTGTATGCCAAATATTGCAGGGTAGGCAAAAGGAACCTAGCGTTAAGACACATCGATTCTCACCTTCCGTTCGAAATTTCGAGGCATTCCGTGTTGAACGGCGGTACTCCACTCCGCGCTTTTGCCTTGATACCAAAGCGAAGAAATAAAAATATTAATATATAATAATTAATTCCCCCGTGTGGGGATCGAATCCACAACCGTCGCTTTATTATCACACGCTTGTGCCTCTGCGCAACGACGGTCTCTATTAATATTAACAGTAAAATGATTACTATTGTTAGTGGTGACTTTTGTAAGAAGAAAAAAATTAAAATTAAATCAGCTTCACGCTGTATCATACTGCACACAGCATGGTAGGCAGTGGGAACTTAGTGTTCAGACACTCCGTTCCCCACTTTCTGCCAAATTTTGGAGGCATTGCGTGTTGCGTTGCGTGCTGACACCAGAGCGAAGAAACCAAACCATAAATGTAAGTAAATATTTCATCTTCTCGAGTGGGGATCGAATCCACAACCAGTCGATTTTACAGTCACACTTTGTGCCCCTGCACCACGACTGACCACTTGTGTGTAAGTAATAAATTAAATACGCGTATGAAGAGAGTACTATTATACTAGCTTTGGCATGTCACAACATGGAAAAATGGCAAATAAAAGCACAGTGAAAATAGTCTTGAATTTTGATGCTTGGGTCTGGACGACCGCCAAAGTTCGCGACGACGACCCTCATCTACATGATTGGGTGTTGTGATTGACTTTACAGCTTCTAGTTAGTCTTTTAGAGTCAAACATCAGGTTAAAGCAAAAATAAGTTAAGTTTAATAAAATGCTAATTTGTTGTTTATATTCCGCATATAGCAATAGGGTAGACTGTTGGAACCTAGTGTTAAGACACTCCGTTCCCCACTTTCAGTTTAATTTTCGAGACATTGCGCGTTGAGTGGCAGAATTCAAGTATACCATCGAACCCACAACCGTCGAGTTCAATTATAAAATTATTTTGTCGAATGGAAACGTGAAAGTTTCGTTTGTTTCTTTCTTCCTTACTTGCGATAATGTGTTATTTTAATTACTATGTTCTGATAGGACAAAGCATGGCGTTGATCTCCGCCGGTGTTTAAACTCTCTGCCTACCCTACAATATAGAGTATAAAACTTGAAATTAAAAAACAAAATTGACAGTACGCATTACAAAAAACAAGACCTCAAAAATAAGGACAAGGCAATATAACATTAATAAAATAAAAAACTGAGAAGCTACATCGAAATTAAGAGTACATTCAAAATAGACGGAGGATGGACTTTTATAAATTCACAAAAGACGGCGCCTACAATTACTTTGTACTATTATTATATTACTAGTATAGGTGGTAAGAATTAAGAATTTTAAGAATGACTAAGAGGAAGCCTTTTTAGTATAACAACCATAAGCTTCATCCCCTTAGAGTACTATGACTGTAATATTATACTTTAGAGTTATTTCTATATACTTACATGGAAACGGGACAAGGGAGGAGTGTCATGTGGAACCGTAAAAAAATCTGATTTTACTTTCAACATAAAATAACTGATATTTTTGATTACCAAAATCATATGTTTGTTAAATGGCTTAAAATAGGGTCGAAATTTTGTTTTCTAAAAGATAATTTCGGAAATTTCCTATTATAAAAATGTTAATTTATTAAGCCATTAAGTAAAATAATATATTTGAAAAGAGCAAGTGTTGATGTGCATATACATAAATTGCTTCACGCCTCACGCCATCACGCATATAGCAGGGTAGGCAGATAAAAAAAAATAATTAAAATCAGCTTCACGCTGTATCCCGCACACAGCAGGGTAGGCAGGAGGGAACCTAGTCTTAAGACACTCCGTTCCCCACTTTCTGCCGAATTCTGGAGGCGTTGCGAGTTGAGTGGCAGAACTCAACGCTGCGCTCAGCATCGACACCAGAGCGAAGAAAATGGAAATATAAATTTAAGTAAATATTTTCATCTCCTCGAGTGGTGATCGAACCCACAACCAGTCGGTTTTACAGTCACACTTCGTGCCGCTGCGCCGCGACTGGCCTCAAAGGAAGGCAGATAAAAACTGAAAAAAGGAAAAGAAATAAAAATAACCTAATAAAATACATATAACCTCTCTCAAACCCCTAAGAATCCCAACCCCACTGAAAAACCCATTAAGCTCGATACGTACGTACCTACAATTGAGACGGTATAATTGTTGTTTCAAAGAGTAGTAACTTCATTAGAGCAAACGTAACTCCGAAATAGAACAAATTTATTAATATCTGCCTAAAAGCAACGAAACAGCTGTTTCAATTAAACGCTACAAACAGCCAATTTCGTTTGATGATTACATTAGTTTGTTAAGTGGAGATTGATTTAACATAAAAACTAATAATAACATGAAACAATTTAAAATGTGTAGCAAAAGAGATTCGTCACTCTGTTCTTACCTAAATTGAGGGCTATGTGTCTGTCTACAAAATCCAGATTATTTTTATAAGAACGTAGGAAACTAATATTAAGATACTACCGTTCGCCACTTTCCATCGATTTCTCGAAACACTGTGTGTTAAGTGGCGGGATACAAAGCCGCACTTAACCTCGTTACCAGAAGCAAATAAAATGAAAATATTAAGCAAATAAAACGAAAATATTAAGTTCATTCCCGGAGCCAAAATCAAACCTACAACCCTCGCATTAACAGTTAAACACGCTTATTTATGCTCCTGCACCACAACGGGGCTTGCATTAAATAAAATATAATAAAAACAAAATACAAAAAAAATAATAGAGGCCAGTCATGGCGCAGGGGCATAAAGTGTGACTGTAAAATCGACTGGTTGTGGGTTCGATCCCCACTCGAGGAAATGAAATATTCTCTGGTGTCGAGGCAAAGGCGTTGCGAATTGAGTTCCGCCACTCAATACGCAATGCCTCCAGAACTCGGCGGAAAGTGGGGAACGGAATGTCTTAACACTAGGTTCCCCCTGCCTACCCTTCTGTGTGCGGGATACAGCGTGAAGCTGAAGAAAAAGAAGAAGAAAAAAATACAAAATTTACAACTAAAAAAACCGTATCGAATAGTAACGTCAACGATCATTTCACCTTGTAGCCACAGCCAGTCTCGTGTTAGCTCACAGTGTAGACACGTGAGCATCACAAATAGAATGTCAGTCAACGCCGTCGAACCTTGAACTGCCCAGAATTTGAGGCATCCAGGGAACGGTAACTCGTGCGGTTAGTTAGGTAAGACTAGTGTCAGTCATTTTTTAAGTACTATAAAATGTTTTTTTTTGGCCTGCTTCACGCTTTATCCCGCATACAGCGCGGTGATAGATTGCTAGGCAGAAACGACTTAATGTCAAGACACAGTGTTGCAATCGAATTCGAGACATTACGGGCAGTGTGGCGCAATTCAACGTCGCATTTGTTTCTCAGAATTAAAACTGTTATTTATTTTCCACTTAACATTTATTCCTACTGAATTTACTTGTACAAATTTTACGATACTTTAACGAAAAGTGACGTCTCAGAGTGCCTTCGTGTGATATATGTATATTTTCTTTATTGAAAATCGTAATATTCTCAAAGTAAACAAGATTAAAGCAATTATAATCTAATATTATACTTTCTCGTTCTCCAGAATTCAGCCTAACATTGGGAATGGGGTCTTAACACTTAACCCTCTGCCTACCCTGCTGTGTGCGGGATACAGCGTGAAGCTGATTTAATTTATTATACATTCAAAATACAACAAAACCGTTCAACATCCACAACTCCACTCTAATCACTAAACTATTTACAAAGAAAATAATCTATTTCCGGCGTATTGTACAGCGTTTACGCCCTTGAACTGTCGCGAACACGCCCCGTAACAAATCATCCAGGTTTGACCCAGAAAATTAGGCCTTGAAGTGAAATGTTAGAGTTGAGATTCTATATCGAGATATTAAATTAAACGCTATAGTGACTCAGTTGAGTAATTACCAAATATAGTCGTCGATTTGGTTCTCAGTTAATGTAATTTTTGCGTCTGGTATCCCGCACATAGAAGGGTAGGCAGAGGGAACCCAGGGCTAAGACACATCGTTTCAATTGAGACACTTTCGTCCCCTATTTTCTGTTTTCATTGTGAGTTGTCACGGAACTCAATGCCGCAATAAATATGTTTAATAAAACTATTAGTGAAACATTTGTATGAAATATATTTAGTTTATGTGCAATGGACGAAAAATGTATGACACAGTGATGCATCACATTTTTTTTTCTCTGACCTGCATTTTTTCTCTGTTTGATAGTATGATAGGGATAAAGACTTAATAGAAGGGGGTAGACAGTGAGAACCCACTGTCAGAACACACCCGTTCTCAATCTATACTTAAATGGAAACAATTCATTCCCCCATAGCAGATTGAACCCGCAACCGTCGCGTTTACAAAACGCTGAATAGTGCAAAAATCACAAGTAGGTATTACATAAACCAGCCCTTTTAACAAAAACAACGTAAACGTGATATAACGTAAAAAAAACTCTAAAAATATGAAAACGGAACAATGGATTATATCACCATTGTACTGAAAGACCTTCATTTTAATTAACGAGAGATACGAACCCGCTTTGATTGGAGCCGAACGAGTGTAAAATTTCGAGCCTTTCGGCAAGTGTCAGATAATAATGGAGATTTTTGTCAAAGAAAACGATAAATAAAAGATAGCGGGATTCAAATCCGGCGCGGGTTCGAATCTTGAAAATCGTGAAAGTTTCCTAAGTGTCGGGTAACACTTTAAACATGTTAAAAAAAGATAACACGATGTTTTCAAGTAATTTTAATTAGATGCGAACTAAATAAATTAGTAATTTTTACGTTTTTTTGCTAATAATCATACTCTAGCTTTTCCTTGCAGATTCGTTATTCGTGTGGCTAAATAAAAATAAATATGATTTTCCACATGTACTTGCTACACGCAATTCCTCCAGAATTTAGCGAAAGTGTCTTAGTCTATAAAACAGAGTGTCGTAACACTAGGTTTCCAGGTTCCCTTTATTCACTTCGCTATGTAGATACGGGACACAGACGAGTTGACCTGTTTTTTTATCCAAAATATATGTGAAAAACAGTTGCAAATTGAAACAGCAATCTTATTTAATATTTTAATTTCGTTCTGGTATCTCCCTCTCATCATATCATCTGGTATCGAAGCAATGCGTAGTATAACATAAACTATACAAACCTAAAGCAAAAGTAACTACTTATACATTATTAGTTGTAAAAGGAGCGGTGCAAAAACCGAGTTTAACTAAAGTTTACTTAAATCGATATCATTTTATATATTTTTAAAATATTTTTTTTAATATATTTTCATGTATCATCTAGAATCACAACAAAGCCAGATCACCGTGGATACCTCAAGATAATAACTCAAAAAAAAAACATTCAAAAGTTTCTGCAACCTTTCAATTTCAAAATACATCAATATCAAAATTTATATTTCTATAGTATAAATTTAAATGGTTTCACAAAATATATTCCAAGAATCCATTAAAAGACCACTATAGTCATAAATTACGACAAATTGCCAAATCGGATATTTTCGTCGGCCATTCTTCATTCATACTTAAACATTTCAACAAATTACATTTCCTCTTATTGTATTGTGGCGTAGTATAAAAGCGTTTTTTTTATAATTTTTTTTTAATACTTTTGAGGCCGACGTGGCGCAGGCGCACGCACACGCGTCTGACTATAAGCACGATGCTTGCGATTCCCATTTTGCGGAAGTGATTATTATAATATATAATAATAATAATTTTTTTCAAGACTAAAAGCAGTGTCGAGTTCCGCCACAGCGCCGCGCAATGTATCGAAAATTAGACCGAACATGAGGAAGGGAGTGCCTTAGAGGTTCTTGGTTCCCTCTGCCTAGTCTGCGGTATACGGGAAACAACGTGAACCAGAGAAAAATATGGAAACCACATACAATATATATTATTTTGAGGAAAACAGCGTTGCAATTTACGTATTATATTTCCAAAAAACCGAAATATAAATCTTTTTCCTTGTAAAAAAATTAATAAAATAATATTTTACATTATTTTATGCAAATTTNTAACTTAGCTTCACGCTTTATCCCTAGCGGGGTAGTCAGAGAGAACGGAGCGCCAAACGCTACGGTCTCTACATACCTCTTTCGCCTCGTCCACTGTCATCAACCTCTTCATACATGCCCTCCGGGGGGTCCTCATGCTTTTTACGTGACCTTCCTCCGGTATCTTTGATACTGTGTTTTCGAAGGTCAACCGAGATCTCCCTCTACCTCTCTTACAACTTCTTACTTTTGGGAAAATGATTATTATAATATAAAATAATTTTTATTTTCCAAGACAAAAAGCAGTGTTGATTTCCATCACAACACAGTCTACTCTGCGGTATACGGGAAACAACGTGAATCCGAGAAAAATACGGAAGGCACAGACAATATATATTATTTTGGATGCAATTTACGTATTATATTTCCAAAAAACCAAAATATATATTATTTTCCTTGTCACACTCGTTATAACAATCAAAAAAACCACGATTCATCGCTTTCTTGCATGACTCACGAGGTACTAAAAAAATTAATAAAATAATAATTTACATTATTTTATGTGAAATTTTGTAAAACATGCGTATTGTAACTCCATATTAGTACACCTACCGCTAGGTTAAAAAAACTAATATTTTTTCAGTTTCACGCAGTACCTACATAGCAAATGCGTAGGAAAGTAGGCGGAGACAGCCTAGTGTTAAGACTCTCCTCACTTTCCACCTAATTCTGGAGGCATTGCGTGTTTAGTCACCGCGCTTTGCTCCACTTGAGGAAATAAAAAAATATATATATATATATATATATATATATATATATATATATATATATATATATATTCATTTCTACGCTCTGGTGTCGAGTCAAAAGCGCGGCGTTGAGTTCCACCACTAAATACGGAATGCCTCCAGAAATCAGCGGAAAATGAAGAGTGGGAGTGTCTTAACAATAGGCTCCCTCTGCTATATGCGGGAAATAGCGTGAACCTAATTACTGTTACAAACAAACGACTTATATTCAAGAAAAGATGGCGATATTTGCGGCGTACGGCCTCGATCTATAAATTAAGTGAAGCGCGTTTAATTGTATTATATAGACAAGACCTTTCTAGGCCTTGAGCCTTTAGATCTTAGCGCATTTACAATGTATCGATAAAATAATTGTATTTTTATTTTTATCCAGTTTCTCTGTCTATCCTGCATATAGAGTAGACAGAGAAACCGGTGCCATGACACACTTTTCTTCACTTTCCGCTCGAATTCGAGACATTGCTTAGTAAATAGCAGAACTCAACGTCGTTCTTTCAGTTAACTAGGCAAAAAATCATATACTGAGTGGCTATCTAATCTCTTTTCGCCACAATGGCCGCTGCATCCCGTGCATTGCAGGGCAGGCAGAGGAAACCTAGGAGCCCAGGAACCTAGTGTTCTGTACTCCGTTCCTATAGGATCTTTCCGTTCCCAACTTTACACCGCATTTTGAGTAGGAGAACTCAACGTCTTATTGCCTCGTTACCAGATTGAAGGAATAAAAATATTAAAGATCCCATTTCCTCAAACCAATCGAACCTTGGGGGTTCGATTCGTTATCCGTTCGTTACATTCACCCGCTTAGACTTCTGTTAGGTTGGCTTCGAAAGAAAAATAAAAAAAAAAATAAAAAGTTTGCCTTAATGTATAACAAAAATCCAACTACATACATGTAATATCTACTAAATAGGACCGAAAAAGAAACCCCGAGATGAATTTGTTATAATAAATTCAATACACGACTTTCTCTTAAACTAGGCCGAGAGGACTACGGGACGCCCAAAATACTGACCCGTAATCACATCCTGACGCCCTCGTGGTGGCAATGACCATTAGGATATGACATTTTTGATTTGATTAAAGTAATACTAATTTTTTATGTGTTTCTCTGTTAGTGGAATTAGATATATTTTTTTAATATAATTTTCAATATTCAATCAGAGCCCGTTTATATAAATTTATAAGTCGTTCCAAGTCCGAGGTCGATCTTGAGATGCTGTTTTCATTCATAGATTTTTAAGGAATTATGAAGATTTATGAAGAATTTATTAATGAAAACGGTATCTCAAGATAGATTTTAGACTTGAGAGCGGTTTATAAATACGGAACCTAGTTACGATTTCTGTATAAACAACATGTTACAATTATTTTATACAAAATCTAAAAGTCTTTCTAATCAATATGTATTAATTAAATCGATTGTAATATAAATATTTATAATACGCTATTGTACTGTATCGATTTTAATTATTAATAACCGGATGGAATCGAGTAGTTTTATCATTGCATCATAAAATATTTCAAACAACAACGTTAGAACAAAGGCGGATGTGAAAGAACCGCGACATCCGCCAGATGTCTTGTCAAAGCGGAGAAACAGAAAAAACTATAGCACCCAATGTTAATCGAACTTACAACCATCTTGTTTACAGTCAAAGAACGGTCAAAAAAAACGGCCTCAATTTTCATACAATTTTCCAGTATAAGCTTCAAATATGAATAGTGTAAGACTTAGCAAGTCGACCCTATCAGTGCCTTGGGGAAGGGGTCATTGACCGCCCTTGTGTATAGTATAGTATAATATTAAATACACTGCAGTGGTTTGTGCATATACATATGAAAATAGTAATATTAAAAAAAAAAAAATTAGCTTCACGCTGTATCCTGCACACAGAAGGGTAGGCAGAGGGAACCTAGTGTTAAGACACTCCGTTCCCCACTTTCTGCCGAATTCTGGAGGCATTGCGTGTTGAGTGGCAGAACTCAACGCCGCGCTTAACCTCGATACCAGAGCGAAGAAATGGAAATATAAATTTAAGTAAATATTTCATCTCCTCGAGTGGGGATCGAACCCACAAACAGTCGGTTTTGCAGTCACACCTCGTGCCGCTGCGCCACGACCGGCCTCAATAGTAATATTGATTTTTAAAATTTTTATAAGAGATTTTACTACTTTTAGTCGTATATATAATAAAATTCCGGAAAGTCTTATATTATATTAAAAAGTATTTTTTAAACATATATTCAAATTAAACTTTCAAAGAGAAGACCGGTAGAAACTGTGTTTCAATCTTAATTTAAATATTTTCTGTGTTCTATAACTATTTTTATTAATAGCCACACCCAACAACCAGCCCATGTGCTACCACTGTAGTAGAACAACGTAGTACGTGTTTTTGGCAGCATCTTAATGAAAACACAAGGAGAGAATGATTTTCTGGTAAGACCCAAAGCACGGTGCGGCGTTGAGTTCCGCCACTCAATAATCTTCTCTAAAATTGTGCACAAAGTATGGAACAATACACCAGATTTCCAAATATACTATCTCATACCGAATACGTGGATTATTTTTTTTCAGCTTGTATCCCGCAGATAGCGGTGTAGACAAATGGAACCTCGTGTTAAGAAACTCTGTAATCCACTTATCATCTAATTCAAGCTGGCTTTACTTCGGTACTAGAACGTTGAATTGAAAATAGTAAATGCATAATTTCCTCGAATGGAAATCGAACCCACAACCAGTCGCGGTAACAGTCATACGCTTCTCCCTCTGCGCCACGACTGGCCTCGTATGTCATGTAGAACAATAATTAACTTTGCAAGGATTCTAAAACCAATTGGCTGCCACACGCAAGAGCGAAAGAAACAAACTGGATGGAAAAACTTATATAACCAACTTACGTATATAAGAATTTATTATTAAACTGTCAGTCGTGGCGCAGGGGCACAACGTGTGACTGTACAATCGACTAGTTGTGGGTTCGATCCCCACTCGAGAAAATGAAATATTTATTTACATTTATATTTTCATTTCTCCGCTCTGCTGTCGAGATGAAGCGCGGCGTAGAATTCAGCCACTCCACACCCAATGCCTCCAGAACTGGGCGGAAAATGGGGAACGGTGTGTCTTAACACTAAGTTCCCTCTGCCTATCCTGTTGTGTACGGGATACTGATAGCGTGAAGCTGATTTGATTATATTATTAAACTGTTTATTCACGTTTTAAAAACACACGGCCTCGTTATATCTACACCATTTTAATATAATATGAAATGCGTAGTATTATTTATAAAATAACTAATAATAACTATTGTGTATTGTAAAGTAACCTACGTATTTGTTTTTGAATTTTTGTTCCATTTAGACATACCCGCGTCGATATCTAACTCTAATGTCTCAAAAGCTGCAATTTTTAAATATAAAACATTTTTTTAAAGTTCTTTACTTCGAAAGGAAAAAACGGAACCCTTGTAGGATCGCTTTGTTGTTCGTCCGTCCGTCTGTCAAGATCCTTTTTTGCGTGGAGGTATAAAAGAAAAATTAAACTAAAGTAAAAATTCTATCAAATGCTCAAGTCTAGTCCCCGGAGCTGTGAGAAAATCAAACTTATTAAGTCTAAGCCAACGCAATCAAAAGATACAGCCGTTTATGGCGTAAATCTCTTCTAATTTACGAAACCCGCATGAGAATCAAAACTTACAGGGTACTTCCCGTGACCTTATAAATTTGAAATTTGGTACGTAGCATATATAAAGGAAAAATTGCGAAAACCGTGATTTTATAGACAATTCATAAAAAAAATAACAAAATTATATTTGTAGTTAATTTCATACAAAATACGTACAAAATAGATTAAATTGTTAATATAACTTCAACACGAATAACAGTAAACAAAAGGCATCTGTTTATCTCAACTAAGTCTAGACACGATCAACGTCATTGCGGTTACGTGGACAATGGTGACTGTACTCGAGCATTATCATCGGTCAGATGCATCAAAATAAAATTTTATTTAGCTTCACGCTGTATCCCGCACATGGCAGGGAAGGCAATGGTATCATGGGAACCTAGAGTTAAGACACTCTGCTCCCGTTCCCCACTTTCCGCCGTATTCTCGGAAACGGAACTGGAAATGCCGCGCTTTGCCTCGTTACCAGAGCGAAGAAAATGGAAATATTAAATAATTCATTTTCTTGAGTGAAATTCAAACCCATAACCACATTGATTGAGAGACTCAGTAGCGTCCATGTTGGATGCTACATAGATGGGCAATGCCTCAATAACTTAAGCTACGCTGATGATATGGTGCTGCTGAGTCCCTCAATCAGAGGCTTAAGAGAATTGATAAGTATCTGTGAATCGTATGCGGCGGTAAATGGTTTGGTGTATAACGCTAAGAAAAGTGAAATTCTTGTATTTAAGGCCGGTCACCGTTCACCTAGTCATGTGCCGCCAATTACTCTAAACGGGTCCTTATTGAATAAGGTTATAAAATTTAAGTACTTGGGTCATATAATTACAGAGTGCCTAAGCGATGACGAGGACATTGAGAGAGAGCGTAGGGCGCTGGCGGTAAGAAGCAATATGGTCGCACGCAGGTTTGCCCGTGGTGACGCGGTTGTCAAGATTACCCTATTTCGGGCATTCTGTCAATCGTTTTACTCGGGAGGCCTGTGGGTGAGCTATACGCGTCGAGCCTACAACGCACTACGCGTGCAATATAATAATGCCTTCAGAATGTTGTTGAATCTGCCGCGGTTCTGCAGCGCCTCAGGAATGTTCGCGGACGCGCGGGTGGACGGATTCCACGCTATAATTCGTAAAAAAGCATCGTCCCTGCTGCGGCGCATGAGGAGCAGTCACAACAGCATTCTGAAGACAATTACGGCCCGCCTAGATTGTTCTATTCAAAAACATTGGATAGAAACAATAACCGGCCAAATAAAATAATATATAAATAACAATAACTAACATAATTCATAAGAAAAAAATTGTTACTAACACACTAACACTATACAGATATGGATTTTAATCTGAAATAAATTATTTTTATTTTTATTTTTTTTATTTTATAACCAGTCGCGTTTACAGTGGCACGCTTGTGCCACTGCGCCACGTCTGGCCTCCTAACGTATTATAAAATTATTAATAAAAAAAATGATTTAGTCATCACTTGTATGATGATATTATGCATGTATGAATGTATGTATGTATGTATGAGCCAATATCGTATGTATGGCCAACAGTTTACGCTTAACCAAGCAGGTAATCAGACGTAGTGTAGCTTAATAGACGCTAATGATCAAAAAGTACATTTACATTTTTTTATCTTATATTAAACTTTATTTGTAATCCTCTAGACTCGTAGAGTCTAGAGCCTATCCGATCTTTATTTGCTATATTTTTTAAGCTTCACGCAGTATCCCGCACACGGCAGGGTGGGTAGAGGAAACCTGGGAACTTAGTGTTAGGACACTTCCGTTTCCCACTATCCACCACGGCACGCGTGGCGTAGGGTTCCACCAATCAACACGCAATGCCTCCAAAACTCGGCGGTAAGTGGGAAACGGAGTGTCATAACACTAGGTTCCCTCTCTGCTTTGTTTCGGATACAGCGTGAAACATACTTAATATTAAATTTCAACTTATATGAAATACCCTACTAAAGGCAAAATATGTATATGCAAATATAATACATTTTTTGCGTTTTAAAAAATAGTTTTATTTTCAGCAATATGTAAAAGCATAATTTAAACAAAAATCATTCATCGTTGTATTTGAATCGACACAACTGCTCTACAATTATTATCATTATTTTATACGTAAAATCAATAAATTATTGCACCGAAAAAATATAGAAACCGTTTTGGCACAGTGCCTGATAAGCGCGACTGCTGTGGGTTCGATTTTATTTTCCTTAATAAAAAAAAACCTTGACTTACCTATCGCGGCAACAGGTAAGCAGTTAAAGCAGTCCGTGAATGTTTTCCATAACTTGATGTTGTACCTCCTTTTGCACTCGTCATAGAATCTGTGGGCAAAATGATTTTATATAAAAAAAATCATTGAATGATCAAATGTGATTTGGAGATAAATGGTCTTTGTAATGTAAATATAACTAGAACGTATACTGTTAGAAAACGTATAAAAATTTGAACGTAGCGGGATTTGAACCCGCACCTCTTGGAAACCGTCCTAAGCTCTTGGAGACTCTTGCAGGCCAAGAAGCCAAAAGGCGCAGGTTTAGTAGTTACCGAATATCACAACCTTTTATCATTAGGTTCCTAGTCCTCAGGTATTAACTACCTGAACTAAACGCTGCATGAAATATGATATTCTTTTACAATTACATATTACTTCACTTTTTGCATAAATTTTATTAAACAAATAAGTATATTTTTTTTTATTTCAGCTTCACGCTGTACCCCGCACATATCAGTGTAGGCAAAGGGAACCTAGTGTTAAGGTGAAAAACAACGTCAAAGTAACGAACGAAAAATAAACGACTGGCCTCTATATTAATCTTTCCTACAAAATTTCGAATAAATCAAAATCAGCTTCACGTTGTATCCCACTTACAGCAGGGTAAGCAGAGGGAACCTCACCGTTAAGACACACCGTTCCTCACTTTCCACCGAGTTCTGGAGGCATTGCGTGTTGAGTGGCGGAACTCAACGCCACGACACCAGACTGAAGAAATGGAAATATAAATGTAAGTAAATATTTTATCTCTTCGAGTGGGTACCGAACCCACAACCAGTCAATTTTACAGTCACACTCTGTGCCCCTGCGCCACGAGTGGCCTCAAATTTTGAATAAAGTTACTGTTTTCAAGTAAAAAAATAGTAGTATATAAGTAAATCTATTTTGAGAGCTAACTAACTTAAGTTTTTAACTCATTTATTCCAACATCCACGACTCAGGCATCCCACTACGGACGTTCTACAGATAACTAATATAACTATATAACTATTAGAAAAGCGACATTCTCAACATTTTCCTACAACGACGTTATCGCCTTAGAAAAGAGCAATTTTATATTGAAAATTGTTAAAAACAGAAATTGTATAAGAATAATATATTAACAAGTTCACGCATTTTCCCGCAATCAGGACAGATAGAGGAAATCTATTGTTAAGACATTCCGTTTCTCACTTTCCACCAAATTTTCGAAACATTATATAGTGAGTGGCGGAACTCAACGTCGCGCTTTGTCGCGAAACAAAGAAAATATTCACTATATATTTGTAATTTTTGTTTAGTTTATGATCCGAGCTCACGTTCTCACTTTTATGTAGCGCGTTTTAATACGAGAACGATCGCACGTTTATCTTTTTAATGATCCATTTACATTGTTTGTTTAGAAAATTAGTATTTTATGATGCACAATTAAGTTAAGGCCAGTCGCAGCACAGTAACTCAAGCGTGTGATTGTTAACGCGATAGGTTGTGGGTTCGAATTCCACTCGAAGAAATTAAATATTTATATTTCTATTTCTCTGGTAGCAAAAAACGCGGCATTGAGTTTTGCCACTCAACACGAATTGCCTCCCAAAATTCAGCGGAAAGTAAAGAGTGTCCGAACACTAAGCTCTCTCTGCCTACTCTACAATATGCGATATAAAAAAAAGATGATGCAATATAAAAAAAAGTTTTAAACGAAATGCCATCGATGAAGAATAACGATGTTTGAATATGCGGATGCAATACTTATGAACTTGATTGATATATTTTACTATTTCCATATATAGTGTTTTTGTCATCACTACTTTAAATGAAACCACAGTTTTCACTACTTTATAATAACCTAATAAATACAATTAAAGCAAAAGAGATTTTGACGAAAATAAAAACAGTGATTTTTTGATACAAAATAAATAATATAATTATAGTTGTAAAATAAAGCACCATTTGTCAAGAATGACGCGCGCACACACTACATCTATCAAAGCGCCAACGTCGAATTCGAAATCTAGTGATAAGTATAGGCGGTGAAATTCAATTGCGTAAAATAGTAAGAGAAATATCTCTTTCTAGATCTATTTTTGAGAATGAAAGTGGCAAATCGGCGTTGTTTAGTTGTATTTTTGTAGTAATAGGTGTTTACGTTATTGGTATCTGTTCATAACTGCGTCACACGTAATACAGTGTGGATAAAAATCGTCAAATGAAAAAAAATTATACGTCGAAGCTGTTGAGTTAACTTGATATATTTATTGGTATGGGTTTGAAATATTTTTTCCATATAATATAGTATAGTATAGGAATTGAACTCACGGCCACCACAATTTACTCGGACACTTTACAACTACGCCACTATAGCATATATCAAAATGTTGTAGAAGAGTTTATTAGGCCAGTGACTTAGTAGGTTATTCTCATTAGTTCGAATTTAGTTAAGGAAAATGTGAAAAAAAAAATGTTTTTTAAGCATTATACTGTACAAATATTAATTTTAAAAAAACCAAGTTATTTATTTATTTATTAAAATAAATAGATAAATAAATAGTTATAACTCTTGGTTTTTTTATAAAAATAAATGACATGATTTTTTTCTTCGTAGCTTGTAGTAAAAAGTTTTATCTAATAACATAATATTATTTTACTAGACACGCGCGATAGATAAAAAAGAAACCCAATACAAATGTGGCATGTACAGATAAATATAATCAATATGAGACATAATATTTAATCAGCTTCACGCTGTATCCCGCACACTGCAGGGTAGGCGGAGGGAACCTAATATTAAGACACTCCGTTCCCCACTTTCCGCCGAATTCTGGAGGCATTGCGTGCTGAGTGGCGGAACTCATCCCTGCACTTTGCCTCGACACCAGACCGAAGAAATGAAAATATAAATGTAAATAAATATTTCACTTCCTCGGGTGGGGATCGAACCCACAACCAGTCGATTTTACAGTCACACTTTGTGCCTCTGCGCCACGACCGGCCTCAATATTTAAAATAATATTTAAAAAAAATAATATATGGTATACAGCCATAACCAAAGTATACAACTAGTAAGTAAATTCATACGATAATAATAATTCTAAAAATATCGATTATTATCGATTAAATAATCAAAGTTTTTCTACAACGTACCTAATGGTATTTTCCATATCAAGTAATCTAGTTTTTCCAAAGCACTCGTGTTTGTACGATATCGATAACGTTTAATGAATGTGATAATCTCTTTTTGTAATTCTAATTCTTAATGTAAAAATCAGCTTCACATTGTATATCGCACATGGCAGTGTAGGCAGAGGGAACCTAGTATTATGACACTTCGTTCCCCACTTTTCGCCGAGTTCTTAGGCATAGCGTGTTGAGTGGTGGAACTTAAATGTAAATAAATATTTTATTTCCTCGAATAGGGATCGAACCCACAACCAATCGATTTTACAATCACACTTTGTGCCCCTGCGCCACGAGTGGCCTCTATTCTAATTCTTATAGATTAAAAATTTGAATCAAAGAGGGTAGTTATTTGTGAAAAAGACTATGTGTTTTTAAAAACGTTAACCACTTCTGATTTCTAGCAATATTATTTATTTTTGATTTCACGCTTTCCCTGCAGTGCTAACAATGTGTTAACACTATATGCAGGGAAAACTCTCCCGACTCTCCGACCATTTCACGGAGACATTGCGTTTTGCTCACAGTGCTTAACGCCGCAATTTTCTATATCAGAACGAACAAAATGAAAACAATTCAAACTAACACACAAAACAAAGATGTAGTAAAAATATTCAACAACTTCCCGTAGGCATATATTATCGGTTGCTTTCCTTCTAATTAAATTAACAAATATATACTAGCTATACACATAAAACTAATTAAATTGCCGTCGTCGACGTAAAAGCTGTCTCACATACCACTATATACTTGATTAAGAGCATACAAAGCTTTCCTTCTATATAGATTTATTAATAGCCTAGAAAATCGAGGGCAATATTTTTATAATGTCAAAGCAATTTGTAGTAGGTTCGACCTCCATTCGGGGGAACACATTATTTTCATTTTGCTGCTTTGAATGGATATAGAGCGGTGTTCAGTTCCGCAGTTCAACACGAAATCCCTCTTATTCAGGCTAAAAGTGAAGAACTGAGTGTCTTAACACAACTTTTCTCTGCCTACTCTGTTATATACAAGATACAGCGTGAATCTACAAAAAAAAAAGAAAGACTCATCAAGTTTACTTTACGTAATCTTTAACAAAACTGAGATCTACCGTTACCGTTTCCATGCATACATTATAAATCTATGGCCCGTATTTATAAACCGCTCTCAACTCATCTCTCTCTCAACAGCATCTCAAGATCGATCTCTATAGCGATCTTGAGATGCCATTTTCATTCATAAATCATATATTTATAAACTAGCGGCTCACCCACGGCTTCGCCCGCTTAAAATACATGATTATTGATTTAATAAACAGAATTGATTGACAACTATAATGACTTCTAATATGATTTTTTTACGACATTATCGTCAAAGAATTTTTGATTGTTTTAAATAAAAAAATACGACCATTGTTGATATTTGATATTTATAAAATATACATAAAGCTAATTATTTATTACACGTATATATTTTTGTAACTTTATGTTCTTTTTACCTATATAATATACTCTGTTAAATGTGCTGATGTCAGTGAATAATTTAATTTACTCATTCAGAAACAGCCTTAAATGTTAAATTATTGATTTGAAGGATTCATAATATTCTTTGTAAAATAACTGTAATAATTGCATATTAACTCCTGTACAGTTTTTAAATTAGTTACATATATTATATGAACGAACCAACCAAAAAATCTTTGTATTTACTTGATATTTCTTTCAAGATCGTTCTTTATCTCTGTGTTGAATTAATTACGACTTCTTTCAAATGACGATAACTTTTTTTTTAATGAACCGATTTTGATGAACTAAACTTTAGTAGTTAAGTTGAGTTAAAACAAAGCAATTGGTGAAATTTTCAAGTAAATCGGTTCAGTACTTTCAGAGAAAAATGCGGACAAAAATATGTCGACAGACAGACAGACAGACAAGAAATTCAAAAAAAATCTTTTTGCTTTCTATTATTCTTTTTAAGTGTCCCTCTATCCATTTCAGTCAAAATTACTAAATGTACAGACAAAATATTTTTACTGTCTTATTATATATAGAGATGAAAAAGACATCTCGATGTCGCTCTAAGATCGATCTCAGACTTGAGAGCAGTTTTAAATACGGGTCAAAATATAAGTACCTTTACATTAGTTATTCCATATTTATTATTTAGTATATATTAAAGACAGTCGACATAATATATGAGTGGACCCTTCAATCTACTATGTTAAAGCACCCTAGCCCTAAAAACCTTTTACGACGTTAACGTATAAACTTTATTATACACTTTGTGACCCAATTTCACTTATCAGTATGTAATTATAATGTATGGACATCAACTTAATATTTGCGTCATATATTAGAGGAAACATGTGAATCCATTGAGATGTAGTGCCTAAACGTACGTGGTGATTGTGGGTTCGATTCTCAATAGCAAGCAAATGGGTTTTTTTTAACTTCACGCCTTAGTTTGTACAATCAGGGTAGGCAGAGGGATCAAGGAAACCAAGGCGTGTATTTATAAATCGCTCTCAAGTCTGAGATCGATCTTGAGATGCTGTTTTCATTAATAGATATAAAATTAATGAATGAAAACGGCTTCTCAGGATCGATATCAGACTTGCCAGTGGTTTATAAATACGTGCTTTAGTGTTAATACACTCAATTCTACTTTAAATCCGCTGAATTCTAGAGGCATTACGCGTTCTGAATTGCGAGTGGCGGAACTCAACGCAGCAAATACAAAAGTTAAGATAATTTATTAGTCTAGACCATTATTAGTCCAATAATAAAACAATAAAACAAAGAAAAACGTTAAAAGCATTTGATTCGGGCAAAACTCGCAAATTATGCCCAACCTGAGTCATACCTACATAGTTAGCAATGGTGGAAAGTATTGGCTCGCTTCCAAGAGGGTAATGCGTATAAGAAACTTAGTTATATTTCACTATTTGATTTATTTATTGTGAAATGTGTTAAAGATTTGGGTTGTTTTTTTAAAGATTCACACTGTAACGTAACGTAGAACGTAGTAGGTTAGGTAATAGGAACCTGGGAACCTAGTGTTAAGAACCTCCATCCAAATTAAGAAACATCCATTTACCACTTTCCGCCGAACTCTGAAGGCATTGAGTGGTGAGTGGCGGAACTCAACGCCAACATTTAAGATATGTAATGTTTTAAATAGTTATATTTTTTATTTTTTTTATTTATCACTAGCTCTAATGATAAATGGAAATAACCAACAGTTGTATACGACTGAAATATCACGTATAAATGAACAATTTAACACAAAAAGATTTTTTAAACCAGTACTTCTAGAAACACGTACAAGAAATTTTGCATGTAGATAGTTTAAATTGTAGGAAATCACTAAAAGAGGATTTCTTGAAATACCTTGGGGAACGAAAAGAGCATAACCCATTACACGTCTTTACTTTACACGTAAAAAAAACATCAGCTTCACGCTGTATCACCCGCACACAGCATGGTAGGCAGAGGGAACATTGCATTTTTCGAGGCATTGCGTATTGAGTGGCAGAACTCAACGCCGGACTTTTGCCTCCGTGCCAGAGTGAAGTAACTAAAATATTAAGAAATAATAATTCATTCTCTCGACAGGGGATCGAACCAACAACCGTCGCGTTTCAAACACACCCTTGTGCTCAAAAACTAGTACAATAAAAATAGCTAATACAACCGTAGATTACATGCCGCCCCCCATAATGGATATTTTGACATTCGTGACCTCCTATGCAAATTTCAAAGCGTTTCTAGAAAACTTAATCTAAATAGCAGCACTACTAGCAAAAATATAATTTTTAATCACGATTAAAATTACATATTTCATTAATNTATATATATATATATATATATATATATATATATATATATATATATATATATATATATATATCGTTATAGCACCTGTTGTTCTTGAACTTCCTTCATTTTACGTACATTATCCTATCTTTATCTTATCTCAGCAAATGCAAACACAAAAAGTGAAATCATCGCTCAAGTACGCCGTAGTAAGTAACGCAAGGTATTTACTTTGAGGCCAGTCGTGGCGCAGCGACACGAAGTGTGACTGTAAAATCGACTGGTTGTGGGCTCGATCCCCACTCGAGGAGATGAGATATGTACTTAAATTTATATTTCTATTTCTTGGCTCTGGTGTCGAGGCTAAGCGCGGCGTTGAGTTCTGCCACTCAACACGCAACCCCTCCAGAATTCGGCAGAAAGTGGGAAATGAGTGTCTTAACACTAGGTTCCCTCTGCCTACCTTGCTTTGTGCGGGATACAGCGTGAAACTGATTTATATTTACTTTAATTGACGCGTAAAAACGATTTGAGACTTGTCAAGTTGAATACTGTTGCGGGTTAGAATCCTAGTCAAAGCAAAAAAAAGTTTTAATAATCGTTCAAGGGAAAACATCGCATAATTATTAAAAAAATATATGTATTATATATTTGGTTCCCGATATATCCCGGATATAGCAGAGTCGACAGAGAAAACCCAGAATTAAGACATTCCGTTTCCCAATTTCCGCTGTAATTTCATCACATTGGGTGTTGACAGACGTCTTGTTACCCAGAGTGAGGAAATGAGAACAGTTCATTCAGTACCTCGAGAGGGAATCGAACCCACGACCCCCGTTTACAGTCAGACTGTACCACTGCGTCATGATATCGATAAAAATTATTAAAAGATTCACTTTAATGTCTCAGGGCTTGAGCGTGCTGGATATTTGCTATCTAACATAAAATTATTTGTACAGTACATCGAAACATTACATACATACATAGTAAAGTAAAACGATGTGCCTTCAAAAATGCGAAAAAAGATTAAATAAAAATGTACGATTTACTATCTGATATTTGATTAATATCTTAATAATAATCAGGTTGCTTCAAAACAAACTAAGAAAATTATATATTTTTTCTTTCACGCATTTTAAAAAGAATATTTCTAATTATATTTTTTTACATTTATATTTTCATTTCTTCGCTCTGGTGTCGAGCGTGGCGCTGAGTTCCGCCACTCAACACGCAATGCCTCCAAAACTTGGCGGAGAGTGGGGAATGGAGTGTCTTAACACTAGGTTCCCCCTGCCTGCTGTGTGCGGGATACAGCGTAAAGCTGATTTATTATGTCTAGTTAAAATATATACTAATATTATAAAGCAATTATTTATCGTATCGTGCTAATCTCATAAACTAGTTAGTATTATATTTATATTTTGTTCCATATTAAATTGATCGAAGATTGTTATATCCTATAGGTATTGCATCACATTATAAATAACACGTCATATCTGTGAATGAAGACGGCATCTCAAGATCGATCTCAGACTTGAAAACGACTAGTAGGTACTATACAGAGATAAAATTTTAAATGAAATACACGTTATGAAAGAGTAACTTTATTTAAACCGAGCTAAAGGGATTGAAAGGATGGAATGATACATTTAATGTTTAAAGGCAATCCAGGTCAAAAGTCTGAAGCCCCCGACGAACTCATATTTAGTGTGTTCACCACAGATTAACTACAGAACTAAGTGCGACACAGGTATATATATATATATATATATAGACTAAAAATAAAACATAAAGGCTAGTCGTGACGCAGGGGCAATGGAAGTGAAGTCTTATTGGGAACGGGGTATCTTGACACTATGTTCCCAGGTTCCCTTTAGAGACCCTGCTATGTGTGGGATACGACGTAAAGCAATATAGGATGTTTTATTAACATTGCAATAATTAGATTCCAAATTTAAATCTTTCTCTTTATTTCTGCGTAGAAAACGGAAGAAAAAAAAACATATGGCTATTTTGAAACTCGATCTACA
Source organism: Heliconius hermathena (assembly GCA_013403705.1). Taxonomy (NCBI): domain Eukaryota; kingdom Metazoa; phylum Arthropoda; class Insecta; order Lepidoptera; family Nymphalidae; genus Heliconius; species Heliconius hermathena. The sequence goes on along the minus strand of JAAIXJ010000407.1, from coordinate 164,547 downwards.
TTTAGGAAAAGGATTTAGTACACACACTTTGTATATAGGTATTATACAATATGGAGGTAATATTAGGTAGTATTCTGGACCTTAAAAACCCCGCTTTGCTTCGACACCAAAGCAAAGAAATTAAAATATAAAATATTCCATTTACCTTGGGCGGGAATCGACCTCACAACCTGTCGCGTTCACAGTCACGCGCTGTCACAGACACATTACATTCATAATGAGCGTGACACATTCAACGTCGACCATATATCAAACAAATCAAATTACATACAAAACAATCACAATTGTTCTATCTATATTTACCGATAATAATATTATTTTATAATAACATTTTTAAACAATATTATTATGTTATTTCACACTTAGGAATGAAAAATACTTATTAAGAATACACCATACGTATGGTTTAGTTGGTAAGAACGCCACGGTTGGACGGTTTCCAAAGAGGCGCGGGTTCAAATCCCGCAACGTTCAAATTTTTATACGGTTTCTTAAAGTAATAATAAGCTGTGTTTTACTCATCTGTAGTATGCCATTCCAACTATGATATGGCAACATTGGTTTTTGATAAAAACCAGCCATAGGCAGCCATATTTGTATAAGATGGTAGACAGTGTCGTAGCTAGGGTATTTGCTGCCTGGTGCAGCTTAGGACTTGATGCCCTTTAAAATGGTCAAAATAATTTCAGATTTCAAAACGCAGTAGAGTAGATATATCAATTTTTATTGCTGCAAACTATAATAACTATATATAAGTTATAACATTAGATTTTGGTAAAAAAATATTGCAAAAATTTAAAAACGGATATTACGCGCTTTTTGACTAGCAANGGTTAAGCGCGGCGTTGAGTTCTGCCACTCAACACGCAATGCCTCCAGAATTCGGCAGAAAGTGGGGAACGGAGTGTCTTAACACTGGTTTCCCTTTGCCTACCCTGCTGTGTGCGGGATACAGCGTGAAGGTGATTTGATTTGATTTTTTTTTGTCAACAAAAGCCGTACTGCGTGCGACTGTAAGCGCGACCGGTTGACGGTTCGATTCCCACTCGAGGGAACGAAATATATGAATATTTTCATTTCATCGCTCTGGTAACAAGATACAGCAAGCAATGAGACCAGAATACGACGGAAAGTAGCGAGCGGGAAGTATCTAAATGGGAACGGAGTGTCTTAACATTAGATTCCCAGGTTCCATCTGCCTATCCTTGTGGGACACAGCATAAAACAATGTAGCTAAAGCGTTTGTTTGGTTGAACGCGCTAATCTCACGAACTACTGGTACGAATTGAAATTAATCTTATTGCTTTCCATAGTCAATTTATCGAGGAAGGCTATAAAAGCTACTATATTACATCAAATTAATCGTTTCTACGTAACCCACTATTACCTCTACTTAGTATGTGTTATGTGACATACATGATATTTCCATTTCACCACAGGCGGGGAGCCTCAAGTAAAATTTAGTAAAAAATAAATGAAATTTACTTTTGGGTAAACTTTTTTATAGGCTTCACGGCGTATCCATGGCAGAAGTAAGCGGAGAGTCTTCTTTTAACCTTCTAGTGTTAAAAGAAGGCACTCCATTCCACATTAAGACACTACCGTTATTTAGATAAGCCTAGCTCAGATTTTATTTTTGGAAGTTGAATGTTTATGTAATGAGTTCATTCGTTAGTTCGAAATATTGGTATAGTCATTCAGGCACAATGGTATCTAAATAAATTCCGGAACAGTTATTTATAATATTTTTAATATATTATCATCTTCAGTTGTTTCTAGAGTTAGGGGTAGGTGGAGAAAGTAGTGACATATGACTTACTTCTCCGCTTTACCTTAAAACTCAAGGAAATAATTTCCAAATTTAAATAAAATATAAAAGATCTTTCTTCGTTTTTATACTTCTAAAAAATATGACAAGGTACAACTAAGCGCAGGGCTTTATTCTACTAAGAAACGAATTTATTTTAATTTCTAGAAATATATCTCCACAAATAGGCATTTAAACCTACAGTCATAACAAAAAATTGTGATTATCTCAACTGAGTCACCGTGGAGTAAACAAATAAGTTTAATATACAGTATATATTCCATCATATATATATCAATAAAAATATAAAATGAATCATACTGGATGTATTTTAAAACATAAATATGACTTTAGTATACATATTTTGACTTTTTTAGGCCAAAGATGAATGAAATAAATATAAATTCTTTTGTTTAAAGTCTCTTGACTACAGGGTGACTCATAATTATTTTTTATCAATGAACCGGATATAAAGAGAGAGGGATTCACCCTTTTATTTATAAAAAAGTTTTAATTGTGTAATATTTTTTATGAAATAAGTAATAAAACCCGATGTGATCGTCACATAGTATTAAAGTCATTAATTTGAATAATCTGTATAGGTTTATAAGTATATTCGTTATTAATAAATATAAATTAATAAAAATAAATCAGCTTCACGCTGTATCCCCCACACAGCAGGGTACTAGGCAGAGGGAACCTAGTGTTAAAACACTCCGTTCCCCACTTTCTGCCGAATTCTGGAGGCATCGCGTGTTTAGTGGCAGAACTCAACGCCGCGGTTTGCCTCGACACCAGAGCGAAAACATGGAAATACAAATTTAAGTAACTATTTCATCTCCTCGGGTGGGGATCAAACCCTCAACAAGTTGGTTTTACAGTCGCAAGTTGTTATTAATGAAAATTATTATTTCCATTTACTTTAGTTTGATTTCAGTCTTTGGATGGACAGTCACAACTTTCTTTATATTTTAAAGCCAATTACTATGACAACATCATAAATAATAATACATAATAAATAGTAAGGACTAAAGACTAAGCTACCTGGTTATGCTGGATTTTTGTGATTTTCTTTAGTGACTAAGGTTGATGGAAACAGTTTAAATCATATGTTTGTGTATGACACATCCATTGTTTTTTTGACACCAGCTTTCAAATTTTTTTGCCAATTTAATAAGAATAACAAATTTAGGAAATAAAAAAGAAATAGTACTTTTAAAGAAAAAAGTTCTAATAATTATATTGAAAACTTTTATCATAACGAAATATTAAAAATTTGTTTAAAGTATCACTTATCAGAGTATCATATGAGTGTCACATTTAATCTGTAATGTCTTAGAAACTAAAATTTGTCGGTGACTGGGCATGATTAAAGTTTTTAAAATAAATATTTATTTCATTTAACAAACACAGAATAAAAAACATTACCACGAACCCAAATTAAAAAAAAAATCAACTTCAAAAAAAACCACTCACCCATAAATCCTATTAATGCTGGCGCACTCATGGTTCCCTCTCAACAAAAAGAAGTTTTCGGGGTATTTGATCTTGTACGCTAGTAACAGGCATATTGTCTCCAGCGACTGCTTGCCGCGGTCTACATAGTCTCCGAGGAACAAATAATTTGATTCAGGTGGAAAACCACCGTATTCAAACAACCTTAACAAATCATAGTATTGTCCGTGAATGTCACCTGTTGACAAACAAAAATTTATATATTGTATATTTCACATAGAACATATAAAAATCTTTAAGTTAGTTGGTAAGAGTGGACATTTTTAAGAGAAATCTCCTGCAGCCAACCAGAGGATGAGATGGAAGAAAAATAATAATAAGGCAAATATAACAGAAATATGGTATCCAATTATGTAAAAATATATTCAAGTTCATTCTAATACAATATGCACTAAATATGAAAAAAATACATATGTAAAAGAAACAGTAAGCAAATTAAAGGCAAGGTTTCCATTTGTCAAGTAAATTTTTTGTTTAACAAATATTATTATCATTTGTATGTAACACAAAAAAATATTTTATTTTAATAAATAATTCAACGTTTTTTTTTTTGGAATTTAGGTGAGATGTAACATAAATTTATAAATGTAAAGAAACAGAACAATTGAAAGAGAAACTAGTGTTAAAACATGGTGTATTCAGATCTAAAGACTCTGGTCTCAAGAGATAATGATAATCACATTACACTATTATGTGAACAACAATAATATCTAGTCGGACCCTGCCCCATTGCTACAGTATAGTCTTTATTTCTTAGTTTTATTGAAATTAAAAAAAAAGAAAAACGCTTCACCTGTATCCTGCACACAGCAGGGTAGGCAGAAGGAACCTAATGAAACTAATTGAAATTAAAAATACATATATAAACAAGTGTTGAGGATAATCACTTGTTTTTGTATTATTGTCAGTATTAATGGTTAATGTTTTGTGTCCCTAATACATATAATAATCTGATATAATTTAAATTGTGTACAAATGTGTTATTCACATACTATGAAATAGATAATATAATATAGAAATATATGAAAATTTTAATAAAGCACGTCAGTTCTACAGAGGCAAAGGTTCTAGTGCTCCTATAGAATTTTTTTAATATTTATATTATAAATATATAATATTAAGCATGGTTGTTTATTAAATCATTTTACTCTATTTATATAATGTTTATTATATATTTATTTTTTTAATATACTAAAGAAAGACTATTTAACTTATTTTTTACAATTTAAAGTTTATTATGTAAATAATTAGTTACCACCTTCTTAATTTAAATTTATTTCATTGAATTATCCTTATAACCTTCAACTAACATTCATTAGCTGTAATTTTGTCATATTATTGTATTAAATAATAATATAGTATATAATGTTTCTTTAATTTAAACTTTTAAAAAATTTTTCTTTGTCGTTTTGTTAATATAAAATGTAAATATTTCTAAAAAGATACAAATGTAATGTATTAAATTATGCAGTGTAATAACACACCTAACACACTTTCTAGATAAAAATGTAATAACGCCTTTTTAGATTACTAGTTTGTTACTATTTTAATATAAGCTGATAATTTGATGATTTCTCCAAATTACATAGGGAATATTTTAATTAAATTTTTCAATTTTAAGAAAAATGCAATGTGAGTAGTTGTAAAATTAATTTATTATAATTTGTAAACAGGGTAAATGTATCTACAAAACTTTATTGAAAGTAGACTCACACTTAGAAAGTTCGAAAGCCAATTTATTATGTGTAAAGTTTAAATGAACGTTAAAAAGAACTTACCGCATATTTTCAACGGTGCCTCTAACTCAAGTAATATCGGTTGTGACAGAAATATCTCTCTTGATTTCAAGCATAGCCCTTTAATCTCGATTTCCGTCAACTGTACATTCATGCCAGGCTTCTCGCCTCTCACTGAAAACAAATATAATCATATCACCAACACTAAATCCACTTGAATCACTTATTTTTGTATCACAAAACTAAATATATAATAAACAATCACAAAATAAACACTTTTTAAAAACTTCTTACAATATTTGTGATTTACCTTTTAATAATTTTTTTATTACGTTATCGATGTTTAACTCATCTGTGTCTCTGTCTGCCATTTGATATAATGTTTGTGCGCGAAATATGACTAAATATAATATGTAATAGAAAAAGGATTGTTTAGATTTTTGCCGATTACGAAAGGCACGACCTATTTCAATTCTCGGCGAAATGAAATTCAATGGCGGAGAGTCCAAGACAACACTCACGCACACAAACAGATTACGGAATACGTTGCCAGTGTTTCCAGTTGTAAATAAAATTTTATTCCACAGATTGTATATGATGATAAAATAGAAATCATGTTTTTAATTTTAATATTAAAATTTAATAAATATTTTTAATAAAGAATATATAAATATAGTTATGTAGTTTTAAATAATTATATAAATCAAGCAAAGCAATAAATATATTGAAAAGGAGATTAATTAAATTAAATAATATTTTTGGAGATTTAACTGTATATTCTTGTATTTTTATGTTCCTACGAATTTATCGTGTCGTAGTCAAATTAAAATGTCGGTATAATTTTACCCTTTGGGTATATGTGTACTGTGATTTTTTAGAAGTTACAACATTTATATACTAGTCAAAACAAAAGGACCAATCGTATTTTTATTTTTACATTTTGTTTATTTATTCACATGAATGCAATCTTGTGTAGTTGTCTTGTGTAGTATTATACGTTCATCTTAAGTAAAATTATAAAATTGTTAAAGTGAGTAAAGTAAGAGATTTTTTGGAAGCAGTTGATTTTACCCTTATTTAAGTTGATAGTTAAATTCAGTCAAAGTCTGGAACTAGAACCGTTTTCAAGAGACGGGAACGGTATCCAGAAGACGAGAATCGGCAAAGTTAGAGCCACTACTGCACAAGGAGGCCGCTATGTAGTAGGTATGGTACGGTATGGTTCTTTGATTATGGCGTTTCGAGCGTGCCAGTTGAGCACATATCACTTCTCCAATGTCACGTACGTTATATAGAGGGAGACACGAAGGAGGTTGTACGGTAAAAAAGAGATGATCTTACACAGTAGGAGAAAGCATGTAAAAAAAATTCTGTTAAAAATTGCCTGCACCGATAAAAAAGTAAAAATTAATATATACATAAGACAGAGGGTTACTAATAAAAAATATATAATATAAAGGTGTTAGCTTACAATATAATATTGTTATATCTAATATATTTACATAAAAAATTACATAGAGGTCAGCAATACATTGAAGAGGTTGTCAAAACTCATGTGGCTTTTGCTCAGATAATTGATGCAAGATTCAAGTTACCATGGCCTGTGAATAGTTCAGACATTTGAAAGAATACATGTGGCATCTATTCAAATGAAGCTCACTGACTAGCCCATACACTGATTAGAAATAGTGTATTGAAGTGCTCAAATCAAGCCGAGAGCAAATTCCTCAAGAAACAGTATAAACAACTGATTGAAAATATACTTTCCAGGCTTTAGGAGTGTGGACAATAATAAAAAGAAGGGCACATACTGAAGACAATAAAAAGGTTTACAAATGCTAAAAGTTGTTGATAGCTTTACGAGTGGAAGTGAATTTTTTTATCAAAAATGGGTACTCAACTAAAAAAATTGTGTTATTGTATCAATTTTAATAAAATTTTAGGTTAATTACATAAAAAAATGATAAATCTACTGAAGTTCATCATTTCTAAATACCTAAGTCCCAAAAATGCATGAGTTTACTTGAAAATTGCAGTGGTGCTCCCTTAGTTTGGACTAGTATATACTATATATTAACATAAGCTCCCATACATATATCTATGAAATATTACTAAAATGAAAAAATAAAACATTATTTTAAATAATAAATCAGTTTATGTGAATAAAATTTATTATGTATAAAAATAATAATTCAAAATAAAAAAACATTTAAACTAATCCTTCTTAGGCCCTCTGTATGGATGTCGTTTACTGAAAATATAAAAAAAATATTATTTTATATAATTACCTAATAAACAAAGATAATGATTATAAAAGCACGAGTAAAGAAACTTACGCAGGAATTGTTAAAGTGAAAATACCAAATTTAGTGTTCACATCTTCTAATTTAAAGATGCCTTCCACATATTCCTTATCTGCTGGAACTGCTGGAGTCTCAAACACCAAATTCATGATGTAATCTTCAACACAGCTAAAATATATTAAAATATTCTTATATATCTTTCTACGTAAATATAATAATTAAGTAAAATACAGTATAACAATATATATAAATTATACATCTAAACATATAAGAGGCTGCTGTGGCACAGGACCACAAGAGTGTGACTATAACTTGACGGGTGTGGGTTCAATCCCCACTCGAGGTAATTAATTATTATTTCATAATATTTTAATTTCTTTCAAAGGGGTCCAAGATGGAAGGCTTGCTCGCAGCGACCCCTGCCAGCCCTTACGAGGGCTGCAACGTTCCATCCGCCACGTGCACCTCGAGAAAGCGCACTGATAGGGCATCCCCCAAGGCGACGCGCACCACGACGGGGACGCACTCCCCGCTGGTGTGTCAAATGGCGACGAATGCGGCGTTGGGGACCGCCATCCAACACGCCATGTCATGTTTAGTTTAGTTTTTTTAATTTCTTTGCTCTGGCACTAAGGCTTTTGCCTTGTTCGGCGTTGAGTTCCGCCACTCAACACGCAATATGTTCAAAATAAGGCGGAAAGTGAGAAACTGAGTGTTTTAATTCTAGTTTCCCTCTGCTTACCCTGCTATACGTTGGATACGGTGAGAAGCTGATTTATCTAAATATATTTTTAGAAAATCACAAATATAATAGCAATATTATATTTAAATATTCTACTAACTAAGCACACGGCTGGTAGGGTACAAGCTTTTCAATTCTGTTAGGACGTATCAGTTCAACGTATGGGTCTGCCACCAGCTTAGTTGTGGGTGGCGCTGGACCCTTACGAGCTTTCGGTGTTGGAGCTGGTGGCTTTAAAAAAAATTTAAAAATAAGATATTGAGTACAATATAATCAGCTTCACGCTGTATCCCGCACTCAGCAGGGCAGGCAGAGGGAACCTAGTGTTAAGACACTCCGTTCCCCACTACCCATCGAGTTCTAGAGGCATTGCGTGTGTGGCGAAATTCAACGCTGCGCTTTGCCTCGAACCCAGAGCGAAGAAATGAAGATATAAATTTAAATAAATATTTCATTTCGTCGAGTGGGGATTGAGCCCACAACCAGTCGATTTTACAGACACTTTGTGCTCCTGCGCCACGACTGGCCTCAATTTGAGTATAATATATTAATTTCAATAATAATTAAATTCAATAATTTGTGAGGCCAGACGTGGCGCAGCGGCACAAGTTGTGACTGTAAAACCGATTGGTTGTGGGTTCGATCCCCACTCGAGGAGATGAAACTATTTACTTAAATTTATATTTCCATTTCTTCGCTCTGGTGTCGAGACAAAGCGCGACGTTGAGTTCTGCCACTCAATACGCAATGCCTCCAGAATTCGGCATCAAGTGGGGAACGGAGTGTCTTAACAATAGGTTCCCTCTGCCTACCCTGCTGTGTGCGGGATACAGCGAGAAGCTGAAAAAAATATATTTAAAAAATATATATCCTGTGCAGAAAGGGTATTAAACGACAATTATTTTATGGCATATTTGGAAGTAATATAGAGGTGCCATGTCATTATTTACTAGTGAAACCGAGTCGTTAATCTGTAGGAAGCCACAACTCGAGATAACATTTAATAAAAACAATATTTGTTTGTTTATTTATATAATTAATAATTATCTTAAGGATAATTCTTAAAAATTATATAAAATTAGATAAAGTTTAAATATTAAGCAATTATCAAAAAAATTTAGTATATAGGTACTTATTACTTTTTACCTTAACAGCACCATAAACGACTTCAATTAAACTTTTCACTTCAGATTCGAGAATTTTAAGAAATTTCCGTACATTCCATTTGGTTACTTCCTTATGGTTCCCTAAAAGGGAGAGTACCGGTGTGACATCGCATCTCGCAAGTCTGCAATGTGTAATGTGAGATTTAAAGGAGTCGTGGCGCGCAATGCGTGACTGTAAACGTGACAGACTGTGTGGGTTCGATTCCCACTCGAGAAAAATGAAGTACTTAATATTTCCATTTTCTTCGTTGAGGTCTGCCACTCAACACGCAATGCCTCCAGAATTTGGCAGAAAGTGGGGAACGAAATGTCTTAACACTAGGTTCCCCCCGCCTACCCTTCTGTGTGCGTGAAGCTGTGTAAATATATATACAAGAATAAAACTTTAAAATAATATAAAATATCCATATTATTAAGTGTATAGTAAGCACTAATAGTAAATAAATTACCTTACGAGATCGTCTATCCCTCTCAAAACCTTTGCAATGGTAGCGTCAGCAGATTCGTTACTATCGCGGGCGGCTTGGGTTTTGGCACGTTGGTCTTCAACATCTCTTTGATATTGTTCAAGTTTATTATCTTGGCTTTCCTCCTTGGCTTCGTTCATCTCGCGCTGATCCACTTTATGTTGACAATTATATTTTTTTTAGCTTCACGCTGTACCCGCACATAGCAAGGAAGGCAGAGGGAACCCCTGAACTTAGTGTTAAGGCACTCCATTCTCTTAAAACACTTCCATTCCGCCGATTTTCGAGACATTACATATTGAGTAGTGGAACTCAACGCGGCGCTTTGCCTCATCACCAGAAAAAGGAAATGAAATGGAATGGGAGTCGACTACACCTTGCTCACCTCAAGCGAGAAAAATAAAAATAACTTTACTCAAAAAGTCGAGACCCAGGGGAAAATGTCTCTAGTCTCTATTGCTCAACGTCGCATTTAGTAGTTACCGGAGCTAGCAAAAGAATGAAAAAAATTCAATCTCCAGGATAAAATCTTATCGCGTGTACAGACAGACTCTACGTCGATGCAATTAAAATGTTTTTTTAGATTCACATAAAATAGGGATTCAAAATAATAAAACTCAAAATCAGCTTCACAATGGACCCTGCACACAGCAGGAAGGCAGTGCCTTCTGCCTAGGATATAATAATATAAGGATAAGATACTCCGTTCCCCACTTTCCGCTGAGTTCAGGAGGCATTGCGTGTTGAGTGGCGGAACTCAACGCCGCGCTTTGCCTCGATACCAGAGATAAGAAATGAAAATATAAATGTAAATAAATAAACAAAATAATATCTTTATATAAATCTTACTGATTCTCTGCCGGACGACTTCAAGATCTCTCCTAAGTATTATAGACTCTTGTAGTATTTCGCACAACAACACGAACATTGAGAAGTTTTCTATTTCACTTGCGTTAAAATTATTTATTATTTTTACCAGTCTGTCCGAGCCGGCGTAGTTCTAAAACATATTTTTTTTCTTTAGCACACTCCGTTCCCATTAAAACACTTCCGTTCTTCACTTTCCGCCGATTTCTCGAGGCATTGCGTGTTCAGTGACGGAACTCAACGCTGCGCTTTGCCTCGTTACCAGAACGAGGAAACGAAAATATTAAATATTTGATTTTCTCGAGTGGAATCGAACCCACAATCTGTAGTGTATCGTGCGCGCCACGATTGGACTTACTTTATAATTTATTTAAATAGTTTCCGTTTGCACTGCAATGCAAATTTCTACAAAACTGTTAATAGGGTTCCGTACCTCTTAAGGAAAAAAGGAACCCTTATAAGATCACTTTGTTGTCCGTCCGTCTCTCTGTCTGTCAAGAGCCTTTATCTTAGGAACGCTTAGAGATATAGAGTTAAAATTCAAACCATATACTTCCATAGACCTGGGTCTACGGTCCCTTGATTTCTTCTTTAAAAGGACTCAAAATTTATAGGGTTCTTCTGGTTGATTTAAAATCATGAAATTTGGCAGCTAGCATCTGCTAGTTCAGGAAAAAACTATACATTTGTGGTTAAATCCTAAAAAATAATAGTTATAAAAGGCCCCCCCCCCCCTTTGGTATTAAAGCCGCTGGTTCAGGTGAGGTATCAGATGAAAGGCTTTCTCCTTGCTCAGGAGAAATGGCTTGGTATTGGAATCCGAATTTCAAAAAAAGCACGAGATATTCAATTTTTGTACGTAATCTTCGGTTTTATTTAATGAATGTAGTAACTCCATCAATTGTGACCAATAAAACAACCTTTTTTTTGATTTGTTAACCTTTTATATCATGGCTCCGTGAATAGGGTATATGTAGTTACAGGTGGTTGATTTTTAAGACATAATAATCTAAGTATGAATTATTTAAAATATAGATGGATAGAGGTCGTCATGACGCGGGGGCACAAGGGTGTGAAATAATTTACAACTTACAAACACTTCCTCCAGTAATGCGTCATATCCAGCGATCTCTTGCTCGCACCGCTGTATCTCCTCTTGGCGTTTCATTTCCTCCTTCTCGTCCGCTTCACAGATCCTCCTGGAACCTTTCACTCTGAGAAACTCTTCAAGTTTCGCCAAGTGGTTTAGTTCTCCTTCGTAGGATTGCATTTCCTGTATACATAATTGGCAGTCAACTCAATATAGATATATTAGGTTATTAAATAAATAATTTTTTGATTAAGCTATAATTAGATTAGTGATTTGTGGCATAGGGCCACAAGGATGTGACTGTGAACTCGACAGGTTTTAAGTTCGATTCCCATTCAAGAAAATGAAAATAGATACGTGTTAGCCATAAATAGAATTTACTAAGAGAGAGGCCGGTCGTGGCGCAGCGGCACGAGGTGTGACTGCAAAACCGACTGGTTGTGGGTTCGATCCCCACTCGAGGAGATGAAATATTTACTTAAATTTATATTTCCATTTCTTCGCTCTGGTGTCGAGGTTAAGCGCGGCGTTGAGTTCTGCCACTCAACTCGCAATGCCTCCAGACTTCGGCAGAAAGTGGGGAACGGAGTATCTTTACACTAGGTTCCCTCTGCCTACCCTGCTGTGTGCGGGATATAGCATGAAGCTGATTTTTTTTTTTAAATTAATCGAAGCAAATTTTAATTTAGTTATAAAATATTTGTCAGTTTTTTTGAAATTATTATACATTGGCTACCAAAACGCGGCTTCAACCGCTCAAGCTAATTTTTATGTTTGCAGTCATACAACATTTTTAAAAAAATCGTAGCCCGTGTTATTCTAATATATAAGCTATATTACTGTAAAGTTTTATCTAAATCCGTTCAGTAGTTTTTGCGCGAAAGCGAAACAAACATCCATACTCACAAACGTTCACATTTTTTTTGTAGGATAATGTGACTATGAATTTTGCTATTAATCAATATATTATTCTCTCTCTCTTTCTCTCTCTCTTTGCCAGTACATTTACTATCTTTTTGAATAATAAAAAAATAGTATAAATAAGCTAACCGATATATCCCTATTTAGTTGGAACAGCCCCTTCCACTTCAAAGCCTCCAGCTTCCTGCAGCACTCGTCTCTATCACCAAAAGCGTTGGCGGCGATTTCGAATATGTCCATCAGGTACTCCTTGCCTTTGACCAGCTTGCCGATTGTGCGATTCCACTGGATGTTGAAGTCGTTTCTAATATCACAGTAAAATATATATTTTTTTAGGTTCACACTACATTCAATTTATAGGATAGGTAGTTTTAAGACTCTCCGTTTCTCGTTGTATGTTGACTGGTGGAACTCAAAGCGCTATGTCTTGTTATTAGAGAAGAAAATGAAAATATTACATAATTTCATTTCTCCGAGAGGGATTCGAACCCCCTACCGGCACGTTTACGGTCACTGCGCCGCGACTGCATCAAAATTATTAGAAAATAAAAATTTTAGAAAAAAGGAAAATAAAATGCCTATATGATACTAATGTCATGTGGTCGCGTGCCCTAATGCGGTGGTCGTGAGTTCAAGTACTTGCACTGTACATATAATATAAAATAAAGAATTTTTTGATGACGTCAGCTTAGTCCGACGATTTGAAGTTTAACTACGAAATTGTAATTTTAACAAAGAATTTGATAACAAGATATGTACTGGCTTTTATTTTTTAGCTAAACGCTGCATTAGTTCCTTTCTAACTTCTACATATCTAGTTAGTTCTAAAAAAATAAAAAATTAAATCAGCTTCACGCTGTATCCTGCACACAACACGGCGGTTTGATTTTTTTTTATGGAAAAGGACAAGGCAAACGAGCGTTCAGGTCACCTGTCGGTAAGTGATCACCGCCGCCCACGGCCCCGTGCAACACCAGAGGAGCTACACGTGCGTTGCCGGCCTTGCCAGGTATAGGGAAAATAGTGTCAAGTCACGCCGTCTTCTATTATCACACATATTAGGGCAATTCATGGCTCAGGGGCACAAGCATGCGAATGTAAACGCGACAAGCTGTGGGTTCGATTCCCACTCGAGAAAATGAAACATTTAATAGTTTTAGAACGGATCTTCTATTTTCTTCATTTTCCCTTTCACTACTTTGCCCCGTGCGGGATAAAGAGTGAAGCTGAAAAAATATGCCAAACAAACCTTTCAACGAGCAGTCGATCTATCTCCTCCCGCACTCTCTTGTTGTCGGTGTTGACCAGACAGAACCGCTTGGTGGCCAGGTCGAGCCGGTTCTCCATACGGCGGAGGCGATTGTTCGCGTTCTCGATCATCGCCAATTCCTTTGAGATGTAAAAATAAATTGAATTATAAAATCAGGATAGGCAGAGGGAACCTAGTGTTAAGACACTCCGTGCTCCATTTTTCACCGAACCAAGGCATTGCGTGTTGAGTGGCGGAACTCAACGCCGGGCTTTTTTTTATTAGATGATAATTTTGAATTAGTGCATACAAGAGCCGTCGTAGTGCAGTTATGAATGCTAATGACTGCATTCGATGGTAATGGCTTTGGTTCTCTCGTTGGAATATTTCTGGCTTTTTGTAGGTTTATTCCAGGTAGGCCAGTCGTGACGCAGGGGTACACCCTTGTTACGCCAATGCGATAGCTTGTGGGTTCGATTCCAACTCAAGAAAATGAATAATTTAATATTTTCATTACTTATTTAGAAAACGTATAAAAATTCTAACGTAGCGGGATTCGAACCCGCGCCTCCTGGAAACCGACCAGGCGCTCTGACCACTAAGCCATACGTTCTCGCCAAGCTGCGTCGAAATTTTTATACGCTTGTTACAACTTGTTTATGTTGTTAGCATCTCTGTAGAGAATAGGGAGTGATTTCCGAAGTGTGGAATAACACTTTAAAATGTTTAAAAATATTTTTCATTATTTCGCTCTGGTATCGAGGTAAAGCGTGGCGTTGAGTGCCGCCACCTAGCACACAATTCCTCGGAAAAGGAATATCTTAACACGATATTCCCAGGTTTCCTCTACTTGCCCTGCCATGTGCGGGATACAACTTGAATCTAAAAAAAAGATATATGTAAAGTGCTAATACATCAGCCTCAGTAGGAACTTTCTTCAACAGCTCCACCAGCTGTTTCTGCGCGAGGTAGTTCAGACAGTCCAGCTCATCCTGTTGGGCTCTCTCGTCTCTCAGCTCTCCTTCCAGCTTCTCGTATTCCACGATGGACTTGCGCGTGCCCTGCTTGGTCAGGTTGTCGCGTAGCGCGTGTTGACCTTTTTTAGCTAGCTATAGGGAAAAGGAAATAATAGAATTATATTATACTTTTTTTAGTGCAATTTTAGTTGCTTTATTTTTTTTAGCTTCACGCTGTATCCCGCGCATAGCAGGGCAGGCAGTGGGAACCTGCAAAGCGTATTGAGCGGCGGAACTTAACACCGTGCTTTGCCTCGTTGCAAGAGCGACAAAATGAAAATAACTTGTGTTTCATATCCGAAGCGGGAATCGAACTCACAACCTGTCGCGTACTAGTGCTCCTTGGCACCAGAACGAAAACAAATAATATATTAATAAATAATAATAATAATACGAACTCACAACTATCATGTTTACAACCACACTCTTATGCTGTTGCGCCACGACGGCCTCAATCAAAGTAATTTTAGGTGTATATGAATGATTTTTTTTTTGCTTGACGCTGTATCCCACACACAGCAGGGTAGGCAGAGAGAACCTAGTGTTAAGACACTCCGTTCCCCACTTTCTGCCAAATTCTGTAGGCATTGTGTGTTAAGTGACAGAACTCAACGCCGCGCTTATCCTCGACACCAGAGCGAAGAAATGGAAATATAAATTTAAGTAAATATTTCATCGCCTCGAGTGGGGATCGAACCCACAACCAGTCGGTTTTACAGTCACACACCTGCCCCACGACTGGCCATGAATTAATTTTACTAACATTAATACACAGCAAAGTCTCCTTGAGTTCAGTGGCGAGTATCGCAAGCTGCTTCTCCTGCGGCGCGAGCAGAGGTTCACCTCCCGCGCGCTTCTCCACGCTGCACATGGGAGCGAGCTTTTGAAACTGGAAGATTTCTCATTATATATGATTATATCGAGATGATAACAAAAAAAATATATAAATTTGAACCAACAACTATTCTAGAAATTACACTCCAATTGCGATATAACGGTGAAATTGAATATAGAGCGTCAATATACTTCCCATACATTCACGTTTCACTTTTTTCCCAGGGTAGCAGGATAAACAGGGGGAACTCCTGAAGACAGTTTGTCTCGAGGAGGGTGGATATGAAATAATTAATGACCTCACCGAGTGGGGATGGTGCCGCGATGGCCTATGTTAAGATATTAGTAACTTACTCTTCTTTTCTTTTATCCCTAGCGGGGTATTCAGAGAGAACGGAGCGCTAAACGCTCTTTGCATACCTCAAGGTAGATTTGGGGGTCTACGACGGCTTTGGCACAGCAGGTGGCTTAGCTAATTGGTTTAGCTAGGTCCTTCCCCCGTGGGCCCACTTCGCCCACGGCTTCGACTTTAAAGGTCCTCACGAGACCTTCTTAAATGCCAACAGATTTAAAATCCCCGAAATAAAAACCTATAACATATTGGCCACACTCTTCACTGGCAGTTAGACTGGCAATTAGCAATGTTCTTTATCAAATCAGATTTAACAGCAAAATTGATTAGAAATCTTTGCTAGAGGAATTTAGTGACAAAAATTCGAATCGCGAAAGAAAGGACCGCTGAAATTTTACTAACAAAAAATTTGCCCCGAAAAGTTTAGCATTTGAAAAATAGATACGCTAATGGCGATGCCACCAGTGCCAATCCTCGTTAGTGTGTGGGGACCACCACCCACCATGTCCGGAACAGCGGAAGGTGGAGGAAGGAGCTCATACATCTACGTGAAATTAATACGTTGAAATAAATTATTTTGAAGTTTGTTCTTTGTTTACCGTTCTTTGAACATTGCTGAGTTCAGCTTCAGGGTCCACAGTCTTCTGTTCCGGCTGCGTCGGCATTGTGGTAAAAAAAGTATTAAAATATTAATAAATAATAACAATAACAATATAGCTATACACAAATTGAAGCGATTTGTGTGATGACAGAAGATTTACATTCTTTTTTGGTGTAGATTAAATTTGGTAAATTTAAATTAATATGCTGTAGGACCTTTTTATTGCTTTAAAATCTATTTTCGAAGGATAATGTATTTATATTGCTTAATATTGAAGACTAATAAGAAAGAAGAAGAATATTGAGGCCAGTCGTGGCGCAGGGGCACAAAGTGTGACTGTGAAACCGACTGGTTGTTGGTTCGATCCCCACTCGAGGAGATAAAATATTTACATAAATTTATTTTTCCATTTCTTCGCTCTGGTGTCGAGGCAAAGCGCGGCGTTGAGTTCTGCCACTCAACACACAATGCCTCCAGAATTCGGCAGAAAGTGGGGAACAAAGTGTCTTAACACTGGGTTCCCTCTGCCTACCCTGCTGTGTGCGGGTTACAGCGTGAAGCTGATTTATTTTTTTTATTTTTAATATTAAAGACAGACAACTTTGAAATCCTTTCTGTCCTGATTTTATTAATCTTGAAGGATCAGAAAATGCTTTATCCCTATCGGGGTAGTCAGACAGAACGGAGCGCCAAACGCTACGGTCTCTACATACCTCTTTCGCCTCGTCCACTGTCATCAACCTCTTCATACATGCCCTCCGGGGAGTCCTCATGCTTTGTACGTGACCTTCCTCCAGTATCTTCGATATTGTGTTTTCGAAGGTCAACCGAGGTCTCCCCCTACCTCTCTTACCGCTCACTTTTCCATCATAAATCTTTTTTGCCATTCTTTCATCACTCATTCGTTCGACGTGCCCAAACCAGCTGAGCACGTTCTTCTTCATTCTCACTGTGACATCCTCGCTAGTACCTGCCATTCTGTGTACCTCTTCATTGCGGATTCGATCAGCTAAGCTGACTCCGCATATCCTACGAAGAGATCGCATCTCCACAGCATTCATCTTTCTAAAATGCAGCTAATTTTAAAATGTTCTTTACATTTTTTTAGCTTTACGCTGTATCTTGCATATAGCGGGGTAGGTTGAAGGAATCTAGTGAATTCTGAATATTGAATGGCGGAATTCAAGTCAATCTTTGCGTCGTAACCAAAACGAGAAAATGTAAATATAGCATTATTCACTTTCTCGACTAGGAATTGAACCTACAATCTATCGCATTACTAACATAAATGATTTTTATATTTTCTTGCTCTCAGAGTTCCTCTGCCTACCCTGATTTTTACGACATACGACATACAAGCAAAAATATTTTGCTTGTATGTCGTAAAAACCAGTTTTGCAAGTGATTTTTGTATAGCGCTGCAAAATCAACAATATAATACATGGAGGAAAGAAGGAATTTATTTGAAAACAGTACTAAAACCAGCGGAACCGAAACGGGAATAAGTAAATTTTAAAGAAAAACAATTTAAAATTCTGACTTTATTTATTTCATTAATATTACAATTTCACATAATAATTATTAATAAGTAATGTAAGTACAAACTAGTCATTATATCTAAAATTAAGTTACAATGTTTAAGTACTTATGCGAGATGCAAGACCCATCTACAATATATGTACAATATAATATAATAATATAAAATAAAATAATAATAAAATATATGTAAGAAATTAAGACTTTACTCCTGTAAAGTTATACATGCTTTTATATAAATATAATAATAGAAAAAAAGACAGCGTTTAGTTACGGAACCTAACATATTGTTTTCTCTAATGAATTCAAACGTTTAGTTGTAGGTATTTTGAATACAAACGGCTCCTCGGCTGAGAATCAAATCTTGATCCATTATGAATAAACATATCAACTAAGCTACGAAATAGTTATCGTTTCTGTTTTATTATAATATAATAAAATATATACTATAAAAGTATTTAAAGGTAATTCACATACAAATATAAGTAGATGGTCTCACAATAATATATAATAATAGATTAAAAATTAAATTTAATATTTAAATTAATAATTTCAGACAACACTCACACGATCTTTTATAATCCATTAATTATAAGAATCGATTTTGAAAGACGAATAAAATTAATTGTGTTATCGAATAAAAATTCATATTTATATAATCGATATTACTTTAATCGATTATAAGCGATCATATGTATTGTTACTTAGAGATACATTGTCGTATTATTTTTACAAACTGACATAAAACAATGATTGACAAAAAAAATATTAAAACATATATTTGTGCTTTATATTATTTAATAAAGAATAATTTATATATATGTTTAGTGAAAAAGTGTAGATATATTTTTTATTTCTCACGAGAAAATATACTGAGAAAAAACTATTCTTATTATTATTTCAAACAACTTAAGCATTTATTTATTGTAATTTAGAGACAAAAAATATTTTGGAAATTAGCAAACAATTTTACTTTTTTAATGTAGAACTGAATAAATATGTTTTACTTAAAGTATAAAAAGCTGGAATAGTATAAATAAAATGTTAAAACTTTAGGCTGAACTTTAAATGTTTCCTATAAAATATTCTATATTGTTTTTAAAATACACTTTTTTCACTGGAACATAAATGTATTTAAATTATAAATTATTTTTATTAAGTAGACAAAAAAAATCTCTTAAACTGCTTGTTGATGAGGCTGATACGCATGCGCATTGTGTTTGACAAATTTAAAGTTTATATACGTTTAAATTCAGTCTCAACATAAAAAAGAATGCTTTTGCTAAAAATATTTGACATATTAAAAAATATACATTATTTAATTTTAGAAATCTACTATGCATAGATAAATTCAAAGTACTTATATGTAGAATACAATAAAACTCCCATTCAAAGACGTCAATTAAAGTTTAACAGACTTTAAACCGATACAAAACCGTTCTGCACCATTTAACCTACCACAGAGTAGGCAGAGGAAACCTATTGGTAAAACATCCAATTCCCCATGTACAGCACAATTTTGGAGATATTGCGTTGTGTTGAGCTGCGAAGGCCGAAGCCACCATTTAACTGTCGTTTAAACACTAATTGACGTTTTTGAGTGTAGTTTAAAAATACTATTTTCTTTTGTAAAAATTCCAATCTCATATAATCGCTAACATACATTTTTGCTAACACAAAAACAGAACGATATATGTATTGTCAATTTTTATAAAAAAATGTAGCATTTCATTTTCATACATATTATGAATATTTAATAATATATTGAGAGCTTTTCTTTATTTTAAAAATTTATATTTCATTTGCTTGTTTTCTCTAAAAATTGTTCTTTTGTATTACAATTGACTTTTTTAGTACAAGGCACTTTAGAAGGCATTTTACAATTTTTTAGTTTATTTCTAAATAGTTTTTAAATTAGATATGTATTTTTGATATAAAATACAAGAATACATTAAGCAATTTTTTCATTTTTGAATGTAAAAAAAAAATAAAAAACAAATGAATTCTTTTGTAATATAAATTATCATTCATATGAAATTAAAACAGTCATCAATCCAAACGTATCACAATATTTTTATGCTTGACTTTCCTATACTGTATTTAAATATTATTTGATGAATTTGAACGTTTTCTTTAAAAGAAACTTCTTGTCTGATTTATAAAAAGTAATTAAAAAGATTATTTTTTAAGTAAACCTTTAAGGCACTGCATACTTCATTACATAATATTGCAAATAAAGGCCATACGTTTCTATTATATTATTATATTTAAACATTAATAATTAAAAATTAATCTAAAATTGCAGCAGATCGTTCTAAATTAATTTATTTTAATTAATTAATTATATTATTGTTAATAATATGGCTATTATTAATAAACGTGGACTTACAACTAATGCGTGCACCATTCACTAATAGTGAAACTTTTATTGTGTTATTTACAATTATTTCTCAAATTTGACATTTTGTATTTAATTTTAAAGTTATTAATTTATATATATAATAATTAATAAGCTAGAAATGGAAAAGGAAAAACGAAATATGTATAGCAATAGTTTGTGTAAAATTAATGACGACGTTTATTATAAATTGTATTTGATAAAGAAAAATAATAATAACTTACTATAAAGTAACCTTTTTTATATAACGAAATAAGTTAAAAAATTATAGATTTTTTGTGTTTTTTTTTTTACTTTTTTTGAAATCAATCAGCTTCACGCTGTATCCCGCACTCTGCAGGGTAGGCAGAGGGAGCCTAGTGTTAAGACACTCCGTTCCGCACTTAACTTTTTTTAATTGCATAAAACAAAAAATATATATTTCAGCAATAATAATATACAATTAATTAAGAAAGATATATTAATAGTCGCCATTGAATTTATACGCCAATATTTTATCTATAATTTTATTATTATTTATAATCTGCATTGAAACAAAATGACGGAATGGTTCGTGTATAATAAAATAAATGTATCGTTTCGTTTGTATTCGTGATATTTACATTCGTTTCGTTATTTTTTGTTTTTTTTTTTTCTAATTACTTTATCTACGGAATGTGTTTCTTATTAATAATTTTGTACGGAATGCCCAAATCTAAGTTATGTTAGTAGTAATATTTCTTTGTATATTTCTAATCGGCCGATTTGATGTACTATTATTACAATAATATATCTAAATACACTTTTGTAAAAAAAAAGTAAAATTTTAATGTTAATATGAAATATAGATAAAAAATTAAAATCAATTTTTTACTCCGATTTTAATATATATTTTATAATTAAATTTGTTTTTGTAAAAATATCGATTATTTCCAATTGCAATATCGATAAAAAATCTTTTTCGATTTTTTTTATCAAAGCACAATAAGTCACAGTTAAAAGACACATTAGTTAAATATTCTACATAATCTTTTTATATTTACTTTTTAAAAATTATTTAAGGCAATTATCGGCCGATCAAAACTAAACTACACAAAAACTAGATAGATAGTGCACTATCTAATAAAAAAAACTGTAAAACATTAAAAATTATATTAAAAGTCACTAAACTTAATCTAATTAAAACATTAACTATCACTGCAAGCTATCGATCACACGGTTTCATATATAAAAAATAAACTATAAATTAAAATCGACGCCATTTGCATTACATTCGCACTTAAAATGGCTGCCTTAAGGCCAGATGTTAAATATTTTCTGTTTAAACTACAAAATAAAAACGCTTCCATTTTTATTGAATTCGTGAAAAAAATAGCCGCCATTATTACTGTAACACATATTACAATAATAAAAATGTATAATAAATAAATACACAATTAACATTGCATTTACACAAACACATTGTTTACTATACGCAACAAAATTGACTACCGCCATTTTGATTTTCACACAAAACAAGATGGCGGCTGCTATGAGAGGTGGATATTTGTACGTAACTATTATTTGTGTTTTGTTTAGTTTTTTTATGGCGGGAAATATTAAAATGGTGATCATCGTTGAAAAAATCCTAATATTCTCGAAGTTCGCGTTGGTGGTGCGGGTTCTGGTAGCTTTCTTCGTTTCTCTTGTGTTGTTAATTTATGTTTCATCTGTTCGTCGATTAATTCTTGCATGTCCATCTGGAATGGGAGTTTATCGTGATAAATATACTTAAATAATAATTAAATAGACGTAGATAGTTACAGAAAATATTTTTCAACATACTATTACAATATTACTTTGGTTTATATGTGTGTATGTATATTATAAATTGATATATTTGTTACAAAAATCCTCATCACACTGTTAAGGTACTCCGTTCCTCACTTTCCACCAATTGTCGCGACGAGATAGGAAATAAAAAAATAATTCTGCCGAGCGAGAATGGAATTCACAATCGTTGCGTTTACAGGCAGTCGTGCCGACGCTACAAGAGCCTCACAAATATATTCTTGTATAAAAAGATAAAAAAACATGTTTCGATAATTACCTACTTAAAAAACAAAAAGATAAAAATAAAATAGTCATAACTAAACTAAAAATAATATATAAAAGAGGGAAACTCTCGTCACCCCTAAGCGACGATATACATAAACATGACATATGTAGGCCGTCGTGGTGCAGCGACACAAGCGTGAGACTGTAAACACGATGGTTGTGGGTTCGGTTCCCACTCGAGGAAATGAAATATTGATATTTTATTATATTTATTTTCATTTTTAACTTTGGTCTCGACACCAAAGCGCGGCGTTGAGTTCCGTCACTCAACACCATTCAAAATTTGGCGGAAAATGGGAAACAGAAGTGTCTTAATGGGAGCGGAGTATTTTAACACTAGATTCCCAGCTGTTATGTGCGGGATACAGCGTGAAGCTAAAAAAATTACAAATGTATGTACATACCTGCCACTGTTCCAACTGCTGTCCGAGATCGATCTTCTGGCGTACAGCCTCATACAGCTGGCTGTTCGCTTGCATCAGCTCCACTCTTGTTTTGGCAAGAGAAACCTGAAAATTAACATTATTCTTGTTATTAACTGTTTAATACTTGTAATCAAATAGTGTTGTAGTTTAACGCAGTGACAGGTTGTGGAATTGTAACAAGAGTATTAGAATTTCGACGTTGCTTGATGAGAACGTATGGCTTAGTGGTCAGAGCGTATGGACGGTTTCCAGGAGACGCGGGCTTAAACTACGTTCAAATTTTTACACTTTTTCTAAATAAGTAAAGATTTTATTAGTAATTTGATACGAAGCATATGTAACACCTTACTACATGAGGTGGTTGTAACTTGACACCGACTTCAAAATCATAAAATCTTTCATTAATTATTTTTGTTTAACAAAATCAAAATACGTTTTACTTTATATTAAAGAAATTTATTTTTTACTTCTTAGTTTATTGTTTAAAGTCGCTTTTTTTGTTAAGAATTAATTTATACTTTATAAATTATTAAAATACGAATCCAACCGACCTCAGCCACCTTCTTCCTCTCGATGGCTTCGTCTCTCTCTTGCCGGGCCTTGGTCACGGCTTCATCGTGCTGCAAGCTACTGTAGTTCACGTCGTTCAGTAACTTGTCCTTTTCTTCGGCGGCCGCGCGGAGTTCAACCTCGGCTACTGACAACTGGAAAAGTTAAAAAAATATTAGATAAAATAAAAAAAATTTGCTTCACGCTGTATCCCGCAGACAGGAGGGTAGGGAAGCGGAACATAGTGTTAAGGCACTCCGTTCCCCACTTTCGAATGAAAATTTTAATATTTTTATTTCCTTGCTTTGGTAACAAGGCAATCCGCGGCGTTGAGTTCCGCAGCCTAACACGCAATACCTCAAGAATTTGGAAAGTGAGGAAAGAAAGTGTTCCGTTCCCAGGAACACTAGGTTACCAGGTTCCCTTTGCCGATTTACGCTGCTCAACACGCAATGTCTTGAATACGAGTACGAGAAAAAAAACAAAAAAGAGATATAATAAATTATATTTAGCGATATCTTATATCTACTGTTGATGTTATATACAAAATATACGAGGTATAAGAAACTGGGTTTTAAACACGTATCTTATGTAAACTCCCACGATTGCAACCAAAATCCGATAGTAGTTCTATTTAACTTTATAATGACTTTTGCTTTATATTATCTCAACGCATCTCTCACGTTTTGTAAGAGAGGAAGTGGATTTATTGTTTTCTAGATTATCTATATGCCATTTACTATAAATACAATTATAGATCGTATAGCCTTGTGCGGCTGTGACTGTAACACGACGGTTGTGGGTTTGATCCCCACCCGGGGGAATGAAATATTTATTTAAACTTATATTTTCATACTTATTTAGAAAACGTATAAAAATTTGAACGTAGCGGGACTCGAACCCGCGCCTCCTGGAAACCGACCAGGCGCTCTGACCTCTAAGCCATACGTTCTCATCAAGTTACGTCGAAATTTTTATACGCTTGTTACTACTTATTTATGTTGTTAGTATCTCTGTAGGGAGATTTTTACAAATTTCCGCTATCCAAAGATAATTACTAAGAATTATCATCTGCCAAGAGAGAATACTATTTATTAAATATTTATTTTTCCTAAGTATATTTAGTAGATAGTATTTTTCTTTCCTAAGTGTGGAATAACACTTTAAAAATGTTTTAAAATATTTAAAAACACTTAAAAAAATGTTTAAAAATTATATTTTCATTTCTTCGTTCTGGTGTCGAGGCAAAGCGCGCCGTTGAATTCAGTCACCTAACAAGCAATACCTCCAGAACTTGGCGGAAAATGACGAACGGAGTGTCTTAACGCTAGGTTTCTCCTGCCTACACTCTTGTTTGCGGGATACAGCGTGAAGCTGATCAGACGTAAAAAATGTAGTATTGTATGTTGTTGTCGTCGACCTTCTACAGTTACTAAAAGTAACTGTAGAAGACCTTTAAAGAACATATTTATATGCTTATTTAGCAACTTCATTTGATTTTGCATTCATTTCCAAAAAGTTTATGGTAGGCATTACCATTGAAGAATTGAGGTCGTTCCTTTTTGGTTATATTATTTCTTATTAAAATTAAATCAGCTTCACACTGTATCCAGCACACAGCAAGGTAATCAGAGAGAACATAGTGATAAGACACTCCGTTCCCCACATTCCGTCGAATTTTTCGAGGCATTACGTGTTAAGTGGCGGAACTCAACGTCGGGTTTTTGCCTTTGTGCCAGGGCAAAGAAAATATTAAAAATCATTCCCTTGAGTGGGGATCGAACCCACAATCGTCGCGTTTCAGTGACACCCTTGTGCCCCTGGGCCAGGATGGCCTTTCGTATTTTTTACATTTTTTAATTTTATAGTATGCAGAACGCAGTACATATTATATAGGTAATGCAGGAGATTGTTAATGTATATTTCAATGACAACAAGTAATTAAAATTGTTAACTTTACTAAAAACTATATTTTCTTAAGATTTTTTTTAGTTTCACGCTGTACACAGCAGGGTAGGCAGAGGGAACCTAGTGTAAAGGCCAGTGGTGGCACAAGAGCAAATTGTGTGACACGACACGTTGTGGGCTTGATTCTCACTTGAGGAAAATAAATATATATTTTTTTCGCTCTGGTGTAAAGACAAACCGAGGTTCCGCCGACAGTGGGTAACGGAGTGTCTTAACAGAACGGTTCCCTTTGACCATCCCGCCGAGTGCGGGACACAACGTGAAGCTGATTTAATTTTGATTTGATTTTATATAATAACTACAGATGGTTACGATTATACTTTTATACAAGGCACTGTACTGTGAGTCACTTTCTCGTATCTGCTTCCAATATCAATGAGCACGTCTTAGTGCTACCGAGTCATAGACCCTCGTTTGCAGAGAATAATAACATTTTATAGTTTAATATAAGAAAAGACTAGTGCCTTTAATAGTGCCAATGTACTTATTTTTCCATTTTGTTCTAATGGCTGTGTTTTTTCAATATAGTATTTATACGTGTATAATATAATGTAGTGCCCAGTCGTTGCGCAGGTGCGTGCGACTGTATACGCAACAGGTTGTGAGTTCAATTCCCAAAAGAGGAAATTAAATATTTAATATTTTCATTTCCTGGCTCTGGTAACGAGGGAAAGTTCCGCCACTCATCATATAAGAAGCCTCCAGAATTCAGTGGAAAGTGGGTAGCGGAAGTGTCTTAACACTAGGTTCCCTCCGCCTACCCACTGTGTGCGGGATGCAGCGTGAAATTATATGTATACCTGTACTACATGCACTTTTAGTCTCTCAAGTTTCATTTTGTTGGTAAATATCTAATAATAGATTTTCATTTGGTTTGGTATTCATATGTTGTATAAAAATATGGCGAATTTTCTTTTACAATACAAACATATGATTGTATTTTTTTTATGGATTGAGCAGGCAGTAAAAACCTAGTGTCAAGATATTCTATTCTCCGCCTTCTGCTCGAATTCGAGACATCAATATAATATAGTAGGTATATTTCCAATTGGGATTTGAACTGATAACCATCTCAACGGCGCCACTACGGTGTTAAGTACGGTGTTTGTTCCCATAAAAGAAACGCTCAAATTCCCACACATTACCATATAAATGAAAACTAAAATAGTCTCTTCTATACATGGGTAAAGTTAGTTACTCTACACATATAGAATGTAGAGATTAGTAGTTTAAAGATGTGTGTGGAATGATATGAATCATATACATATGCCTAAAATTGTATTTTTATTATATTAAAATATTGAGGCCACTCGAGGCGTAGAGGCACAAACGTGTGATTTTAAACGCAACAGGTTGTGGATTCGATTCCCACTCGAGGAAATGAAATATTAAATATTTATAATTATTCCTCGTAGATGAAATATTTATTTACATTTATATTTTCATTTCTTCATCGTGTCGAGGCAAAACGCGAGTTCCGCCACTCAACACACAATGCCTCCAGAACTTGGCGGAAAGTGGGGAAAGGAGTGTTTTAACACTAGGTTCCCTTTGCCTACCCTGCTGTGTGCGGGATACAAGGTGAAGCTGATTTATAATTCCTCGTTCTGGTAGCGAGACAAAGAGCGGCCTCTAGAATTCGGCATTAAGTGACGAACAAAAGTTTCTAATGGGAACGGAGTATCTTAACACTAGATTCCCGAATTCCCTCTGGCTACCATGAGCGGGATACAACGTGAAGCTAAAAAATATATATTTTCCAAACACTATCTCAACGCTTCACTAAGTGAAAACGTTAAAACCAAAACAAATTGACCGAACCCAACCTAACAACAAAATTATATCAAGATAACTTTTCCCTCTTATCGAATCGAACCCATAACCATCGCATCACCAACATTACCCAACCGAGCAACGACGCATATAATTTTATTATACACATTAAATATTAGTATTACAATATTTTTAATATTACAAAGTTTAAGTAAAATTTACTTTTATTGCTCGAAACAGCGGTTTCTTCACGCTGCTGCAATTATATTATCATTAAAAACACACGTCTTAAGAAATATTTCATATTGTTTTTGCAAAATTCGCAATACACTTTAATGAATGAAGAAAGGTGAAATATTTTAATATTTTCTAATATATATGTATATTATGTTATATTGATATTGGTGTTGTGGAATATTATTTTTTAGTTGTTTTGTGATAGCGCAGCTTTCTTTTTTTTTGTTTTTGTTTTTGGTTTATTTTCACGCTGTATCCCGTATATAGCGGGATAGGTAGAGAAACCGGTTTTAGTTCTGTATAAGCTATTAGTTTTAAAAATATGAAGTGGTGAGTAACGGCATTTAAATATTATATAGCCGTAGAGGTGTTCTTTCAGCTTCACGCCTAATCCCGCATATAGCAAACTAGACAGGGACACCTACCTACTGTTAATACACTGTCTCTTTCTGCCCCAATTCGAGACATTGCGCCTTAAGTGGCGATATTCAACGCTTTGCCTTGTGTGAGCATTTAAATAAAAAATATAACAATATAATCAGTTCCACAAGTACAATAGGCACCCCAAAAAAATTTATCAAAAAAAAATTCTTACACGAAAAATTTGAAAAACCACATTTACACGAAATCTGTTCAAAGTCCAGCCGCAACAATCCCCTAACCCAACCCCCGAAAATATTTCCAGATATGAATACGAATAGTGGGGATTGAACTGACAAACACCGCGTTACATACAGACGCTACCACTGCACCATGAAGCCCTAACATTTAATTCAGAAGGTTTTTTCTTATACAAAAAAGAAAAAAAAGAACCACATTCCACCACCAAATCGGTACATACCACAATAAAAAAAAACCATACAAAATTAAATAAACAGTTAGTATCCCAAATCCACTTAGTTCACAGCAACACGGCAAGTACCGTTCTCTATTCAATACGAAATCTAATAGCCTTTGGTGATGCTTTACAGAAGCGTAACATTGCCCAATTTGATAAAATTTGGTTCGATTAAAATTTTAAGTCTCTAGAGGCGCAGTGGTACGGCGCGTGACTGGGGACGGAATGTGGTGGGTTCGATTTCGGTGAAGGAGTAAGTTATTTTATATTTTCTTTTCTCTGCTCTGGTAACAATACAAAGCGCAATGCCTCCAGAATTTGACGGAAAGTGGGGAACGGAGAATCTTAACACGATTTTCCCTCTGCCCAACCTGCAGTGTGCGGGGTATAGCGTGAATTTGTTTTTTAGGGTTCCGTATCTTTTAAGGAAAAAAGAAACTCTTATAAGATCACTTTTTCACGTTGTCCGTCTGTCTGTCTGTCAAGAACCTTTATCTCGCTAGGAACGCTTGAAGATGAAACTCAAACCATATACCTAGATCTATGGCCCTATGATTTCCTGAAAAAAAAAAAACGTATTTCTACATTCACCTAAAAAAAGATATGGCCATTTATACAGCAAAAAATGCATATTTCGACACTATAACGGGAATCAAAATTAATAGTAATCTGGTTAACCTAGTATTATAATATTTGGCAGCTAGCATTTTCAGATTAAAGCCGCTGCCGAGGTGGTATCAGATGAAAGGGCTCTTGCTAAGTTAATCCTGAATTTCAGCAAAAGCTCGAGACCTCCATTTTCTTTACGGAACCCTTGGTGGGCGAGCCCGACTCGCGCTTTGCCGGTTTTTTTAATAACTAGAACACTTACTACATAAATGTAAATAATATTTATGTCATTGAGTATCGAGGTAAATAGGGCGGTAGATTAATCCTTTTAATTTAATGCTCACAGCATATTATCTCATTGTAATGTCACGTTACAAACGCACATTATAGACTTTTCATTCGTAGATTTACTTCTGTTCGCTTTTAAGTTTTTAATATGAGGATGTTGAAAAGTGAATTTTGGTACGTAGGTTCCTTGGAAAGTGTAAGAAACGCATCAACCTCCAGGTCCAGATCAAACCAGTCAGTTCGGGTTCGGGTGATGATATTTCAAGCAGTAAAACACATTGCGGAAAACAGAAAGTGGAGAAGATTCTAGGTAGATGGACTGGAGTACTTTAGTCACATTTTGTGTTAGTGAAAAGTAAGATTTTATAATTATGTTGTGTTCATAATAAATTCAAATTTCAAACACATCAAAATGAGTCATTTTTATGTGTTTGAAATTTGAAGTTTTGAAGGTCATTTTAAATGACCTTCAAAACCAATTAAGATAACGAATGAAAACTTACCTTAGAAGACAAATCAGCTATAATCTCATTCTTCTCATCTATCTGCCGTTCTCTCTCCAAGGCGCGTCTGGCGTGAGCGGCTATTGAATCCCGGACCCTCGAGCCTTCGAGTGTAGCGTACGCTGCCACTGCGTCCGCACATGCTGCAGCTAGGGCGCCTCGACGGAGAGTCTCTCCTTCTTCACCGTCGAGCGAGGTTATTGAGAAGTCCGAATGGAGACCTGCGAGTGAAAGAATAAAGTAAATTTTATAAAAAAAAATAGAACAAGTTTTAAAAATAAAGCACTAGACAGTGTATGTAGGTATGTATGTTAATTATAGAATAAGAAAATTCAAATTTCACAGATGAAAAAACTTCTTCCATAAGATTTTTTTAAAGTAAAAACACAAAAAAAGTCGTTTCTTTCCCCCACAAAGCAGAGTAGGCAGAGGGTACGTAGTATTGAGACACGATTTCATTCCTTGTGTAAAGTGGTTCAAGTTGTGTTAAATAAATCATTTCATAAAAGAAAGCATATTAAAGTTTCTTGAAACGTGAAAAACGTGAAAAATTATCATAATATAGATTATCTTATTAAACGTAAAGGGGATTAGCCTCCCCTCCTCCTCCTCTCCATTGAGGTAATGGGATTATGGTCTACATTGCACGCTTGGATTGTTTTCAAGGTTCAACATAAAATTAACAGTGCGAGTAGAAAACATATACAGTCATTCAAAGAATGTATTTTTTTATCAGCATCGCGATGTATCCCTCACACAGCAGAGTAGACAGAGGGAACCTACTTTTAAGATACTCCGTTCCCCATTTTCCGCCGAATTCTAGAGGCATTGACTGATGAATGGCGGAACTCAATGCTGCGCTACAAACGCTACTAAACTAATTGCTAACGCTACCAAGTTATGAAAATATAAATTTAAATATTTCATTTCCTTGAGTGGGGGTCGAACCCGCAACCAGTCACGTTTACAGTCACACTTTGTGCCCCTGCGCTACGACTGGCCTATTTTGTGAGATTTTTCCAATTTAGATTTATATTCATAGTAAAGTATAATGCAGCGTTAGGGCCACTCAACACTCAAAAATCGTCTCTGGAAAAATCGTAAAACTGTTTAATTTTCTTATCTCGGCGAAATTAATTATTATTATTATATCTCCGCTGAAGTTACGCAAAACACGGCGTAGTGTATCAGCTTAATGCGCATCATCTACAAAATTGGATTGAAAGTGGGATTCGGAATTTTTTAACACTAAATTCCCTCAACCAAGCCTACTAAGCGATAAAAAGCGTAGAGCAATTGTTTTTAAATACAAATATATACAATTACAACAGATGAAAACCTAAGAAGTACACAAAAACCACATTCACTTTCTAACTCAAATCTAACAGAACCCCTCTCTCTAAAGTAGGTATAGCGTATCGTATATCGGTGTCGTACAGAAGCCACATCCTCCGCACTAAGTAACTAGAGACGCGCAAGGCTGCGGTGGAACCGTGAGGCTAATATAGACATTACTAGTTTGAGGCTTCGCCCGCTTAAACTTTTTTTATATTGAAGCCTAATTATAGACCATAATAGTTTAAATACTATATGTTTTATTACTACTGTAAAGTTTCATCTAAATCCGTTCAATCATTTTGGGGTGAAAGGTCGAACAAACTTCCATTCTTATAAACTTTCATATTTATAATATTATAAAATATAATTAATTATTAATAAAATCAAATCAGCTTCACGCTGTATCCCGCTCACAGCAGGGTAGGCAGAGGGAACCTAGTGTTAAGACACTCCGTTCCCCACTTTCTGCCGAATCCTGGAGGTGTTGCGTATTGAGTTACAGGGCTCAACGCCGCGCTTTGCCTCAACACCAGAGCGAAGAAGTGGAAATTTAAATTTAAGTAAATATTTCATCTCCTCGAGTGGGGATCGAACCCACAACGAGACGGTTTTACAGTCACACTTTGTGCCACTGCGACACGACTGGAGACTGCAATAATATGTAAATAATATTAAGATATATATTTTCAATCTTATATTGTAATAATTTTGTGTGATATAATATGTCTAAGCAAGTAAATATATTTAAAGACACACAGTTCTCCTATTTTATTTTCCCTTTTTTTTCAGTTTCATGTTGTATCTAACCTAGTGTTAAGACACTCCTCTCCCTGCTTTCCGCTGAATTCTGGAGGCATTGCATGTTGAAGGGTGGAACTCAACCCCGCGTTTTTGCCTTGGTACCAGAACGTTGAAATGAAAATATTAATAAATAATAATCCAATCCTCCGATCGAACCCACACCCGTCGCGTTACAGTCAATCATAATAAACGTTCTCTTTAAAAAATATTACACAGAATTTATTATGTTACAAAAAACTTTAAACTTGTATTATTTTGGTGAATATCTAATATAAGATTCACTGATTTTCGAAGGTAAAAAAATCTTGTTCTAAATCTGAACTATTTTACTTTTATAAATTATGTTGAGGCCAGTCGTGGCGCAGCGGCACGAGGTGTGACTGTAAAACCGATTGGTTGTGGGTTCGATCCCTACTCGAGGAGATGAAATATTTACTTAAAATTTATATTTATTACATTTCGTGAAGCTTATATTTACAGCGTTATATATTTATATTTACAGCGTGAAGCTGATAAATTGTGTTTCAGATTGACGCAACAACAACATGTAGCTGTTATTTCACAATCTCTTTGCTGCTTTTAATCTTATTAAGTTCACAATTTTACGTAAAGTTTCAAAATTTCTCAAATCTAATCCAATATAAGTCCAATTCCCGTTCAAATTTGACACTCTTTGTCATGCCAGAGCGGAGAAATTAAATTTATTACCCCCGACTGGGTATCGAACACATAACCGTCACGTTTACAGCACCACTGCGTCACTATATCTATAAATCAGCTTCACGCTGTCTCCCGCACACAGCAGGGTAGGTAGAGAAAATCTAGTTTTAAGACACTCCGTTCCCCACTTTCCGCCGAGTTCTAGAGGCATGCGTGTAGAGTTGTAGGACTCAACGCCGTGGTTTGCCTCGATACCAGGGCGAAGAAATGAAAATATAAATGTAAATAAATATTTCACTTCCTCGAGATCGAACCCACAACCAGTCGATTTTACAGTCACACTTTGTGCGCCTGCGCGACGACTGGCCTCAATATCTACATATTATATAGTATATCTCATCAAACATTTAAATTGCCATTATTTCACAATATCAAATAGCTTTACTTAATTAACATTAATTACAATTAACATTAACTATAATTAACTTCTTTACTGCATACAACGTAACAGATGTAATATACACGTTTTTAAGACGCGATTAAGTAAGCTTAAGTAAGATCCCTACACGCTGTATCCCGTACTTAGAAGGTTAGACAGAGGGAACCTAGCTTTAAAGACACTTCGTTTCCACTTCCACCGTTTTCTCGAGGTATTGTGAGTTAAAAGGCGGAACTGAACGCCGCGCCTTGCCTCGTAAGCAGATAAAATAAAAATATTAAATATTGAAATCCCCCACACAGTCGAACGCTTGTGCCCCTGCGCTAGAACTACCTCTATTTCCCCTTGTTTCCCAACACCAGACAATGTTAGTTAATCAGTTTTAGTAGTAATTAACTTCTCTAGTACCTACTACTATAATAGATGTCGTACACACGTTTTTAAGACGCGATTAAAGTAAAGTAGTCAGTTACACTACAGCTATAATGTATTGTGAAAGAGTTTCATTCCCCAGAACAAGTATCGAACCCACGATAATCGCGTTTACAGGCTGCTCCTATCCGCCAAGATGAATTAGTAAAGAAATAACATTTAAATATTTCCTATTTTTTTTAGAACTTCAAATCATAATAATCGAATTAACATTGGTAAATAAAAACTTTTTTAGTAGTACGTTCGACGAGTCGTGGCCGTCCTAAAGTTAGCTGTAGATGGATGTGCAGATTAGATTTTTGTTTTTGTTATTTTTTTTAATTATTTTCTTCTCAAATGAACAATGTGTAAAACTTCAAAATTCCCAACTTTGGGGCGCCACGACTCGTTGACCGTACTATAAATGTCCTACACACGTTTTTATGACGCGATTAAGTAAAGCGAGTTGGCTGTTACAATACAGCTACAACCCATTATGAAAGAGATTATGCGCTTCATTCCACGGGAATCGAACTCACAACAATTGGTCTAGTGAAGAAACAACATTAAAATATTCCCATTATTAAAACAACGCGAAATAACATTGATTAAATTAACATTAACAAAAAATAACTTTTTTAGTATAGTACGGTCGAAGGGCCGTGGTCGCCCTGAAGATAGCTGCAAAATGGTTACGTAGACATGATTTTAGATTTTTTTCTTACTTTTCATTATTTTCTTTCTCAAGTCAGTCAACAGCCACGACTCGTCAACCGCACTATACCACCAGCATAATAAATGTCGTACACACGATTTGAAAAGTAAAATCAGTCTGTTGTTACGATACAATATTATGAAAGAGATTATGCTCTACCCCAAAACGGTCTGGTTTTTAGATTGCACTGATACTCGACGAGTGGAGTATATAAAAACTAGTAAACAATTGCTTAATGTATTTAAAAACATGTAAATGGCTGTAATTATTTTTTTTTTCAATACACGAACGGATTATCTTTGTGGATTTCTGGTTTTTTTTTGTATGGTAGAGCTGGGAGAATCATAAGAAGTTAGCTTTATTTTTATTTTTCTAGAGGCTACCTGGGAACCTAGTGTTAAGACACTTCGTCTTCATTAAGACACTACCGATCCCCACTGTTCCCTTAATTCTTGAGGCATTACGTATTGAGTTGTGGAGCTCAACTTCGCGCTTTCACCGCTAAACCAGAGCCAAGAAATGAAAATATGAATTATTTTATTTTCTCGATTGGAAATCGAACCTACATCCTGTCGCGTCTACAATTGCACGTTTGTGCCCTTACGTCACGACTGGCCTCACTGTTTATGTAGATCAGTGATTCTCAATCACTGTGCCGCCAAATTTCAAGTGCGCCGCCAAATTTTGCAAATATATAATAATGTTATTATAATATTATTAAATTATATCATTTAAAAAGACAAATATTTTTAACATGAATATATATTTAAATCCACAAAAGAATAAATTATTTTGTTATAATATTTGCTTTGCAACGCGTTTTTTCTTAGTGCCAAATTATGATGAATAATTAATCCCTTAATAAACGTTTAGTTATTATTGTAGTATATAATATAAAATTTTCGTCATAAACTATTTATGCAGTGTGTTGTAGTAAATAATTTTTATCTTTTTCTTTGTGTGCCGCTAAATTTTGAAATCGTTAAATATGTGCCGCAACAAAAAAAGGTTGAGAATCACTGATGTAGATGTTAATAGCTGTAATTCAATTGTTTTTAATACACGAACGGATTATCTTTTAAATTTCTGCTTTTTTTCTATTGTAAGTCTAGGGGCATCGTCAGGATGTATCATTTTTATTTTATAAGTGGGGAGCGGCATTTCTTAACACTAGGCCTGTGCCAACCCTGCTATATACGGGATACAGCGTGAAGCTGAAAAAAATTACGTAATTCTTGCAACAAACGAGTGATACCTACATATATATTATAATTACATTAAAACTAACTTTAAAAAATCCTATTTAACATACATGATATAAAACCAAAACTTATATCACACACGAAATCTCCAGAACAAAACAAATCCCAAATATCTCAACAAAAACCAAGTTATAAAATGCGAAAAATACCCAAAAAAAAATTTCAAAACAACCAGAAGTCGAGGCCGTGTCGTGACGGTCGTGCCAGCCGCGGCAACAGCGCAGCGTGTCATGACATCACGGTCGATTTTCGGTGAAAATAGCGTGACGAAACGGAATACGAGCGGCGCGGTCGTAAGAAATGTTCGCGTTGCATTATAAAATGTTTTGATGAAGCTGTTTTTTTTTTTAGTTTCTCGTTGTTTTCAGTGTGTAGTAGGGAAGGCAGAGTGCTAGTGTTAAGACACTCAGTTTTTCCATTGAAGCAGTTTCTTAGAAATAATTAAGATGTAAGATGGAAGGACAAAGATATTTTCGCTTAATAAATTATCTCAAATTTTCTTTTGCATGATGAAACGTAATGATGAAGTTTGTTTTTTAAAAAAGTAACTGAAAGTTCACAATTTTATATATTTTTTAGCTTTAAGCGTCTCTTATAGGAGGGTAGCAGAGAAATATATAATATATTCGTCACAATCGTTGACGTTCACAAATAGTTGATTGGAGAAACGCAATGCCAGTTCAAATTAGGGTAATCCAAATAATAAAACAAATGAATTAATTAATATTATATTTTCCTAACTGAGTTTCGAACCCACAACCGTCGCGGTTATAGTCGTACACTTGTGCCCATGCGCCATGACGGTCTTAATATATTTTCACATAAGTATATCTATTTAATCGACGATAAATATTTAAAATTGAGGCCAGTCGTGGCGCAGCGGCACAAAGTGAGACTGTAAACCGACTGATTGTGGGTTCGATTCCCAGTCGAGGAGATGAAATATTTACTTAAATTTATATTTCCATTTCCTCGCTCTGGTCTCGAGGCAAAGCGCAGCGTTGAGTTCTGCCACTCAACACGCAATGTTTTCAGAATTTGGCAGAAAGTAGGGAACGGAGTGTCTTAACACTAGATTCCCTCTGCCTACCCTGCCCTGTGTGCGGGATACAGCGTGAAGCTGTATATTTAAAAAGTACTCGCCACCTTCATATCCACAGAACTGCAATAAAGCACCGAGTGTCAAATCATTAGTTTTCCTTTGATTTCCAACAAAACGTGAGAAACATTTTTATCATATAAAAATAAAATAATAAAAACATATATCCGGGTTAAAATCCTATATTTAACAAAAGCTACTGTACTCTACATAGTCGTAGTATGAGTAATCTAAACCTATTGTATTTGTATCAGGAAGTACCATTCAGCTATTCGGTTAGTATTACAGCGCAATATAAATGGTCGAGGGCAATGTATTGTAGACTAGCCTGTATTGTTCGTTTATAGCTTCACGCTGTATCCCGCATATAGCAGGATAGGCAGAGGACACCTAATGTTGAGACACTCCGTTGCGTTCCCATCTTCCGCCGAATTTTCACAGGGCTGCGTGTTGACTTATTTATAACATAAATTCAAATTCAAAATATTTTTTTACATTTTTTTTAAAGTGTTATTCCACACTTATTCCCATTAAGTATTTTTCAAAATATTCTATATGGAAATAGATTTTTTTTTTCACTTTTGAATCGTCGAATAAATGTTGCTGCTTTTACATCCATAGTTCTAATACCTATTTTTACAGCATATTATCTAAGAAAATATTGTATGCTTCTCTTTGGTAAGGAGGGTCAGGTTCCACTATGTAACATACACTTCTTCCAGAATTCACCCAAAACTGGGGAACGGAAGTGTCCTAACACAAGGTCCCCACGTTATTCCCTTCTACCCTGCTTTGTGCGAGATATAGCGTGAAACTAAAAAAAAATGTATAAAATGAGCTAGAAAATCGTATTATAAAAATAGAAACTAGTTCATTACACGCGTGCAAATGAACAACTATCGATTTGATCGCGTGACGTTTAAAGAAATTACTTAAAAAGTCCTTACGACTTTGGTTTTAAAGGTCTTTATTGTGTGAAAGTTTCTTAATCGATTTTGAGACTGTAAGCCAATAGACATGACTATGTAGAATATAGTTAAACAATATAACTTAACTTCACGCTGAATCCCTAGCGGGGTAGTCAGAGAGAACGGAGAGTCAAACGCTACGGTCTCTATATACCTCTTTCGCCTCGTCCACTGCCATCAACCTCTTTTAACAATTTAAAACAATATATTATTTAAAAATATTTTATTGGTGTGTGTGTTTTTTTTATGGAGCAGAGAAAACAGAGATCAGTCGTGGCGCATGGGCACAAGCGTGTGACTGTAAGCGCGACGGGTTGCAGGGTCTATTCTCACTCGTGGAAATGAAGTATTTAGTACTTTCATGAGGCAGGTGGCAGAACTCAACGCCGCGCTTTGCTTCTACACCACAGCGAAGAAATGAAAATATAAATGTAAATAAATATTTCATTTCCTCGAGTCGGAATCGAACCTACAATCTTTACCATTTGCAACCACACGTTATATATCTTAATTACAGATCAACTATCTAATAAGATATATTTTAATATCATTAATAAACTAAATCGATATTAAATAAACTTCTAATATAATTACAACAGTATTACTGTCCAATGTAGGTACTTGCCTATAGATTTAGAGATAAGATTTAAACAAATTGCTTTCGTATCGAATTGCCTATTAATTAGGAGTCAAGGACGTATACAATGTTGGCATTGAAGTAATGAGGCCAGTCGTGGCGCAGTGTGCTTACAAGCGATTCGGGTTGCGGGTTCGATCCAACTTGAGGAAATGAAAACTCGAGGTAAGGTGGAAAATGTTGAACGGAGTTTCTTAAATCTAGGTTCCCTCTACCTACTGCTGTGTGCGGGATACAGTTACGTGTTAAGTGGCGGGAATCAACGCCACGCTTTGTGAAAAAAAATTAAATATTTCATTTATTCGAGCAGGAATCGAACCCATAACCTATCGTGTTTACTTACAGTTACACGCTTGTGCCCCTGCGCTACGACTGGCCTCAATTAGTTAAATTAATAAATAAACCAGCTTAGACGTAATTGGTCTGGGCTGTAAACGCGATGGCCGTGGGTTCAATCTCTCCTCGAGGGACTTATAAATTTACATTAGATTAATACAGCTTTATTTTAGCTATAGTGTCAAAATATTCCTCTATCTACACTTTCCGCCTGAATTCAAAACACTGCGTGTTAACATGGGCGTAAGAATAGAGAGGGTTGGGTGTTCCATGCCCACCCCAACTTATTATATTACTCCCAAAATTTAAATAACAAAAATATTTTTTTGTTTACTCAAAAAAAAAATATAAAATCGTTGAAATAACAAATCTGTTCAGAGTTTAAGTTCAGCCGACCCTGAAAAATATCTCTAAATAAGCACGCCCCATTTGTGCCAGCGACACTCAACGCCGCACTATATTTTAGTAAAACTGAACCCAATTACAGAGGAAAATATCTAATGTAAATGTCAAATATATCAATCTTAATTCTTATAATTATGTAATTTATCTAAGATAGAAATCGAATCTACGTATACATTATAACGACTATTGCCACGATAATTATAACATGACATTGCTATCTCTTGATACAGATAAAATATAAATGTCTTATTTAAATTTAGTTCGCAACTGTGTTGACTTTTTTTAATGTTACAAAGTAGACAAAGCGCGGCGTTGAGTTCCGCAACACCCAATTTTCCGAAAACTAGACGGTGGTAACAGTGTCTTAACATTTAAATTCTAATACTTTTAATTTATAATATAACAGACACCTAAAAATCGATTCAATTACATCGATGTCGACCCAATATTTATAATCTATATTTATGGTATAATGATAACTGATCAGGGTCTGTACATAGAAGATATATATAAAAAAAAAATATTAGAGACTTTTATTAATGTAATAGAAACCAAAACAATGTTTTTTAAAATTTTTATCTGTTTGTTCACGCTAATTTCAGAATTGGCTTAACCGATTTAAGTACAGTTTTCACTATTGGATTCTGTTAAGTTTACCATAACATATATCTATACATCTACATAATTAAAAAGGTTTGTCTGTAATCTGTCGATATTATAGTTTCTTTTCTAGTGCATATGTGTACTTATTTATACAAATAAACAATTTTTATATTTCTGTCTGTCTTTCTGTTTATCTGAGCTAACCTCCGAACAAGCTGAACTGATTATTATGGGACTAATACTGAAAGATAAATGGGGTTATGGAACAACATAAAGGCTACTTTGATACAACAAAAAAAAATAGTCAAGAGAATTTTCGATCTACAGTAGATCACGTGGAGGTATCAATCTTAAATGATTATCAGATATTCAGGTTTACAGTCCCTTGGATCACAGAACAGCTAATAGGTACAACGCAGACAAAAATCATTACAAACTTGTATTTACAGTTAATATCGTATAGAATAAATGTATATATCCGTAAATTTAACTTTGTTAACTTTATTCGCCACGTCATCAAAACCTATAAGGTATTTCCCAATCACAGTCTTTAAAATTGGTACAGAACCCTCAATGGGCGAGGCCGACTCGAGCTTGGCCGATTTTTTTCTTAAATACATTTAATAAACATTTATATATTTCAAGCGAGCGTAGCCGCACGGGGGCGGCTAGTTTCCTTAACTTTATAAATATCGATTTTATTTATTCGATATATGCACATTATCTACGCAAGATAGTGATTTAGCTCAATTTCATATCGTGACGGTGAAGAGAAAACAGCTTTTACTATGATATGCATATACATGAATAAATAAAATAAGAAATTTTAGCTATTAATATAATATTATTAACATGATTTTAGAGTTCTTTATCTAATTAATAATTAGTTATATTTTTTTTTGTTGTATCCTACTAATATTGTAAGTTTGTTCCACTTTCACGTAAAAACTACTGAACTAATTTAGATGAAACTTTACAGTGATATAGCTTATACGTCAGAATAGCACATGGGTTATAATTTACGTAAAGATTTAGGACATTGTTTTTTATCGTTATAATATAACAATAAGTTAAAGCGGGCGAAGTCGCGTTTGGGTCGCTAGCAATTTAAAAATTCAAGTTTAAAGCCCGTCACGGCGTCTAACTGTAGACGCGACGGTTGTGGGTTTCTTCCCCACACAATGGGAGAATGAATTATTTTCAATTATTTTGTAAGTAGTTAAGTAAGGAGACAAAATGTCAAAAAACTCTACTCAACACGAAATGTCACGAAAAATAGGGTGGTTGTAGAGTGTGTTTACACTAGGTTCCCTCTGCCAGTATATATTCTTACACTACAAAATGAATCTAAAAAAAAGGTTATAATATACAAAGAAATAAGTCTTTTTCAGTAATGGAACAAATTTCGATGACACTTCTTAATATATTTCTATACAACTAACCTGAATCATCATCATGGCCGGTACTCAATTGCAACGCCAGCGTCCTCAACTGCTTGAAGACCTGTACAGCCTCATTCCTCAGCCAGTTCTCGTCTTCTTCTGGCTCCGACTCCATCTCAGCGTGTAGGGAACGGGCTATTTCTGTTGTTTCCACTGTATCCACGCCCACTCGTTCTGCTAGCGTGTCGTGGGATCTTTGCAGGCGTTCCAGCTCCTTTAGTGTGTTCTGGTACAGATGTTCCTAAAGAAATATTGAAATTATATTATAGTTTTGATAAAGTTGTCGTTGCATAAAGTCGTTAAAATATATATATTTTTTTACTATAATATGTGAGGTTTTAAGGGCAATACAGTTTTATTTTTAATTTTGTCTCATCTAGTTTTAATTTTAAATTAAAATTAATGCTAGATCTAAAAAAAATTAAAACAGTCGTGTAAAAACACAACGGTTTTGGGTTCGATTCTCACTCGGGGTAGTGAAACTCTTATTTTTTTTGGCTCTGGTAATGGGGTAACGTCCGGTGTCGAGTTCAGCCGCTCAACACGCAATGCCTCAAGAATTCGGCGAGAAATGGGGTACGGAGAACCTTAACACTATGCTCCCTCTGCCTTCCCTGCTGTGTGCGGGATACAGCGTGAAGCTGATTCATTTATTTTTAACACTAAAGTAAATAATACAATGTAATAAAAGCAAATGAACGCCAGGTCAACGTACTAGAAAATAATAAAAGAAAATAAGTATAATAGTCATATTGTATACGTCAATACAAATTGCCTTCCGTTCTGTTTCACATTACTATTGAACATTTTATTTCATACAAATGAAAGAAATATATGAATATTTTTGTGTATATGTACTATGTACTTTTTTTTAACTCATTTTTCGTGGGGTACGTAAAGGGAACCTATAAAAAAAATCACAACGTTCTCTATTTATTGTTTAAGTTAATATTAAGAATAGTTTGTTCGATTAGAAGCGCTAATCTCAGAAACTACTAGTTTCGATTTAAAAAACTATTTCTAGTATTGGATAGATTATATACTTATATTATATAAAGGTATAATTTGTTGCAACCCCTTGTTTATTTAACGGATATCACACATTCTAAAATAACAAGATAACCCACTATTATTCGAACCCACGACCTTATACACAGTTATGAACTTAAAAACCATTTCAAACTTTTCTTTTATATGGCATACCAATTTCTCACTATACATATGACATATAATATACAATTTTATCAAATTCTTAAACTTTTTTTAGCAAAATTTAATTTAAAACTATAATAAAAACACAAAATAAATGTTTTTTTTTAACATTTTTTAAGTGTTATGCTTCACCAAGGAAAGAAATATATTTCTTAAGAAAATGTTACATAAAAATATGAACGTAACGCAGATTTTTATAAATTTCCACTACCCAAAGGCAATTAATTACTTAGAATGATCGTTTGCCAAGAGAGAACAATATTTTAAAAATATTTTTAAACATTTTTAAAGCGCCTTTAAAGCATTTTTGAGGCCGGTCGAGGCACGAGGTGGCACGAGGTGTGACTGCAAAACCGACTGGTTGTGGGTTCGATCCCCACTCGAGGAGATGAAATATTTACTTAAATTTATATTTTCTTTTTCTTCGCTCTAGTGTCGAGGTTAAGCGCGGCGCTGAGTTCTGCCACTCAACACGCAATGCCTCCAGAATTCGGCAGAAAGTGGGGAACGGAGTGTCTTAACACTAGGTTCCCTCTGCCTACCCTGCTGTGTGCGGGATACAGCGTGAAGCTAATTTAATTTTAATTTAATTTTTAAAGCGTATGTAAAAATATACTTAGAAAAGAAATGTTTTTTATACGTTTTCTTAATATTTTTCTAATTAAAAAAAATGTATCACAAATTACCTGTTCCTTCAACTGTCTCTCCAGAGCAGTGATCCTATCATTCGCCTCTTCTATTTGTTGGTGGAGGCTGTCCTTATCACGGAGAGAGGTGGAGAGTCTCCGCTCTAGTTCAGATCGCTTATCACTCATCAAAGCTAACTCTGCTTTAAGCGATTTTAGGCTCTGGACATGGTCCTAGTAAAAAAAAGATAAATAATATATTTTTTTAATTTATAACATTGGCATATAGCCAGTATTCTCTTTTTAAATATCATTCCATATTTAGGGAAGAAAAAAGAAGGTTTTCAAGAGGCGCAGCGCAGGTTCAAATCCCACACATTCAAATTTCAATTTGTCATACATTTGATAAATAATTTGTTTGTTCTTTTAAATTGTAATAATTGCGAATACGTAATAATATAAAAATAATAATTAATAAATAAAAAACAAGAAAGCCCGACTGCATAACAAAAGAAAAAAAAACAAGCGGGTTAGGATTTAACAGTCAATAAAAAGGAATATTACGTAACATAATAAAACAACCCTTTATTTGCAGTCGGGTAAAAGATATTAAAAACATTAGAATAATCTACTAAATTCTTAATTTAGACAATTTCAAACAGTTACAAAACAGTCAAACGGTACAAAAATCTACCTGTAGATCGGTTTTTCTCATAGAACATTGATCTTTCAGCCCTTCCAGCTGTTCCAGGAGGTGAGCCTCCGTCGCCGACGACTCCTTCAGCTGGGCTGTGAGACGAGAGTTCTGGGCTGTCAGTTCAGCGATCAGGCTGGCTTTTTCTTCATCACGCTGTAACAAAATTATAAATTACTTATTTAGAAAACTACTTATTTAGAAAGGAAGTGTGGAATAACACTTTAAAAATGTTTAAAAAAATTATAAATTAGTTGTTAGAATAAATTTAGTAATAATTGATGATAATGTATGAGAAAATATGGGAAGATTTAAATATTTATAGCTTTTTTTGCTTCACCGTTTATCCCTAGCTGGGTAGCCAGAGAGTACTGCCTCTGTCGCTTCGTCGTACTGTCATCTAACTCTTCTTAAAGTACGGTCAACAAGTAGTGGCCGCCCTAAAGTGTGCAAAACTTTAGAAAACCTATTCTGAAGTTTTGCACATTGTTCATAAGGGAATTATTTTTTTAAATAGAATCTCCAGAGCCATCTACAGCTAACATCAGGGCGGCCACGACTTGTTGACCGTATGGTTGACCATCCTGAGGACTCACTTCATGACCTTCTTCCGTTTTATAACTATTATATATTCTCGAAGGTCAATCAAAGTCCAACGAAACCATATTTTCTTATAGAGTAAGTTAATAAATAACGATAATGAAGACGACCATTCTAATATTAATATCTTATAGGATACGATTGTAAATTAAAACAGTTTTTTCAGCTTCACACTCTATCCCGAATATAACAGGCTAGACAGAGGGCACCTGGTGTTAAAACACTCCGTTCTCCATTTTCCGCTCAATTTTCGACGCATTGCGAATTGGGAGGCGGAACTCAACGCCCCGCCTTGCCTTCTTGCCAGAGCGAAGAAATGAAAATATATATAAAAAAAAGTAATTCT
Source organism: Heliconius hermathena (assembly GCA_013403705.1). NCBI lineage: Eukaryota > Metazoa > Arthropoda > Insecta > Lepidoptera > Nymphalidae > Heliconius > Heliconius hermathena. The sequence continues at coordinate 120,087 of JAAIXJ010000407.1, read as the reverse complement.
TTCCAACGATCGGGAATCCAACCCACAACCTTCACGTTAGAGTCGTGTCTTTGTGCCCCTGCGCTACAACAATTTCGAATTGGCCGTACGAGAATCTGACCCAAACAGTCAACCACTTGTGCCACTGCGCCACGACGGCCTCAAGATTTCACAGATTTCACTTCTAAAACTCTTAACTGATTCTATTAATTTAAATGTAGAAAAGTGAATATATGCATATAAAAAACAATATCCTTCGATTTTAAGTAGATTATTGTTTTAATTAATTTTCGATTCAATATTTATCTAAGAAAATGGCGTCTGCTTAGAAAGTGCGTCAAATTGATTGTTTATTCTAATTAGTATTGCTTTGTTTCTAGTCAGAGAGGCCAGTCGTGGCGCAGGGGAACAAAGTGTGACTGTAGAATCGACTGGTTGTGGGTTCGATCCCCACTCCAGGAAATGAAATATTTATTTACATTTATATTTTCATTTCTTCACTTTGGCTCCAAGGCAAAAACCCGGCGTTGAGTTCCTCCACTCATCACGCAATACCTTCAGGATTCGGCGGAAAGTGGGGAACAGAGTGTCTTAACACTAGGTTCCCTCTGCCTAATACTGCAGTGTGCGAGATACAACGTGAAGCTGATTTAAGTTTGATTTTGTTTCTAGTCTATTTTGTATTATTGTAACTAAATTTGAAATACTAGCTTTTACTTCTTCTCCGAACTGTGATTTTATCAAAATATTTATTATTAATATTTTCAATTCCTCGCTCAGGCACCATGTCAAAAAGCTCAGCGTTGAGTTCCGCCACTCAACACGCAAAATTTGGCGGAAAGAGAATGTACAACGGAGTGTTTTAACACTAGGTCCGCTAGTCCGCCTACTGCTTACCCTGCTATATGCAGGATACAGCGTGAAGTTGATTAGTTATTATTTTAAAATCAAAATATACAGCCTTCCTCAGTGCATTTATTGAGGACTTAAAGATGTTTTCAATTCCAGCCAGTAGATAGTTTCTGAGATTAGCGCGTTCAGCTCAACAAAATCTTTAGCTGTATGATATTAGCAAATATCAGGTTTTTTTTCGGTATTATGACAAACTTCACATTAAATGAGCAATTGTGTGAAGGCCAAGTGAAAGAAAATTTATTTATTTTTTTATTTTATATCCCGGGTCTAACGAAACAAACGGTGGCGTTGAGTTCCGCTAATATGGCCTTGAAATTAAGGAAAATGTTAATAAGAGATTACTGTATTTTCTAAGTTTTCTTCGCAAAAATGTTGACGGTAAGATATTGACTTGAGGTTTAATGCCCGGTTCAGGCAAATAACTATTATCTTCAATATCAATTGTCAATACTAACAATGTAGGTACTAAATCTTATTTTCCTTTATACATTACGCCTATTTTAGTTTAGCAAAAAGTATTAAATTCACAAAAAATATACTCTAACAAATTAAAATGCTCACTGACCATATAATTATGTTTAAAAAAATGTCAAAGATTTTGGTCACTTGAACTGGTGGCGATCAGTCGTGTACACTGTACAGTACAGATGTGTCTTGGCTCCATTGAAGTTAGCCTTCACTCGGGAAGAAAAAAAATCAAAAGCAAGAATAAGGAAAAATTGAGGCCGTCGCGGCGTAAGGGGCGATCCCCACCCGGGGAAAGAATTATTTTTTATTAATTCGTTTCATCGCTCTAGCACCAAGGCAAAAGGCCGGCGTTGAATTTCGCCATATAACATGCAGTGCCCAGAAGAATTCGTCGAAAAATGAGGAACGTAGCGTCTTAATACTAGGTTCCCCCTACCTACCTACCCGCCTACCTACCCGTTACGTGCGTTATACAGCGTGAAGCTGATTTAAGAAAATGTCATAAATCAAATATTCGCAGCTACCTATAGCTAACTTCAGCGAGATCACTCATGGACAAAGATTTAGTACTGTAAACAGGTGTAGAATCTTGTTTGACATTTTTAGTGAGAAAAAATTGAGTTAAAAATAAATACGGAAACATTGGGCAAGAGATTTTTCACCAAAACAGGTATTATTAGAAGGTTACATTGACGATGGTGAATGTAATTTGCATTTTTAACGTTTTATAATAGTTACGTTAGTTTTTTTATTATTATAAAGCTATCGTAGTCCCATTAAGGTCTTTTAGCATTATGCTGTATCCCACAAAGAGCAGGGTAAGCAAGGGAACATAGGGTTAAGACACTCAGTTCCTCATTTTTCGCTGAATTTTCGAGGCATTGCGGTAGTATTAACTATTAAGACTACGTTTACTTTTCCACTTAATTAATAAGCTTCGTATTTTACACAGAAAAACAAGATAATATTTCGTAATGTCCAGATCTTTATATCATCTCAAAGTTTGACACTGCAGGATAGGCAGAGGGGACATAGTGTCAAGACTTTCCGGTATCCAAATTCCACCTAATGTTTCGAGACATTGCATGCTGAGTGGCGGAACTCAACGCTGGACTTTTGCTTTGGTGTCAGTGAGAAGACATAAAATAATAGTAAATAATAATTCGATCCCTCGAGTGGGGGGTCGAAGCCACAACCGTCGCGTTACAGTCACACCCTTGTGCCCCTGTGCCACGACAGCTTCACATAACATACAGAAATAATATTAAAAGTAAATCCACGTATCTTCACTAGAAGCCACTCCTCGACCGTGACAGCTTCCTTGCTTCCCCATTAAAAAACCTAATTGCGAAACGTTTCCGTTTTACGCTCATCAACCAAATTGGTCGGTGACAACAGTAATTGCGGGTGGCCAAGGCGATATGTGACGGGAAGGAGGCAAGGGTATACTTTAAGTATAGGGAGGAGAGAGGTAAGGAGGACCGTTTGTTCTTTTTTAAGCTCACAATCCCCCCACACGGTCTTTGTGCTACGTTCACGCTGTAGCAGGGTAGGCAGAGAGAGTTGAGTGTTAAGAAACTCTGCTCCCCATTTTCCGCTGAATTCTGGATGGTTTTCGTGTATAAGGTGTCCATCAAATAAGGTAAATTAAAGGTGGCACTACGATACCAGAGGAAAAATTATTAGGAACGCGCCACACGCAGACTGTTGGCCTTTTTTCGAACGATTTTTTTTTCAGTTTCACGCTGCATCCCGTAGAAAGCAGGGTAAACACCAACAACCAGAGGTGTTTAGTCATATGCTTTTGCCATTGTGCCGCGATTGGCCTCTAGAGAAAATAATGATCTAAATAACTCGAACATAGGATAGATAAAAGATGTTAGGAGTAATTAGGATACGGCGTTTGTGGGTCCTTTTCAATCGGGAAAATCAATTATTTAATGTTTTCATTTCTTTGCTCTGGTGACAAGACTAAGCGCGGTGTAGAGTTCCGCCACTCAACACTAAATGTGTCGAAAATTGGGCAGAAAATGAGAACAGGAGTGTCTTAACACTACTTTCCAGAGAGAATGGTGGGCAGAGATCCATTCCGCTATGTGCGGAGTGGATATATGAAAGTCAAACAATTTTCGTTTTCAAATAGTTTTGCAAGAAAAATTATTTACTTATTAATGGAACTCAATACATATACTTTTATTTACAATAAAAAAACAGTAAATATATTATACAGCTATCCATAATTATTATCTTATTGTTATCTCTACGTAGTAGCGCAGTGGCACAAGGGAGTAACTGTAACGCGACGGTTATGGGTTCAATCACCACTCGGGAGAATAAAGTCATTTTTATTATTTTTTTCCTTCTTCGCTCTAAGATCTAGGCAAACGCCCGGCGTTGAGTTCTAGCACACTACACGCAATACCTCGAATAATTCCGCGGAAAGTGAGGAACGGAGTGTCTTACCAGTTACTTAAGTTCCTTTTGCCTATCCTATCCTGCTATATGCGGAATACAGCGTGAAGCTGATTTATTTATTGGCATTTCTTTTAAATTATAAAAGTATTTCAATAGGTCACACAAATTGATAATTAACGAAGGGAGTGGTTGACCTTGTGAAGGTTTCAGGAGTTATTACTATAGTGAATTCAACACACTTCGTGGTATTACTTGTTGTGGGATTGACGTCATGACAACGGTCTATTATTAATGTTCTGGGCCCGAGTGTTGAATTTTTATATTAAATAAGTTTCAGCCCGCGACTTCGAGTGCTTTGGCTATAAAACATGCTTCGACTAGCCAATTTCGAATTCCTTAAAAGTAAATCGATGATGGTCTTAGAAAAACTTGCTGTTATACCTTTCGCCTCGCACCTACTTCTTTTTTTTAGCCTCATGGTTACCTTCGCCTTTTCGCTCATAGCAGGCTAGGCAGAGGTAGCCGTCGCGTTTATCTCTTTTCGTAAACTTCGCAAATTTTCTATAAATAAAATACGTATTTGTATCTACAGTACTTTCAGTAGTACTTATTAAAAAAAAAAAATCACTCAGTGTTGGTTTTAAATTTGTAATATATTAATTAAGTTAATACTTTATTAATAATTAATTTTATTAGAGAGAGAGTCGTGGCGCAGCGGCACAAAGTGTGACTGTAAAATCGACTGGTTGTGGGTTCGATCCCCACTCGAGGAAGTGAAATATTTAATTACATTTATATTTTCATTTCTTCGCTCTGGTGTCGAACCAAAGCGCGACGCTGAGTTCCGCCACTCAACACGCAATGTCTCCAGAACTCTGCGGAAAGTGGGGAATGGAGTGTCTTAACATTAGGTTTTCTCTGCCTACCCTACTGTGTGCGGGATACAGCGTGAAGCTGATAAAAAAATTAAAATAATGGACAAGTTAAAAGTTATGACTCATAAAAAAGCATTTTATCATAACATAATTTTAACAACTATTTTAGTAAATGTTTATTGTTGTAGATATGTAAACGAGTAATGTATGTATGTAGATAACTGAGAATGGCACGCAAGCAATTTTAATTTATTAGTATGTTTTACAGGATTATATTGAAACGTTTTTTTTTTCAAATGCCGGCGTTGAGTTCCGCCAATCAACCCGCAATGTACTTAATATTGAACGCAAACGGAGTATACAGAGTATCTTAACACTAACTCGCCTCTTACCAAAAAACTAATTTATTATGTTTGTGTACTTCTTATGGATAGGCACCTGCCTAAAAGCAGAGTGACCCTATTCTCCACTCTCTTACTAAAAACAGAGTATTTGATTTTCATGTATGCCCTGTTTATTTTATTTAACCTTACTAGACTAGGGAAACTATTGATATATACATACTGCAATTTAAAAAACTCTATCTATCGATACTAATGGATATCTCGTTTCGAGTTTATAACCAACTCTAATAATTGCACTTCTACGTTATATATTTCGCAGGATATTGCTGTCATTTTCTAGTAAGACATTGATCGTTTTAGTTATTACTAAAATTTATTAAATTAATATTATTAAACTAGACTTTTAAGTGTGTAAGATGTGATATTTTTTGGTTCTCTTATTTAATTATTATCAAGACACGCGCCAGAGTTTCTAGCCAAATTAGTTTCAAACTACTTTTGAGCCTATAATAACTCGTAATTAGTTTACATGCAGTAAATTTTGATTAAAAATAATAATAAATAATTAACATATAAATATATATTTTTTGTATCCCATCAAAAACATACAGGGTGGTGTATACTTGAAATGAGAGCCAAGTTAAATGCTAAGTAATGCATCGTTCTCGATTTCATCAACAAAAGAATTGGAGATTTATGTATACTCGTATGGGTCCCGAGTTCTGTGTTCATTCGGAATAAAATTTAAGCTCTAAATTTCACTCGATAATTATTTACGTAGAAATTTTATTATATTTGCAAGTTAGTGTACTTCCAGACTATTAGGTTGATGTTTGGTTTGGTGCCTGGCGGTAACACCAGAGATAGAAAGTAAATAGCTTATTGATGGCATTATTATTACAAGTAAATACAACACAACACAAGGACCTTTCAGAAGCTGTATAATAGTCTGAAAAACTGCTAAACTACTTAGAGTAAGTCAAAAAATAAAAGTAATAAAATCAAATCAGCTTCACGCTTTATCCCGCACATAGCAGTGTAGGTAGCCTAGTGTTAAGACACTCTATTCTCCACTTTCTGGCGAATTCTGGAGCCATAGTGTGTTGAGGGGCGGAATTTAACGCCGCGCTTAACCTCGACACAAGAGCGAGAAAATGGAAAAATACATTTAAATTAATATCTCATTTATTCGAGTGGTAATCGAACCCATAACAAGTCACGTTTGTAATCACACTTTGTGCCCCTGCGCCACGACTAGGCCAGTGGCTCTTAGTCGAATCTTATTCAAAAATTCCAAATAAACCTTGGTTACATCGATTGTTTACACGAATTGATTAGTGCATAATTCAACATCCGTCCGCAGTTTCAAAACAACGGTAACAAAATGTACCTATAGTTTTCCGCTACCCGTGGTTTTTTTATATAGCGGTTACTTCCCTTTTTTTTAGCTTATAGCAGGGTCGGCAGAAGGAACCTGGGAAGTTAGTTAAGACACTCCGTTTCCATTCCACTTTCCGTCGATGTCATTTCATTACGTGTTGAGTGGCGGGACTCAACGTGCTTTGCTTAGTTACCAGACCGAGCAAACGAAAATATTCAATAGAACTTTTTTTTTTGGGCTATAATGTTAAGAGAAAAATAAAAATATACATAAAACATTTTTTTTACATTTACTATTTCAAGTAAACCTGGAAAACCACGTAAATCTTTCCATGGTCACTGAATGACATGAAATTACAGAACAGACGAACTTACTGAAATTTGGAATGAATGTATAAAGTAGATAAGGAAGCGTAGAGAAGCACTTAGAGAAGAATTATTTAAAACTCCTAAGGAAACGAAAAAAAAAACGGGATTTTCTAGTCAACATCTCACGTAAACTAAAAGGACACTGCTAGTTTCAGTATAAAATCTCTAATAAGGCATATCTTCTATACAAAATCCTTCGTTTTTGATTAACGTCTTTATTAGTTTACGCTTTATAAGGTTATAATTGCCGCTTACTACTATAATAATTGAGTTTTAATTGTTCAAATGTAAATGGTATTTAGACGGTTTCGAATCTTTTCTGAGTTCACATGACCCCAAAATATCGTGGGATTGTTAATCATGTGGTAGTGCCTGCTGTTGGTCAGGTTTTCGTTTTAATTTAGTAGAGTTCCACGATATATCCCGTATATAACATGGTAGGTAGAGGGAACCTAGTGTTAAGACACTCCGTTCACCACTTATCAAAGTTCGCCAAATTTTCTGGGTATTGCGTGTTGAGTAGCGGAGCTCAACGCCGCGCTTTGCCTTGTTATCAAAGCGAAGAAGAAGGGTAGAAAGATATCACGTGTAGCTAATTTGCAAAGTGCTTGCTAATCCGTGATCCGAGGATAATGTTCATTAAATTATGTCCATATACTAGTACAAATGTTTTTCGCATAACAACACATTCAACCACTGGTTGTGGGTTCGATTCCCACTTGAAGAAATGAAATATTTAAAATTTATATTTCCATTTCTTCGTTCTGGCGTCGAGACAAAGCGCGGCGTTGAGTTCCGTCACTCAACATGCAATGCCGACAGAATGCGGCGAAAAGTTGCCTGTCGCGTGCGGGATACAGCGTGAAGCTGATTTGATCTTTTTTAACACCATTCTATTTATTTTTACGACAATAAAGCAACCTTTCTGTCTAGACATTTATAAATAGTCTAAGCTTCACCTCATATCAACAAAAAGAGAGGAGGGGATCAAAAATGCTAAAAAACATCACGTGATTAATAGACGGTTTTAACCAAACGACATACGTTAAACAAAACGTGCGGATAAACCGATTAGGTTTAATCCTACTTAGTAAAAGAGGATTTAGCAACGAAATATAGCTTTACAGGAATTGGGTTTCTTTTTGTATGGTTTCGAAATTCGACCTGGCAAGAAAAGGATTTTAGACCTTAATTATATGGACACGTGAATTTTATATAATAGAATGTTAAGCTTCACGCTGTATCCCACACACAGCAGGGTAGGCAGAGGGAACCTAGTGTTAAGACACTCTGTTCCCCACTTTCTGCCGAATTCTTGAAGCATTGCGTGTTGAGTGGCAGAACTTAACGCCGCGCTTAACTTCGACACCAGAGCGAAGAAATGGTAATATAAATTTAAGTAAATATTTCATCTCTTCGAGTGGGGATCGAACCCACAACCAGTCGGTACAGTCACACTTCGTGCCGCTGCGCCACGACTGGCCTGGATTATAGAATGTTAGGGCTTCATTTTAAATCACTTTTTATATTTTTAGTTTATACTTCAATATTATAAAGCTGAAGAGTTTTGTTTGGTTTAACGCGCTAATCTCAGGAACTATTAGTTCAATTAAAAAAAAATATGTCCAGGTAGTCAATATACAGCTCTTAGTTATTTCCATTTGACTACAAATTGAGGCTTTAAGTTATATTGTTTTTTTTTTAACGTAAGAGTGAAGCATAAAAACCAGAACACGAAGTGTCTGAACACTAGGTTCTCTTAGTTTATTAGCTATGTACTTACATGCAAGATTTTTAATAACATATTTATTACTGAATCAAACATAAAGCATGATAAGCAGCCGGAACTTGGTGTTAAGAGGCCTCGTTTCCCATTTTATCTTGGTACCAGAGCGAAAAAACGCCAATAATTTATCTTCCGAATGGGAATCGATCCCACAACCGTCGTGTTTACAGTCAAATGTACCCGTTCGTTTCGTTAAATAATTTCTATTTAATTAACTGTTAAGCCAACCGTCCAAGGACTTGTAAGTGATGTAATATTAAAATCGCTATACATCGCTGACAATACCACGTTGCCTTGACTCAGTTTGGAGCCAAATACAAATAATCGAATGTTTCACCCAACAATACAATAAAGCGGTTATAATATAGCATTTGATAATAACGGAAATGTAATTGGTTTTTTTTGGTTCACGCTGTATTCCGAATATAGGAGGGCGTACAGAGGGAATCTAGTAACAAAAATATTTTGTTCTTTACGCATCGCCGTTTAAAATCAGCTTCACGCTGTATCCCGGTAGGGTAGGCAGAGGGAACTTAGTGTTAAGACACTCCGTTCCCCACTTTCCACCGACTTCTGGAGGCATTGAGTGTTGAGTGGCGGAACTCAACGCCGCGCTTCGCCTCGACACCAGGGCGAAGAAATGAAAATATACATGTAAATAAATATTTCTTTTCTTCGAGTGGGGATCGAACCCACAACCAGTCGATTTTACAATCACACTTTGTGCCCCTGCGCCACGACTGGCCTCACCGTCATTTAAAAGTAGAGTTAAGTTGAGTAGTTTGGACGAACTCAGAGCCGTCACTTTATATGTATACCTTTTTTCCAGCTACAAGTCATCCTGCATCCTGTAACATGGAGGTAGTCAAAGAAAGTCTAGTGCCAATACATCTTTGATTTCCATTTCCTGACCGAATTCGAGACAAAGCACGTTTAACAGCGGAACTAAACGTCGCACTGTGTTCCCAGAGCGGAGAAAACGAAAATGAGTTATTTCCATGACTGGTCATCGAACCCACATCACATATCAATATCTTTATCAATATTATTATTATACGAGTAACAAATGAGTTTTGTAATTTTACAAGTTTTGTGTTATTTGTGCCTTCAACTTTATAATAAATGCTTTTCAGTTATTTTTGTTATTATTTTCAATCTTTCAAATACCGTAGATATCGAATGCAACGACTTTCATTAAATCAGACACACACCTACGTTATGCTTCGTTTTGTTACGTTTCGAGTTTCAAAAGCTTCACGCTATATCCTGAACACAGCAGGGTAGGCAGGGAACCTAGTGTAAAGACGATCCGTGCCCCATTTTCCCCTGGAGAATTCTGAGATATTGCGTGTGGAATTCCACGCCGCGCTTTGCCTCGACACCAGAGCCATGAAAAGAAAATATTAAAACATTTCATCTCCTCGAATGGGAATCGAACCCACAAGCTATCGCGTTTACAGCCATACGCTTGATGCCCCAGACCCACGACAGGCGTGAAGCAAAAGTTTTAAAAGCATTAAAATGTTTTTAGAAAGAACGCGATAGTTACTCTAAGGAATTACAACGTGAAATAGAAAATCACTGATAACCGTAAAAGCGCTCAAAATAGATCTGATTTTAACAAAAAAAAACTGATAAATCTACTTTTGTTCCTATCATTCCTTTTTTGTATAACACTGAGTTTTGGAATATATATTTTTTAAGCTTCACACTGTTTCCTGCACACAGCAGAATAGGCAGAGGGAACCAGGGATTAAGTATGAAGACACTCCGTTCCCATTAAAACACTTACGTTTCCTACACTTCAACGAATTATGGCGGCATTGCGTGTTAAGTGGCGGAACTCAACGCCGCGCTTTACCTCCTTACCAAAGCGAAAAAACGCTCGCTTGTGACCCTGCGCCACGACTGGCCTTAAAAATAGCTAAAAGTATCAGAGTTTATCATTACTTTAGTAATTTGACTAAACCGTTAGCCGCTATCTTTTAATTGGTGTTCGTCATCCCAATAATCAATCGAAATAGTTCTTTGATAAGAAATGGAATTTATTTTTGTATCTACACTCTACAGGTACTTTTTTTTAACAAGAAGTTTTAATTAAATTCCTTATAAATTTACTTACAACTAGCGACCCGCTTCCGGCTCCGCCCGCTTGTTTTATATAATTAATAATTTACTAATATGCATTAATTTCGTTTCCTAATTTTTTTTCAGCTTCACGTTGTATCACGCGCACTGCAGGGTAGGCAGAGGGAACTTTAGGAAACCCACTTTCTGCCAAATTCTGGAGGCATTGCGTGTTGAATGGCAGAACTCAACGCCGCGCTTTTACGGTTTTACAGTCCCACTTTGTGCCCCTGCGCCACGACTGGTCTTAATAAAAATATAATTTTAAAAACAATATCTATAACTATATTAAAAAGTAAAGTTTCAACCAATTCAATAAAATAGTTATTTATAATAATTTTGGGAAACAACATTCTTTAAAATGGTATAACTTTTTAGCTATAAACTGATTATTACAAAAAAAAACAAAAGTGAAAACTGTAATAAAATCTGTTAAGCCTAAGATTAGCGTGAATTAATTAACATAGAGACAAAAAGAAAAAAAAAGAAAAAATCATTGTTTTTGGTTCTATTACGTTATTAAATGATACAAATAATATTTTTTCTTCTTAGATATCTTCTATGTACAGACACCGATCCATAAGAATTTTATTATAAGTATAGATTAGATTTACTTATATGTAGATATTTTTTTGTATTAATTTTCAATTGAATTACTTGGAACTGTATTACTTCTTAACCCTTTGAAGGTTTGTTTGTTTTTTGTTTATATTTTATATCCGTGTTGTTTATATATTTAATTAAATTTACAACAATAACATTTTAAGTAAACTTTATGGGGCGTTCACATTAAAGTTCTAATACGATTGTAACAATTTTTGTGTAGCAATATACTGAGGCCAGTCGTGGCGCAGGGGCACGAAGTGTGACTGTAAAACCGACTGGTTGTGGGTTCGATCCTCACTCGAGGAGATGAAATATTTANAGGTTAAGCGCGGCGTTGAGTTCTGCCACCCAACACGCAATACCTCAAGAATTCTGCCACTCAACACGCAATGCCCCCAGAATTCGGCGGAAAGTGGGGAACGGAGTGTCTTAACACTAGGTTCCCTCTGCCTATCCTGGTGTGTGCGGGATACAGCGTGAACCTGATTTTTAATTTTAATTTATTAAAATATACCAAAAATTGTATGTATGAAGAATAGTATTTAGACAAAGCCATAGGAAACTACTAGTATATAAGAATTTTCTTTTTTCTTTTCAATTATTGATTTTCCCCAGCAACCTGTGCAAATGGATCGCAGACAGAACAAACATCGCATACTGACATTATATGTCCGTGCGTCATTCTGTTTCGAAGTGTAGGAATATTTTTTAAAAATATATTTATTTCTATATAAATAAGATCGATATTGTGTTGTGGCGTTTGGTTGTTATTTTTTTATTTGACTGCAGTTGTGTAAATTGTTTCAATAAACAAATTGCGTATATGAATAAATGTGATACGTAATAAATAATATAAACGTTAGAGGTCAATCGTGGCGCAGAGGTGAAGTATTTATTTATATTTTTTTTCTTCGCTCTGGTGTCGAGGCAGAAGTCGGCACTGAGTTCCACTCAACATGCTATGCCTCCAGAACTCGTCAGAAAATGGGAAACGGATAAAAGTTCATTAAAACAAAATCAGCCATGGACCTCTCAGATACCTAAAAGACGACAGCAATATAATTAAAGCTAGTTCCACAACTCAAATATCAAAACAAACTTTCACAACTTTTGATAAAAAAACCGTGTGATTTTTGACAAACACAGAGAATTTAGATTTTAAGTAAATATAGAATTAATTCACCAAGTCATTGTCTTTCACATCAACACTCAAGACGAAGAAAGCAAGTGGTTTAGAAAAGCGAAAAAAAAAGTACAATCTTCATTGTAAAACACATAGGAGTAAATTGCTTGGATTCGACCCAGAAACCATCTCATGTAGACCATGGCACGGCGCCATGTGAACCATAAACCCATCTCGACAACTGGGACGTTTTCACAATTCTAGTTATCGAACAATGGTGACTTCCGATAAGGTGTATAATTCTTTTGTTTTCATATTTTGTCATTGATATGGAGAAACTTTAATGTTAAATCTTATTTCTAGTATTATTTTGTCTTATTGCGTTTCATATTAATTTGGTCTTACTTTCGTTTCATAGAAAACATAGTTTTGTTTTGTTATGCATCTGGTACTTAGTGAGTCACGCTGTCTCCGCCCGGTGACGCTGTCAAGACCAGTCCAGGTCAACAGCGTCACGCTGTAGTATCCCGCAGACAGCAGGGTAGGAAGAGGGAACATTGGAACCTAATATTAAGATAGCCACTTCCCATTCAGACACTTCCGTTCGCTAGTTACTAGAGCAAGGAAATAAAAATAATAAATATTTGATTTCCTCGAATGGGAATTGAACCTTTACAGTCACACTTTAAACCCATGTCTTCTTGAAAGAAATGAGGCCAGCAGTGGTAGAATGTCTTTTCTTATTCTTATTTTAGACGAATAAGGTGTTTGTTTGTGTAAGCTAACGTCGAAATTTGTAAACATTCCAATTAAACTACTTCTACGAGAAGTACTAACATGATAATAGATAAGGTATCAAGTAAACATCCATTATCAAACCAAACGTTTAAGTATATAAAAGAAATTTTATAAGTTAGAAACGTATAGACAAAAAATATATAGACATCCCATCAGACAAAATCCTAAAACAATTGTTACCTTCTTTTTTAAATACACTCTATTCTATGAATATTTCGAAAGATTTCGTGAGAAAAAAACTCTGTCTAGATATTATATTATTTCTTTCATATTATTATTAATAATTTAAATTTATTCTCAACACTACAGACGTAGAACATAAATCAAAAGTATAAAAGTAAGAATTAAAAATGTTTTTAAATAATTAATTGAGGCCGTTCGTGGCGTAGGGGCACAGAGTGTGATTGTAAAATCGACTGGTTGTGGGTTCGATCCCCACTCGAGGAGATGAAATATTTACTTACATTTACATTTTCATTTTTTGACTCTAGTACCAAGACAAAAAAAAGCACGGCGTTGATTTCCGCCATGGAACATAAATGCCTCGAAAGTTCGGCGGAAATGGGGAACGGAGTATCTTAATACTAGATACACTCTACCAAGCCCGCAGAATGCGGATTACAAAGTGAATCCGAAAAAAATCGTATCCTATTATTCTATTACCAACTGTAAGCAGGAATCGAACCCGCAAACATCGCATATATATAATACATTTTAACTATGCAATGATAGCCTCTCACAAAAATAATATTTTGCAATGAAAGGAAAATTATGTAGTCAGGATATTATAATGACAGTCACGTCAACGACATTCGTCCTTAAGGCTATCCGTTCTCTAACATTAGTCACTATATCCAATAGCCCAAGATCCCAGGGCCCCCAGATCTACGTCATTTTAACAAAGCTGAAATTTTGAGGACTATTAGTCTAATATGTAGTTAATTAAAAAAGATTCCACTTTCAAATTAGAGAACTATCACTATCTTGAGAGTGGGGCCCTTTTATTACTCTGGATGCTAATAAGGAGTTTTGAGTGAGTTTTGATTAAAGCTTGCTAATATAAGGTAGCTTTCCCTAATTTCAAACAACCCTTAGCGTAAAAATACCCACGTAAAAAGTCCGCCACTCAACACGCAATGCCTTCAGAACTCGGCGGAAAGTGGTGAACGGAGTGTTTTAACAGTAGGTTCCCTCTGCCTACCCTGATGTGTGCGGGATTCAGCGTAAAGCTAAAAAAAATTTAGGTCTGGAGGCCCTGGGATCTGAATCTACAATGATTTCAAAGTAAACATTCAATATATTTAATGAGTTAGCCTTTTACTACACCGAGGTCACAAGTTACAATATCGTTTAAAGAGAATTTTTCGTAACTATATTATATTATAAATTTTAAGTATTATTTATAAAAATTACAAAAAAAAATATCTCGTTGTGTAAAGAAATCAAACACTTCGAGGCTATTACAGAACTTATATTTCTTCCAGAGTAAAATACTGTTAAGCTTATACAATGTCTATCTTAAATTCTAATACAATATATCATTCTAGAGATTCTCTTTATTCTTCCGCTCCAAGTCTAAAAGTATATCTAATTATTATAAAATATTATTATTTAGTTATTATAATTTTCCGACTATATAAAGCGTCATTTTTATTAATGTTCTCTCGTGACAGTTCTATATTATATCTTTTAAAAACATCTTTTTATTCAACAAAGAGGTTGATTTACATTTTTATAATAAATTATTGCGAATATTAAAACTAATTAATATAAAATCATTACAGTTGTATCCCGTGTACACATATGCACACAGCAGGGTAGGCATAGGAAACCTAGTGCAAAAACTCTGTTCCCCAATTTCTGCCAAATTCTAGAGGCATTGCGTGTTTAGTAGCTAAACTTAATTTGAAGGAAAGAAAATATAAATAAATGAAAATATATCAGTTACCACCACGTTCCCTCTGCCTACCCTGCTACGTACGGCATACAGCCTGAAGCTGAAAAAACATAGTCGTATAAAAGGCAATATTAATATGTAGGAATCGAACTCAAAACCGTCGCTTTTACGCTAGCCCACTTCGCCGCGACAGTCTATATTAACAAAATACATATCAAAACTGACAACTGCCTTTCATTCGAAGGTATATATATTATATTAATATAAAGTGAGTCACGGACGTAAAGGAGCATCAAGCGTCGATTAGGATGCGCAAGCGCACCGGGTCTCCAGGTGATTGGTGTTGCGTTTACCTAATGTTGTTACAGAGGCGTATTGTTTGTTTTTGTACTATTAATAATGTATTTAATAATAATAATAATTATTATTTTTTTGGTTAGATTGAATTTATTTATGATCTATTATTATATATTTAATAGTTTTTTAATTAATTACTTAAGTGTTACTATAAACTTTACTTAACATAATTGAGCAAAACTTACTTATTTAGAAAACGTATGACTGAAACTTTAATGACAACAAATAGCCAACCGTGGCGGATTGCAATAGATACTGATTATACATGCAACAGTTGTGGGGTTCGATCCTCGCTCGGGAGAATAAATTATTTTCATTTCCACGTTGATGGAACACACACACACACACACACAGGGTCACGGAACACACATCAAGGGTAGGCACCTTCGCTATGCTTACCCTGTTATATGTGGGATCAGATGTGAAAGCAATATAAAGACAACAAAGACAAATAAAGAATGTTACAATAGGAAACTTATGGAATAGGAAGACTTAGAAAAAAAATGCTTTTTCAGATTTACAATAGGTACAGAGTTTAAATATTTTTTATTTATTTTACTTTTTAAATGTTGTCCTTTGCATAAATAAAAAAAATAATCAGCTTCACGCTGTATCCCGCACACAGCAGTATAGACAGAGGGAACCTAGTGTTAAGTCACTCCGTTCCCCACTTTCCGCCCAATTCTAGAGGCATTGCGTGCTGAGTGGCGAAACTCAACGCCGTGCTTTGTTTCGACACCAGAGCGAAGAAATGAAAATATGTAAATAAATATTTCATTTCATCGAGTGGGGATCGAACCCACAACCAGTCGGTTTTACAGTCACACTTCGTGCCGCTGCGCCACGACTGGCCTCGGATAAAAAAATAATAACAATAAAAAAAAATTAAATAAACTTTAAATATATGAAAGTCTTTTGAATATGAAATAAACCCACGACCATCACGCGTAATAGTAAAACAAGCAAACTAACAGAAGTCAATTAGCATTATTAATTTATTCGTTAATAACACGCTATCCAAGTACGTCCCTGTGCGTTGCACGGTCCGGCATATTAATTCGGGCGGCTTATATGAGCAGTGACGCCCTGATTCGCTTTCACCAACATCTATTATATATACATATATTGCCTCGTTAAATATTTACTATGAATCGAATATATAATACAGGGATTAGAAAATGTCCTCTTAATGATAATTTTAGTTTTTTGAGTGTTACTTCCACTCGGGAGTAACGTTTTACGATAGTACGGCGTTGAGTTCTGCCACCAAGTGTGTAGTAAGCGCGACAGTTGTAGAGTCGATCACTACTGAGGGAATGTTTATGTAAAAGACGTTTCGGTGACGACCGTCCGCGAGCTGAGTGGAAGAAAAAGAAGATTGATTTGATTGATTGGTTTGCATACAATGCAATCAGATGGAAGTAATAATGCGTAAGAGAGAGAGAAAAAAAAGAGTTAGAGATAAGAGTTAGTCGCGACGCAGCGGCACACGCTACTGTAAACGCGACATTTTGTTCGAGTTCAACTCGAGGAAGAAATATTTTATATATTTCATTCATATTTCCATTTCCTCGCTCTAATAACGACGCGGACAAGCGCGACAAAGCGCGGCGTAGAGTTCCGCCACTCAACACTCAACGCCTACAGGCAATGGGAACGGAGTGTCTTAACACTAGGTTCCCAGGTTTCCCCTGCCTACCACAGTATGTGCGGCGTGCACTAAGTATAGAAATAGTTTGAAAAATTACAATAAAAAGGATACATAAAAATATAAATATTAATCGTTTTATAACAATGTCCTTCGTACAAATGCCAACCAGCTGTTTTTTCCTAACGTTAGTCACAAACAGGTTGTGTACAGGTAACAACTAGGTATAATAAATGATACCTTAGATACCTACCTATATCTAGCCTTTCTAATATATGCGTGATGCACGAGGTGACATCATCGATGATCTGTCATCTCAATGATAGGGTAAATTGACGAATGTGTTGCGATCTTCATATATTTTATATACAGTTAAATGGAAAAGTGAGTCCATGTTATGCTTTTTCAGGGTTCTGCGCCTCAAAATGGGAAAATAGAAGCCTTATAGGATCTCTTCTTTGGGAATAGCCCTGTATAATTAGATTTTTTTGGAAGCAATATATATTTTTTAATTCTCGCGTTTCCCATGTAACAGGGTAAGTGGTGAAAACCTAGTAATAAGATATTCTGGTCTTCAAGCCGAATAATCGAGACATTTGCGTGTTGAGTAATGGAATTCATCACCGCGCTTTGTCTTGTTTCCAGAGAGAAGAAATAAAAATAATATTTTATATAAGAATTCCCTCTAGTGAATTCTTCTAAAGAAACTAGCATTACTTGTTCTACACAAATTTTAATTAATAAATGATATATGTAAAGTGACATATTTAATATTTTCATTTCTTCGCGCTGATGTCGAAGCAAATGCCTCCAGAATTCGGCGGAAAATGAAGAACGGAGTGTCTTAACACTAACTTCCATCTGTCTAACCTGCTGTGTGCGGGATACAGCGTGAAGCAAAGTGAAAAATTTAAAATATAAAACTAGGTCTTCCGTGCTTACGACCATTGTATCAACACTTTCATTTAAATACAATATTCACGTCCCACATACGTTTACCTCAGCCGTACCTAAAATTAAGGCGAAATCTGATTACGATCTCGTAATACAATTAAAATGAAGACATTAAGATCTTAACAATATGCAAAATAAATATTAAATTGATATTTTTTATAGAATAAGATAGATTTTTTTTATTTTTTTATTGTCTTGTGATTTATTTAGCATACAAAAATTGTCATCAGAGATTTTAATTTTTTTTTAAATCTACTTTGTAAAAGAAATATATGCAAATGTGATGCAGTGTTGACAATTTTCTTGGTGTTTTCAGAAAATAATTATTTAGCTTAACTCACTAAAAAGATGAAAAAGCAACCAAATAGATAAAGTTCTTTATTAATTTACAATATTAATAGAAACTAACAAAAACTACGTTCTTTTAATCTCCTAAGTAAAGCCGAAAAAAAGAAAAGGAATCAATCATCATCAGCCTTTTGACATTGAGTAGTGTTGAGATCTTCCAGGATCTAAGGCAGTAGTTACAGTGTTAAAGGAATTTTATTTTTTAAGTTTCACACCTGTTATGTAACCCGCACATATCAGTGTAGGCAGAGGTAACCTAGAGGAAGACACTTCCACTTCCACTTTCTGCCGAATATTGAGTGTCAGAATTCCACGAGCGAAAAAATGAAAATATTAAACATTTCATTTCCTCGAGTGGGAATCAAACCCGCAACAGTCACACGCTATCACCCCTGCGCCACAACTGGTAAAAGAATAAATATCTCTCTCTCTCTCTCTTACATTTTAAGCCACACAGCAAAGGTCACACGAACTCTTGGGCAATGGTTTCCGTAAAAACCACATCCATTGTTCAATTTCAACACCAATCTTCAGTTCTGTACTAAGTAATGGGAATTAGTGTGTTTTAGTTCGTCATCGAGTACGATTTCACTTTTGTTTCACTAGTTCATTTCCTTGTTTCTATTATTTAATTGGCTTTCAATTGTTTGGTCTTTCTTAATGAGGTCATATGATATTTTTTAAACATTTTTAAAGTGTTATTCCACACTTAGGAAAGAAAAATACTTATTTAGAAAACATATAAAAATTTGAACGCAGCGGGACTCGAACCCGCGCCTCCTGGAGGAGTTTTCTAAATAAGGTCATATGATTTTTTTTGTGCTGCTTTGGCAACGTGAGATGGGGCGAAGCATCTTAGGTATTAAATTAATGGTAATAAGTTTGTTTGGTTCGATGTAACAGGCTAATCTCAGGAACTAATAAATTCGAATTGGAAAAATTCTTCAGTATTAGATATTTCGTTTATCCAAGCCGGAATGATAAAAGGAATATGTCACTTGTCATATAGAAATCTTTAGTTGGATCGATGTGATCAGGCGGGCGAAGCCGCAAGAAAAAGCTAGTTTAAGTAAAAAACAGAATATACGCAATAAAATAAATCTTTTATTGAACATCTTTCTGCCAAACGATTTCATATATTTATAACGTGTATGTGATAATTGGTTTCAACATTTAAATAGCCAAGTCTCAAAAAACTTTGTGCTAATTTAAATATTTAATCAATCATTAATTTTTTTATATATTTATTTATAGCTTCACCTGTATCCCGCATACATCAGGGTAAGCAAAGAGAACCCAGAATTACGACATTTACTTTTCGAGAAATTGCGTCTTCAGAAGAGGAAGTTGCTGGACTTCGTATTTCTAGAGCAGAGAATTAAAAGTAATTCATTGCTACCAATGAGAATCAAACCTACAACTATCACGCTTACAGTCAGACGCTGATCCAGTTCATTGCGCTGACTATTATTTATTCACTCAATTATATTTTTTTTCATCTTTACGCTGAGTCCGGTTTATCATGGGGTAAACCTAGCGTTAAGACACTCTGTTCCCCCTTATCGAAAAAAATCTGGAGGCTTTGTGTGTTGAGTGTCGTAACCCAACGCCGTGCTTTGCCTCGACACCAAAGCGAAGAAATAAAAATATTAAATACGACTTGCCTCTATTATTCATTTATTCCAAATTTCAGCTGAAATAATAAAAAGAATACTAAAACCGAACAAAAATCAACTGTTATAAATACCGTTGAGTTAACAGCTAACGTAAGTACCCTCATTCTGTGCAAGAATTAATTGCAAAATTTGATAAAAAAGAAGCATTTGAAACAATGGAAAATCGATCAATTGTAGAAAGCGAGAGCTGCCGGGTCACATATATATAGGCAAAAAAACCACACAATGTATGTATATATGTGTGTATGTATGTATTTATTTATGTACGTTTATATGTATATATGTATGGACATATGTATCTATGAATGTACGTATAAACCAAGACCTGGCACATTTCTTTGGTTCACGGAAACCAATGAAACAACCATTAACATGTAGAAATGCATGGGAATAGTGTTGACGTCTGTTTATGCAATCGAATTATTGTGAAAATTGAGTTTTTGTCCTCCTTTTTGTGTTTTTGTATGTTGATAGCAAGCATTTTAATTAATCTATTATTAAAATAATACTTTTGTTTCGTATTTAGAACATAGCAGAGGGAACCTGAGAAGCCAGTGTTAAGACGGTCCATTCCCAATGAGATACTTCCTTTTTTGAACATTGGCACACCCGGTTTTGCTATTAAAATATTGAAGTGTCAATCAAATCCGAATTATCAAGCAAATAGCAAAACTGGCATTATAAGATTTTCTCTCTCACTCCGTTCCCTAGTCACCATCTAACCTTCGAGACACTACGTGTGTAATGGCAGTAGTTAACGCCGCACTTTGTCTTGAAAATAGAGCGAGAAGATGAAAATAAAAAAAAACCCCCCGAGTGGACATTGAACACAGAGACTCGAAAAGATGAAATATTTACTTAAATTTATATTTCCATTTCTTCGCTCTGGTGTCGAGGTTAAGCGCGGCGTTGAGTTCTGCCACTCAACACGCAATGCCTCCAGAATTCGGCAGAAAGTGGGGAACGGAGTGTCTTAACACTAGGTTCCCTCTGCCTACCCTGCTGTGTGCGGGATACACCGTGAAGCTAATTTAATTTAATTTTATTTTTTTTTAATATTAAAAAACAAATTCAAAGGCAACCCTAACGAAATAGAATTGCGTAGTGTTGTATTATATAACACTATTACCACTAAACTGCGATACTTGCGTCACTATCATTTTGACATCACTATCGATATGATAATGTGATATATTAATTATTTCTGTTTTTACTAAATTATTGGTTTTAGAGTATAATTATGTAGAATGATCTGGTTGCGTAGGTATCTGTTAATCGACTAAATAAATGGGTTTTTTTTCTTCACGCTGTATCCCGCATATTGTAGGATAGGCAGGGAGAACCTAGTGTTAAGACGACGTTCCGTGCCTCACTTTCCGCCCAAATTTCGAAACGTTTTTAGCCTGTTACCAGAGCGAGGAAATAAAAACAATTCATTCCCCCGAGTGAGAATCGAACGCACGACCGCGACAGTCAGACGCTGTGCCGCTGTGCTCGTGGCGCAGGGGCACAAAGGTGCGACTCCAACACGACGGTTGTGGGTTATATCCCCACTAGAGGTAATGAATTATTAATATATTCATTTTTTAGCTCTGGCACCATGCCAAAATTTAACTACTATACAGTGTGATTTGAATATTTATTTGGGTATGAGAAACCAAAAAATATTATATAACATAAAAAAAAAGAATTAAACACTAATTTACGTATTTTTAATTGTATACATAATACGTTATTTAATTACAAATTATATATTAAACATAATATTATAATAATATAATGGCATAGCGTACGCAAATAAAGGGAAAGTGTGAAACTTGACTCGCTTATATTTATTATACATGGTGTGCTTTATCTGTATACACCGTAATTAAATGTTTTCTTAAATATAGCTCTTATATAATTTTATTTATTTTTTTTAGTTTTACGCCGTATCTTATTAGATACATAGCAGTAGGCAGAGATAACCTGGGAACCTAGTGTTAAGTTACATCGTTCCCATTAAGACAATTTCGTTCAATCTCAATGTTCAGACACTTCGCTTCAAACTATCCGCTTCAAATTGCAAAACATTGATTGTTTAGCGGCGGAACTAAACGCCGTACCGTGTGTTAACATCAAAGCGAGGATACAAAAATAATTAATTACCCAATTGGAAATCGAACCCACAACCGAATATCAACAAATTGACCCTATATACTTCGTGTACTAGGTAACTTTATAGGTTTTAGTTAAAGCAATCACGTGCGAATGCCTTCGTGTTGTTTTCCCATAAGGAATACACCAGTTTACCTCAACTCCATCAATTCACCGTCAGTTATGTCATATGGTATTGTAACCTACGGGGGACCTATTACTCAATACTAAAGTCTCGTTAAACCTTCTTCCAAAATAAATGTATTCAGGTTGCCCTTTCTTGCAATATAAACTAAGAAAATGCTTTTTAGAAAACATAAAAATTTGAACGGGATTTAAAATTTAAAAATGTAAAAAATAAGTAAGAAAGTAGTGATCTCTGTGGCCCGCATTTATAAGCCGCTCTCGACTCTTAGGTTGATCTTGAGATGCCGTTTTCATTCGTAAATTATTAAAATGGCGTTTCAAGATTGATCTCGGAGTTGGAAGCAGTGGAAGAATGGTTACAAATAAATTGTTTTAATTTCGTCGTTCTGGTAAATAAAGCGCGGCGCTAAGTTCCGACTCTTCTGCAGTTCGTCGGCAAAAGGACATGTTTATATACATATTGTTTTTAGCTTCACGCTGGGTTCCGCAAATAGCAGGATACACAATGGAAATCTGGGAACCTAGTGTTAAGACCGTTCCCTTTCCCCCTTTCCGCAAAATATTTAATAAAAATATTAAATATTTCATTCCCTCGAGTGGGAATCGAATGCACAACCTTTCGCGTCTACAGTCGCATGCTTGTGCTCTTGCACACCAACTGGCTTCGATAAAGCTATCTAACCGATATTTTTAATTCAGACCAATAGTTACCGAGATTAGCAAGATCATCCAAACTCACCGTATTTATAATATTAGTGCAGATACAAAAATATTGTTACCAATCTAAATACATATAAGTAAATATGACGTATGTACGTTAGTTGACTCACCGGACGTTAAACACTGTAGAATGTCTCGTATACCGTATAAGTAACTTACCTGGAAAGGAAAACAGTTTTGTAAGTATAATGTTAAGAAATTTATATATGGCTTATTGTAAAATCGTAACTGATTGGTGTCTGTCTGTATATGGAAAATATATAAGAAAAGTCTACTACTACGGACTACTACGGACTACTGCAAAGTGTTCGAAACGTCGGGTTTCCAAAAATGTATAATACAAAATATACGGGACTAATCCGGTTAAAAGAGTTTCATTTAAAATTATCATAGAAAATATGTTATTGGGGGTATTGTTATTTATCAATGTAATAGAACACAAAGGTATGATTTTTTAATTATTATCTGTTTGTTTTTGCGTTTGTTCACGCTAATCTCAGAAACAGCTCAGCCGATTTAATTGCAAGCTACCCGTAACATTTAGTGTTTGTTTTTTTTTCAATCGCATTACAAATTAAAAAAAATTAAGATTCATCTGTTATAAAGAATGTTATTCGACAAAATTGCTATGAATAACTGTTTTATTTATTCGATCCTCACTCGAGGAAATGAAATATTTACTTAAATTTATATTTCCATTTCTTCGCTCTGGTGTCAATGCAAAGCGCGGCGTTGAGCTCTGCCACTCAACACGCAATGCCTCCAAAATTCGGCAGAAGGCGGGGAACGGAGTGTCTTAACACTAGGTTCCCTCTGCCTACCCTGCTGTGTGCGGGATACAGCGTGAAGCTAATTTAATTTAATTTTAATAATTATGTAAATCAAGCGGGCGAAGCCGCGAGCTAGTAGAGCTAAGTCGCTAGTAGAGATATATAAATATTAACTAATTTACTTGCAACATTTGCAAGCGCTTTGTTGTAAAATAATTTGAATAAAATTCATATTAAACTTGTTGTTTATTGTAATATATACATATAAATAAACAATTATTATAATGAAAATGGTTGAATTGCGGATATTCGAAATTATTGGCTAACGGCTATTCTACTGAAGTTATGTCAAAATCGATTCAGCCTTTTTAAATCGTAGGATTGAAGGTTTATGGTTTTTAATGACAAGTTGTGGGTTCGACTCCGACTAGAGGGAAAGCGCACAAAGGGTTCCGTACCATTAGTATCACGTTTGTTGGAAGCCCACTTAAATATTTATTTGATTGTTTTTTTATTGTTTATTGTTATAGCGGCAACAAAAGTAAAAATACATAATCTAAGAAAATTTTAAATGTCTAACTACGATACATGAGATGTGAGGCAGTCTGGTGAGAGACAGACGGAACTAAGAGTCACCACTCCCGAGTCTCCCTATTGGAGATTAAACTCACAACCCTTACGCTTACAATAAGACGCTTTTCCACAGCGTCACGATGGGCTTTGAAATATACAATTTTACAAAAAATATTTCAAATACATTTCGAAATATAAAACCTTAATATTATTAAGATTAGCATATAGAAAAGCCTTATTCAAAAGGTTTAGCGTGTATAGGCTGCATTATTTGAATGTTGGGGTCAAAATGGCGATTTACCAAAGGTGAGGGTCCTCTAAAGTTTGAACGCGTCGCTTTGTTACATCACGCCGCATCCGGCTTTATATTCTCATATATAGTTTGGTTTAATAACCCTATTTAAAGCTTTATCCCGCACATAGCAGGATAAGCAGAGAGAACCCACTGTTAAGTTTTCGTGATTTAAATGAAAATATGAAATAATTCACTCTCTTGAGTGAGAATCGACTCCTGTTATACTATGTTTACAGGTTAGTACCTACCATGCCACAATGGCCTCCTGGATTTTGTTTTTTTTTATAGCATAGCATCTTGTTTTTTCTTTATCATATCAAAAAATAGTAAATAGTCGCTTAGTTCTTTATTGTTGTCATTTTTAAAATAGATAGATACGGGAGAATAAATTATTTTTATTTTCTTTTCGTGTTGAAATCAGGTGAACAGTGGAGAATGGAATTTCCGGACACTAGATTTTCACAGCCTACTGGCACTCAAGCGTCTGCCTACTACCGCGTCGAGTTGCACCACTCAACATGCCCATATCGGAAATATTGGGGGAGCGTGGGGGGTGGCTTAAAACAAGGTTCCCTCTGTCTACCCTACTATATGCAATATACAACGTGAACCTAAAAAAAATTAAGTCTTATCTATTCCACAAGGCCATCACAGATAAATCGTAAGTTCAAAAAATTGAAAGTAATATAATTGACGCAACTTAACAGCAAAGTGCGAAGCTTCAAATGATGAATCATTCAACAGTGACGAAAACTGACAGGTTCTAATGATATATACGTTAGTTAATGTTAACATTGCATACAATTCACATAAATAATAAAATTGATGTAATATCTAGTTAAATCGACCATTAAAAATGTTTTTGCAGTTAATTTTAATAGTATAGCGTCGTGGCGCAACGGTATCGAACCCACTACCAACGCGTTTATAGTTACATGCCTTCACACTGCCAAGAGAGGTGACCTGGAGATCTAGGGTTAAAATACTCCGTTCCCATTGGACACTTCCGTTTCCCAATTGCCGCCAAATTCTGAAGGTATTGTGTGTTGAAGAAATTTATGCCGCGCTTCGTTAATGAAGAAATTTCCTCCAGTGGGATCGAACCCACAACCTTTAGCGTTTACCTCTACTTAACTTAACTGAACTTAACTTAGCTTCACGCTTTATCCCTTGCGGGGTAGTCAGAGAGAACGGAACGCCAAACGCTACGGTCTCTACATACCTCTTTCGCCTCGTCCACTGTCATCAACCTCTTCATACATGCCCTTCGGGGGGTCCTCATGCTTTTTACGTGACCTTCCTCCAGTATCTTTGATACTGTGTTTTCGAAGGTCAACCGAGGTCTCCCCCTACCT